>OU342744.1:402949954-403240548 GCA_910589775.1 Avena eriantha
GTTGGGTTTTGAGTTGGTTTTTCGAGGTTGATCGAGTGTGTGTTGCTATTCGTGCACCCCTACAGGGTAAATCTTTCTGAAAGCCATGTCCGCGGTTATGGACGACTTGGAGCACAGTTTCTCGATCATAGACAAGTATAACTGAAGTACCGCTTTTAATTTAACTAATACTTGACTAGTAAATAGTGCAATACTCATGGAATGGTTAATAAAACTACCAACGGATGGGGTTTGTTCGTCCGCTTCCTCGTTGGTAAGCGAGGAGGAGGATGGATCTGTTAATTATACTATTATAACTGTTGTTCTTAATTCACGGACATCCGTCTATCATTGGTTAGGCGGATGGTTAGCTAGTATATATAGACTTGTTAGATATTATCTTTTGCTGCAATTGCGTCACCCCAGGTTGTGTCCTCTTTAGTGGCATAAAGACTTGATGAGTACCCCTAGGGTCTCACACGATAAATTGTTTGATTCAGATGAACAGGTGTACCCGCAAGGTGGATACTGGGTGGAGGAGACAGATGATGTTGGCAACGATCACTCGGTGTAGAGATTCCAGGAACGGGGATCCGTGAGATCTGTGGGCGGGATGTGTTTATTTATGTGGCATCTTATGCCGATTTGCTTCTTATCCGTACTCGGATCTTGTCTTCCGCTTCCGCTTGTTACTCTGATGTGTGACGTATGAGGAGCTATCCTGAAATATTATCTCTATCTAGGATATTTGAATCTTGCCGTATGGCGTTGCAATATTTCTATTTCTTTTTGATGGAATGGCTCTAAGGACTGTTGTATGTGGCTTGCATACATACTCACTTGTGTATGTAGTTGATCCCTTCGCCTGCCGATTACGCCGCTCGTTCTTGTCCCGATGTTCTTAAAGTGGTTAGGACGGCCGAAAGGTCTACCGTGAGTGGCCCCGGGCCCCACCGTACTATTTTAACCACTTTCGCTCATCCAGGCATGTAACTAAGAGCGTAATTCACCGAGGTAGTTACAATGGGTATCAGAGCCATCCCGCCCTTCAGGGTCTCAGCCAAAATGGTCGTTGTCAGTTTAGCAAATATTTTTGGTAGCTATGTATACTAGGGAAAAAGAAACGTGAGAGTAGGACTGCTTCCATTTTTCTTCTTACCCACCCACCCACCCACCCTTTTTCTGGTAAGGAAGTGTAACGTTTTCAATCCTCTTCTAAAATTCAAACTAGGATTCACGTGTTCTGGGTTCCGTAGTACCATAGGTTGTGTGTGTGTGTGAATTCCTTGTCTATCTGTTGCATCCAAATGTTATCACTATCTTCCTTTTGGTTATCAACTGTTGGTACATTCCATACCGACAGGCCTTTGTAAACCGATGCGATCTATTCTGATTCGTTGTATACCGATGCGATCTATCTTACTCTTTGTTATCCGACGTTATCTTGTGGGGGTGTTCTTTTTCATAGTTACTAATCTTTAGGTTCATCTTAAGAAGAAGGTGTTGGGATATGTGTTTTACTGATTCATGTGCGGAGTAATGATTTGAGTGTGGGATGGAGTCGTGACCATACCACTACTTTTATCATTGGCTCTTGTATATTGAACTAGTAGAGTTACTAATCTTCATTCGTTAAGTGGTTTTGCGCATATAGTGGTATTTTAATGCCGAAATTTGCGGAATTTTTTTATTTGTAGTTTGTGTACCACACTCCTTGTTCAGTCGTGTGCGTTATGCTTAATATCTTCTAGTTGCCTTTAACTTTGTTGATATTTTAATATCATCTCAATGAATTGCATCCTTTAATCTTGGTTAATTCCATTTGGTACTATTTTGGATTATTATCATTCTCCATTATAGTACTGACTTGTGTTTTATATCAATCACAAGATGGCACCACCACGCCGTTCTGAGGAGGACATACCACCTGAACTTGGGGCTGCTTTGGCAAGTATTGCAAATGCCTTGGGCACTATGCAGCAGAACCAGCAGCGCTTCGAGGAAAGCGTGAGGAGGAATGAGTTTGTTCCGCTACCTCCACCTCCCAAGCGAGGAGACATCAAGAGTTTTCTCAAGTTCAACCCACGTCAATTTGAGGTGTCTGATCAGCCACTTGATGCGGATGATTGGCTGCGCGAAGTGTCAAGGTTGCTGATGACTGCGGATGTTCCAGAGCAAGAATGGGTCAAATGTGCCACTCACCTTCTGAAGGGATATGCAGCTCTGTGGTGGGAAAATTACCTCAAGGCAGACCTCTCTGGTTTTCAGCCTACTTGGGAGTAATTCACTTGGGCTTTCAAAGAGCAATATCTGTCAGAAATTGTCATGGAAAGGATGAAGGAAGTGTTTCTCAACCTCAAGCAGGGCACTGACAATGTCAACACCTACATCAGAAACTTCATGAACCTTTCTCAGTATGGTGGCAATGAGATCTCTGATGACAAGAAAAAGCAGAAGAGGTTCAGGCAAGGACTCAATGCTTCAATCAAATATGCAATCACTCATGCAAGGCCGGGGTCTTTTCTGGAACTCCAACACACAGCTCTACAGGAAGAAGAAAGTAGGCAAGTGTTTGAGGAGTCAAAGAAACACAGCCATGATGCAGCAAGCTCTTCTGCTATGACAGCTCCTTCTAAGCGTCGTGTCTGGGTTCCTAACACCCCACCGTCGCTCCCTGCTCCACCAAGACCGTCAAGCTACGCGGCAAGGCCACCAAACTCCTTCACTGCGGCTCCCAGGGGCTACAACCACAACTACCCTGGAGTGCCTGGCGGAGTCCCTGGCTACGTTGCTCCACGTCCACCTGGTGCTTGCTATACTTGTGGAAACACTGGGCATCAGCACTGGAATTGTCCTATGAACAACAAAGCGCTTCCACCACCACCTCCAAGACCTGCGGCAAGTTCTCCCATGGTTCGTGCACCTCCACCTTGGGCTCTCAACATCAACACCAAGCATGGGTCTACGGTTGGTCGTGCCAACTGTGTCAACGTCGCTCAAGCTGAGCATGCACCTGGAGTTTTCATGGGTATGCTTCCTGTTAACTTAGTTCCTGCACGAGTTTCATTTGATGCTGGTGCTTCACATTCTTTCGTGTCATCCAAGTTTGCGGAGAGTAATGGGTTACCTTCTGATGCTTTACCAACTCGCCTCATGGTGCAATCTCCTGGATCAAACATGAGGGCTTCTAAAATCAGCCATGGCAATCAAATTGAGATTGGTGGCTCTTCGTTTCCGGCTTCCTTAATTATTCTGGGCAATTCTAATATTGATGTTATCTTGGGCATGGATTGGTTAACAGCAAATGCAACTGTGATTGATTGTGCTGAACGTTCGGTTTCTCTGAAAATTCCTGAAGGCCATATAGTCTATTCTCCAAGTCTGACTCCTGCAATTCAGCTTTACTCTTTGGCGGCTCTGAATGATGATGCTATGGAAGGTATTTAGAGTGTTCCGGTAGTCTGTGAGTTTCCAGATGTTTTTCCTAAAGAGTTACCGGGTATGCCTCCTGACCGTGAGGTCGAGTTTGTCATTGAACTTGAACCTGGTACCGCTCCTATCTCCAAGCGGCCTTATAAAATGGGTCCTGCTGAGTTGGCTGAACTCAAACGTCAGCTGGATGAACAAGAGAAGTTGGGTTTCATTCAGCACAGTACTTCTTCTTGGGGTAGCCCAACCATCTTTGTGAAGAAGCGAGACAAGACTGATAGACTTTGTGTTGACTATCGGGCACTCAATGCTAAAACAATCAAGAATAAATATCCCCTTGATTAATGATCTCTTCGATCAGCTAGCTGGAGCTGTGGTATTCTCTAAGCTGGATTTGAGAAGTGGATATCATCAAATCAAGATTCGCAAGGAAGATGTTCCTAAAACAGCTTTCACCACCCGCTATGGTCTGTATGAGTACACAGTCATGTCTTTCGGCCTCACCAATGCACCTGCCACCTTCTCGAGGCTTATGAACTCGGTTTTCATGGAGTATCTTGATAAGTTCGTTGTGGTCTATCGGTGTGTCCTAAACAAGCTTCATGAGAACCGCTTGTATGCAAAGTTCTCCAAGTGTGAATTCTGGCTGCCTCAAGTCACCTACCTTGGTCACGTCATCTCTGCCAAGGGCATTGTCGTCAACCCAAAAACTATTAAGACAATTATGGACTGGCTTCCACCCATAAATGTCAAAGAAGTCCGGAGTTTCCTTGGTTTGGATAGTTACTGTCGTCGCTTCGTTCAAAACTTCTCAAAGATTGCGAAGCCTCTTACCGATCTCCTCAAGAAAGGCAAGAAATACCTTTGGACTCCTGCATGTCAAGCAAGCTTTGAAACACTCAAAGAGAAGCTCACTTCCACACCAGTCTTGGTTCCTCCAGATACATCAAAGCCTTTCCAGATATTCTGTGACGCCTCATTGCAAGGATTGGGTGCGGTCCTTATGCAAGAAAAACAAGTTGTTGCTTATGCCTCTCGACTGTTGAAGACGCATGAGATCAACTATCCTACACATGACCTTGAACTCGTAGCAGTTGTCTTTGCTTTGAAAGTATGGAGGCATTACTTGCTTGGCAACCGTTGTGAGATCTTTTCTGATCACAAGAGTCTGAAGTATATCTTCACACAGCCTGATCTCAACCTTCGTCAGAGGAGGTGGATTGAAACAATCAATGATTTCGATTTGACCATCAACTACACTCTGGGAAAAGCTAATGTCATGGCCGATGCTCTCAGCCGAAAAGCTTATGTCAACAACCTCATGGTGGAAGAACAACAGCCTCTCTTGTGCGAGGAATTCCGCAAGCTCAACCTTGAAATTGTGGATCAAGGGTACCTTCTGAACCTTCTGGCAACACCTCTCTTGGAAGAAAAAGTTCGCTCTATTCAACTTGGTGATCCTTACACTAAAAAGATCATCTCCAACATTCATCTTCCGAAGTATGAGTCTTTCCACATCGACGACCAATGCACTCTTTTCTTTGAACACCGGATGTTTGTTCCGAACTACCCGGGTTTAAGAGAGCAAGTTCTCAAGGAGGCGCATGATTCTGTTCTTTCTATCCACCCTGGCAGCACTAAGATGTACATGGATCTGAAAACACAATATTGGTGGCCTGGATAGAAACGATATTGTGCCAAGTATGTCTCGGAGTGTGATGTCTGTCGCAGAGTTAAAGCTGTCTATCAGAAACCTTCCAGTCTTCTACAGCCATTGAAGCCTCCGGAATGGAAATGGGAGAAAGTAGAGATGGACGTCATCACTGGTTTTCCAAGGTCGCAGAAGGGCAATAATGCAATCTTTGTTGTCATCGACAGGCTTTCTAAAGTAGCTCACTTCTTTCCCGTCAAGGAAACAATTTCTGCAATTCTGTTGGCTCAGCTCTATATCAACAAAATTGTCTCTCTGTATGGGGTTCCTCTTGAGATCAGTTCAGACCGTGGAAGCATCTTCACTTCCAAGTTCTGGGGAAGTTTCCAAAATGCTTTGGGAACAAAATTGAACTTTAGCACCGCTTACCACCCTCAGTCGCAAGGACAAGTTGAAAGGATCAATCAGATTCTGGAAGATATGCTCCGTGCTTGCGTCATCTCTTTTGGCATGAAGTGGGAAGAATGTCTGCGTTATGCTGAATCTCTTACAACAACAGCTTCCAGAAAAGTCTAAAGATGGTACCATTTGAGGCTCTCTATGGTCGCAAATGCAGAACTCCGATTGGTTGGTCGGGCGCAGGTGAAAGAATATTGTTTGGCCCCGACATTGTAACTCAAGCGGAGGAGAAGGTGCACATCATTCTTGAAAACCTGAAGATTGCTCAAAGTCGCCAGAAGAGCAATTTTGACAGAAAGCACACGGACATGGAGTATGTCCCTGGTGATCTCGTTTACCTTCGTGTCACTCCCATGAGAGGCACTCATCGCTTTGGTATCAAAGGAAAGCTGGCTCCTAGATACATCGGTCCTTTCAACATTCATGGAAGAAGAGGAGAAGTTGCTTATGCTCTTGAGCTCCCTGAAAAACTCAAGGTCCATGATGTTTTCCATATCTCTCAACTCAAGAAGTGCTTCAAAGATCCCGGCAGGACCGTGGACCATGAACTCATCAATCTGCAAGAAGATCTGTCTTATCAAGAACACCCCACAAAAATTCTTGAAGTCGCAGAAAGAAGGACTCACAACAAGTCCATCAAGTTCTGCAAGGTGCAGTGGTCGCACCATTCCGTTGATGAAGCCACTTGGGAACGTGAAGATGAGCTCCGTGCCAAGTATCCTACCCTCTTTGAGTCTTCTTCTTCTTCCTAGAATCTCGGGGCGAGATTCCTGTTTAGTGGGGGAGAGTTGTAGCATCCCAATTCTCTAACAATGGTAATGCTACTTGGTCTAGTAATATAATGGCTACTTCCTATATACAATAGTTGCATCATAATTATATCATGCTCATGTCATCATGCCACCTTGCATTTGAGCATCATATAAAACCCTTTTTCTTTGGTTCTTCTCTCATATGCATTATTAATTGTATTTGCCTCTTGATATTGTATTTGGTTATTGATATATTGTTTAATGCCCAAGTTGAGTTGGGGGCATATATTTTATTCAACACCATCACCTTTCTTTTCACCACCTTATAATTCCACTATCCTAATTACCCACGGGCTTGTATTTTTCCTTTGATATTTATTCTAGCTCATGTGGGTGGGATGGATCAAAATATATTTTCTTTAGTTTGGCTCTACTCCATATTTTGGGGAATGCATGTAGATAATGCCATGTTGTATTAGTATAGTTTTCACAAATTAATACATGGCATTTATTGCACATGCATGGGCCATGCAAGCACCACCACATTCTATTCTTTTGGATTTTACTTGGATCTTTGGGTGGTTTATCTCTTTTGAGATTCTCTTTTCTCTCAAACTTTTCCACCTTGTTGGGTTGATCTTGCCATCTGCCCATCAAGCCTCTCTCACATGTGGAATGCCATGCATGATCATGTGAGGTATCTTCCTCACCTTTTCTCCTTTACACATGATCTTGCCACATTAAAGAAAACCCTACACCACCTCTCCTCTCTTGTCAATCTCCATGCCACCCTCTTCTTCCACCCCCTCTCCCAAAACCCTAATATGAAACTAAACCCTAACCCCTTTTTCTAACATCTCTCTCTCACTAAACCTTGCTCTAGTCTAAAACCTACTTTATCCTAACATTCACCTATCTCTCTCTCTTTCTCCCTCTCTCTACCATGATGGCCCCACACCACTAGCTCTCTCTCTTCCTTGCCGAGGCTACCCCTCCATGCCATCCTAAAACCCTAACCCGAGCCTCCCTCTCTCCTTTCCTTTCTCTTTCCCTACCGTGATTAATGAAAAGAACACACATGCAATGACACTAGGGGATCCATATGTGGTTAATGAAAAGAACACACATGCAATGACACTAGTGGATCCATATGTGGTTTGTGAAAAGAACGCACATTCAATGACACTTGTGGATCCATGTGTGGTTTGTGAAAAGAACACACATTCAATGAAACTTGTGGATCCATGTGGTTTATGAAAAGAACAGACATGCAATGACTACAGTGGATCCATATGTGGTTTGTGAAAAGAACACACATGCAACGACTCTAGTTGTGGTTCATGAAAAGAACACAGATGCAACGACATTGGTGGATCCGTATGTGGTTTGTGAAAAGAACACACATTCAACGACAATGGTGGATCCATATGTGGTTTATGAAAAGAACACACATTTAATGACTCTAGTTGTGGTTTATGAAAAGAACACACATGCAATGACTCTAGTTGTGGTTTGGGAACAGAAAACACATTCAATGACACTAGTGAATCCATGTGGTTTATGAAAAGAACACACATGCAATTACTCTGGTGGATCCATGTGGTTTATGAAAATAACAGACATGCAATGACTCTGGTGGATCCATATGTGGTTTATGAAAAGAACACACATGCAATGACACCAGTGGATCCATATGTGGTTTGTGAAAAGAACACACGTCCAATGACTCTGGTGGATCTATGTGGTTTATGAAAAGGATAGACATGCCATGACTCTAGTGGATCTATATGTGGCTTGTGAAAAGAACACACATGCAATGACTCTAGTTGTGATTCATGAAAAGAACACAAATGCAATGACACTAGCGGATCCATATGTGGTTTGTGAAAAGAACACACATTCAATGACACTAGTGGATCCATATGTGGCTTGTGAGAAGAACACACATTTACTGACACTAGTGGATCCATATGTGGATTATGAAAAGAACACACATGCAATGACTCTGGTGGATCCATGTAGTTTAGGAAAAGAACATACATGCAATGACTCTGGTAGAACCATATGTGGTTTATGAAATGAATAGACATACAATGACTCTGGTGGATCTATGTGGTTTGTGTAAAGAACACACATCCATTGACACTGGAGGATCTATGTGGTTTATGAAAAGAACAGACATGCAGTGACTATGGTGGATCCATATGTGGTTTGCGAAAAGAACACACATGCAATGACTCTAGTTGTGGTTCATGAAAAGAACACACATACAATGACACTGGTGGATCCAAATGTGGTTTGTGAGAAGAACACACATTCAATGACACTGGTGGATCTATGTGGTTTATGAAAAGAACAGACATGCAATGACGCTGGTGGATCCATATGTGGTTTGTGAAAAGAACACACATTTAATGATTGTATTTGTGGTTTATGAAAATAACACACATGCAATGACACTAGTGGATCCATATGGTTTATGAAAAGAACAAACATGCAATTACGCTGGTGGATCCATGTGGATTATGAAAAGAATAGACATGCAATGACTCTGACGGATCCATATATGGTTGATCAAAAGAACATACATGCATTGTCTGTAGTTGTGGTCAATGAAAACAACACACATGCAATGACACTAGGGGATCAATATGTCGATAATGAAAAGAACACACATGCAATGACACTTGTGGATCCATATATGGTTTGTGAAAAGAACACACATTCAATGACAGTGCTGGATCTATGTGGTTTATGAAAGGAACAGACATGCAATGGCGCTGGTGGATCCATATGTGGTTTATGAAAAGAACACACATGCAATGACACCAGTGGATCCATATGTGGTTTGTGAAAAGAACACACGTCCAATGACTCTGGTGGATCTATGTGGTTTATGAAAAGGATAGACATGCCATGACTCTAGTGGATCTATATGTGGCTTGTGAAAAGAACACACATGCAATGACTCTAGTTGTGATTCATGAAAAGAACACAAATGCAATGACACTAGCGGATCCATATGTGGTTTGTGAAAAGAACACACATTCAATGACACTAGTGGATCCATATGTGTCTTGTGAGAAGAAAACACATTTAATGACACTAGTGGATCCATATGTGGTTTATGAAAAGAACACACATGCAATGACTCTAGTGGATCCATGTAGTTTAGGAAAAGAACATACATGCAATGACTCTGGTAGAACCATATGTGGTTTATGAAATGAATAGACATACAATGACTCTGGTGGATCTATGTGGTTTGTGTAAAGAACACACATCCATTGACACTGGTGGATCTATGTGGTTTATGAAAAGAACAGACATGCAGTGACTATGGTGGATCCATATGTGGTTTGTGAAAAGAACACACATGCAATGCCACTATTTGTGGTTCATCAAAAGAACACACATTCAATTACACTGGTGGATCCATGTGGTTTATGAAAAGAACACACATGCAATGACTCCGGTGGATCCATGTGGTTTATGAAAAGAACACACATGCAATGAATCTGGTGGATCCATATGTGGTTTATGAAAAGAACAGAAATGGAATGACTCTGGGTGTGGTTAATGAAAGGAACACACATGCAATGACACTAGGGGATCCATATGTGGTTAATGAAAAGAACAAACATGCAATGACACTAGTGGATCCATATGTGGTTTGTCAAAAGAACACACATTCAATGACACTTGTGGATCCATGTGGTTTATGAAAAGAACAGACATGCAATGACTCCGGTGGATCCATATGTGGTTTGTGAAAAGAACACACATGCAATGACTCTAGTTGTGGTTCATGAAAAGAACACACATGCAACGACACTGGTGGATCCGTATGTGGTTTGTGAAAAGAACACACATTCAACTACAATGGTGGATCCATATGTGGTTTGTGAAAAGAACACACATTTAATGACTCTAGTTGTGCTTTATGAAAAGAACACACATGCAATGACTCTAGTTGTGGTCTGGGAACAGAAAACACATTCAATGACACTAGTGAATCCATGTGGTTTATGAAAATAACACACATGCAATTACTCTGGTGGCTGCATGTGGCTTATGAAAATAACAGACATGCAATGACTCTGGTGGATCCATATGTGGTTTATGAAAAGAATAGACATGCAATGACTCTAGTTGTGGTTAATGAAAAGAACACACATGCAATGACACTAGGGGATCCATACATGGTTAATGAAAAGAACACACATGCAATGCCACTGGTGGATCCATATGTGGTTTGTGAAAAGAACACACATTCCATAACACTAGTGGATCCATGTTTTTTATGAAAAGAACATACATGAAATGACTCTGGTCGATCCATATGTGTTTTGTGAAGAAAAAAACACATGTAATGACTCTAGTTGTGGTTCATAAAAAGAACACACATGCAATGACACTTGTGGATCCATATGTGGTTTGTCAAAAGAACACACATTCAATGACAATTGTGGATCCATGTAGTTTTTCAAAAGAACACACATGCCATGACTCTAGTTGTGGTTCATGAAAATAACACACATGCAAATAATCTTGATGTGGTTTATGAAAAGAACACATATGCAATGACACTAGTGGATCCATGTGGTTTATGAAAAGAACACACATGCAATGATTCTAGTGGATCCATGTGGTTTATGCAAAGAACAAACATGCAATGACTCTGTTTTATCCGTATGTGGTTTATGAAAAGAACAGGCATGCAATGACTCTAGTTGTGGTTAATGAAAAGAACACACATGTAGAGACACTAGGGGATCGATATGTGGTTACTGAAAATAACACACATGCAACGACACTAGTGGATCCATATGTGGTTTGTGAAAAGAACACATATTCATTGACACCGGTGGATCAATATGTGGTTTCTGAAAAGAACACACTTTTAATGACTCCAGTTGTGTTTTGTGAAAAGAACACACATTTAATTACTCTACTTGTGCTTTATGAAAAGAACACACATGCAATCACTCTGGTGGATCCATATGTGGTTTATGAAAAGAACAGACATCCAATGACTCTAGTTATGGTTAATGAAAAGAACACACCTGCAATGATACTAGGGGATCCATATGTGGCTAATGAAAAGAACACACATGCAATGACACCAGTGGATCCATATGTGGTTTGTGAAAAGAACACACGTCCAATGACTCTGGTGGATCTATGTGGTTTATGAAAAGGATAGACATGCAATGACTCAAGTGGATCCGTATGTGGTTTGTGAAAAGAACACACATGCAATGACTCTAGTTGTGGTTAATAAAAAGAACACACATGCAATGACAATAGGGGATCCATATGTGGTTAATGAAAATAACACACATGCAATGACACTGGTGGATCCATATGTGGTTTGTGAAAAGAACACACATCCAATGACTCTGATGGATCTATGTGGTTTATGAAAAGGATAGACATGCAATGACTCAAGTGGATCCATATGTGGTTTGTGAAAAGAACACACATGCAATGACTCTAGTTGTGATTCATTAAAATAACACAAATGCAATGACACTAGTGGATCCATATGTGGTTTGTGAAAAGAACACACATTCAATGACACTAGTGGATCCATATGTGGCTTGTGAGAAGAACACACATTTAATGACACTAGTGGATCCATATGTGGTTTATGAAAAGAACACACATGCAATGACTCTGGTGGAACCATGTAGTTTAGGAAAAGAACATACATGCAATGACTCTGGTGGAACCATATGTGGTTTATGAAATGAATAGACATACAATGACTCTGGTGGATCTATGTGGTTTGTGTAAAGAACACACATCCATTGACACTGGTGGATCTATGTGGTTTATGAAAAGAACAGACATGCAGTGACTATGGTGGATCCACATGTGGTTTGTGAAAAGAACACACATGCAATGACTCTAGTTGTGGTTCATCAAAAGAACACACATTCAATGACACGGGTGGATCCATATGTGGTTTTCGAAAAGAAGACACATTTAATTACTCTAGTTGAGGTTTATGAAAACAACACATATTTAATGACTCTAGTTGTGGTTTATGAAAAGAACACACATGCAATGACACTAGTGGATACATTTGGTTTATGAAAAGTACACACATGCAATGACTCTCGTGGATCCATGTGGTTTATGAAAAGAACAGACATGCAATGACTCTGGTGGATCCATGTGTGGTTTGTGAAAACAACACACATTCAATGACACTGGTGGATCAATATGCGGTTTGTGAAAAGAACACACTTTTAATGACTCTAGTTGTGGTTTATGAAATGAACACACATTTAATGACTCTACCTGTGGTTTATGAAAAGAACACACATGCAATGACACTAGTGGATCCATGTGGTTTATGAAAAGAACACACATGCAATAACTCTGGTGGATCAATGTTGTTTATGAAAAGAACAGACATGAAATGAATCTGGTGGATCCATATGTGGTTTATGAAAAGAACAGACATGCAATGACTCTTGTTGTGGTTAATGAAAAGAACACACATGCAATGACACTAGGGGATCCATATGTGGTTAATGAAAAGAACACACATGCAATGACACTGGTGGATGCATATGTTGTTTGTGAAAAGAAAACACATTTAATGACACTAGTGGATCTATGTGGTTTATGAAAAGGACAAACATGCAATGACTCTGGTGGATCCATATGTGGTTTGTGAAAAGAACACACATGCAATTACTCTAGTTGTGGTTCATGAAAAGAACACACATGCAATGACACTGGTGGATCCATATGTGGTTTGTGAAAAGAACACACATACAATGACACTGGTGGATCCATATGTGGTTTGTGAAAAGAACACACATTTAATGACACTGGTGGATCCATATGTGGTTTATGAAAATAACACACATGCAATGACTCTGGTGGATCCATGTAGTTTCTGAAAAGAACAGACATGCAATGACTCTGGTGGAACCATATGTGGTTTATGAAAAGAATAAACATGAAATGACTCTGGTGGATCCATATGTGGTTTGTGAAAAGAACACACATGCAATGACAATAGTTTTGGTTCATGAAAATAACACACATTCAATGACACTAGTGGATCCATATGTGGTTTGTGAAAAGAACACATATTTAATGACTGTAGATATGGTTTATGAAAAGAACACACATTTAATGACTAGTTGTGGGCTATGAAAAGAACACACATGCAATGACTCTGGTGGATCGATGTGGTTTATGAAAAGAACAGACATGCAACGACTCTGGTGGATCCATATGTGGTTTACAAAAATAATAGACATGCAATGACTCTAGTTGTAGTTAATGAAAAGAACACACATGCAATGACACTAGGGGATCCATATGTGGTTAATGAAAAGAACACACATGCAATGACACTAGTGGATCCATATTTGGTTTCTGAAAAGAACACACATTCAATGACACTAGTGGGTCCATGTGGTTGATGAGAAGAACAGACATGTAATGACTCTAGTGGATCCATATGTGGTTTGTGAAAAGAACACACATGCAATGACTATAGTTGTGGTTCATGAAAGAACATACATGGAATGACACAAGTGGATCCATATGTGGTTTGTGAAAAGAACACACATTCAATGACACTCATGGATCCATGTGGTTTATGAAAAGAACACACATGCAATGACTCTAGTTGTGGTTCATGAAAAGAACACACATGCAATGACAATGGTGGATCCATGTGGTTCATGAAAAGAACACACATGCAATGTCTCTGGTGGATCCATGTGTTATTTATGAAAATAACATACATGCAATGAGTACACATCCAATGAATCTAGTGGATCCATATGTGGTTTATGAAAAGAACACACATGCAATGACTCTAGTGGATCCATGTAGTTTATGAAAAGAACAGACAAGCAATGACTCTGGTGGAACCATATGTGGTTTATGAAAAGAATAGACATACAATGACGCTGGTGGATCCATATGTGGTTTGTAAAAAGAACACACATGCAATGACTCTAGTTGTGGTTCATCAAAAGAACACACATTCAATGACAAAGGTGGATATGTGGTTTGTGAAAAGAACACACATTTAATGACTCCAGTTGAGGTTTATGAAAAGAACACATATTTAATGACTCTAGTTGTGGTTTATTAAAAGAACACACATGCAATGACAATAGTGGATACATATGGTGTATGAAAAGTACACACATGCAGTGAATCTGGTGGATCCATGTGGTTTATGAAAAGAACAGACATGCAATGACTCTGGTGGATCCGTATGTGGTTTGTGAAAAGAGCACACAGTCATTGACACTAGTGGATCAATATGTGCTTTGTGAAAAGAACACACTTTTAATGACTCTAGTTGTGGTTAATGAAAAGAATACACATTTAATGACTCTACCTGTGGCTTATGAAAAGAACACACATGCAATGACGCTAGTGGATCCATGTGGTTTATGAAAAGAACACACATGCAATAACTCTGGTGGATCAATGTGGTTTATGAAAAGAACAGACATGCAATGAATCCGCTTGATCCATATGTGGTTTATGAAAAGAATAGACATGCAATCACTCTTGTTGTGGTTAATGAAAAGAACACACATGCAATGACACTAGGGGATCCATATGTGGTTAATGAAAAGAACACACATGCAATGACACTGGTGGATCCATATGTTGGTTGTGAAAAGAAAACACATTTAATGACACTAGTGGATCTATGTGGTTTATGAAAAGGACAGACATGCAATGACTCTGGTGGATCCATATGTGGTTTGTGAAAAGAACACACATGCAATTTCTCTAGTTGTGGTTCATGAAAAGAACACACATGCAATGACACTGGTGGTTCCATATGTGGTTCTGAAAAGAACACACATTCAATGACACTGGTGGATCCATATGTGGTTTGTGAAAAGAACACACATTTAATGACACTGGTGGATCCATATGTGGTTTATGAAAATAACACACATGCAATGACTCTGGTGGATCCATGTTGTTTCTGAAAAGAACACACATGCAATGACTCTGGTGCAATCATATGTGGTTTATGAAAAGAATAAACATGCAATGACTCTGGTGGATCCATATGTGGTTTGTGAAAAGAACACACATGCAATGACTCTAGTTTTGGTTCATGAAAAGAACACACATTCAATGACACTAGGGGATCCATATGTGGTTTGTGAAAAGAACACACATTTAATGACTGTAGTTGTGATTTATGAAAAGAACACACATTTAATGACTCTAGTTGTGCTTTATGAAAAGAACACACATGCAATGACACTAGTGGATCCATGTGGTTTATGAAAAGAACACACATGCAATGACTCTTGTGGATCCATGTGGTTTATGAAAAGAACGGACATGCAATGACTCTGGTGGATCCATATGTGGTTTACAAAAAGAATAGACATGCAATGACTCTAGTTGTGGTTAATGAAAAGAACACACATGCAATGACACTTGGGGATCCATATGTGGTTAATGAAAATAACACACATGCAATGACACTGGTGGATCCATATGTGGTTTGTGAAAAGAACACACATTCAATGACACTGGTTGGTCCATGTGGTTTATGAGAAGAACTTACATGCAATGATTCTGGTGGATCCATATATGGTTTGTGAAAAGAACACACATGCAATGACTATATTTGTGGTTCATGAAAAGAACATACATGCAATGACACTAGTGGATCCATATGTGGTTTGTGAAAAGAACACACATTCAATGACACTCATGGATCCATGTGGTTTATGAAAAGAAAACACATGCAATCACTCTAGTTGTGGTTCATGAAAACAACACACATGCAATGACACTGGTGGATCCATGTGGTTCATGAAAAGAACACACATGCAATGTCTCTGGTGGATCCATGTGTTGTTTTTGAAAATAAGAGACATGCAATGAGTACACATCCAATGAACTCTAGTGGATCCATATGTGGTTTATGACAATAATACACATGCAATGAACTCTAGTGGATCCATATGTGGTTTGTGAAAAGAACAAACATTCAATCACACTAGTGGATCCATGTGGTTTATGAAAAGAACAGACATGCAATGACTCTGGTGGATCGATCTTGGCATAATTTGATGTATGCCACGATGTATTTCATTGTACAGGACATTCACTTTCCATTTTTATACTACTCAGTTTTGCTCTTGGTTTTTTGATACTACTTAGTTTTGCCCTCTCTCTCTCCTAGAAGCCCAAACATGTGCTTGTTGTGTCTGCTATACCCAGATTGGTTGTCACAGTTGTCTCGCGGATCGTGCGCACCAACCATTGATCATGTGTGATGCAACTAGGATCGTTGCACACGTCGTGCCCTTCACAGTACAGCGTGAGACAGCATAGACGTCTCCCTCAGCGAGACTTCTACAAGAAGGAACACAAAGCCGTCCATGGAAAAGTCATCGAGTGGTCATGTCATGTTTAATCAAGTCTGAAAAGCCTACTACTGCTTCTACTACGCCATAACACATGTGTCGTCAAGTGCACGGTCATCGACGGGCAGCTGCAATTTATTGCCACTTGATTTTAATAAGACATATCCCATTTTTAAGCAGCGGCTCTCAATCTCACTTCCAACTGGGCCCCACCGTAAGAAACTTCCACGCGTTAGTCCGAGGCGAAAGAGCTGAGAAATGGGTCTCGAGGAGGGGGGCTTTGTAGGAGACCTAACGTCTCCGCCTTCATCGAGTCCCTCGCAGTCATCCACACATCCCTCTACCCGATCTAGCACAACCCCACAAATGTTGTTGTACAGCCACCTCCCTTCTCCTCTACATTTGCCCTTTTAATTATCGCCAATTTTATGGCCGTGTCAAACTTCGTACATAGAAATTGTGTCTGTGCCCTTTGCATGCAACTGAATATAGAACTGCCATGCATGGCCTGGGAAAAAACGTGATGTATCGTGCGCGTGTCGCGGTGCACAATGCAGTAGCCTACGCAGCGCGTTGCACGGTGGTGCAACAAAACGTTCCTTGCTTCCATTCACCTTAACTATAGAGCCCCTCTCTGCATACCCACTCTCACTCTCGCTCACTCTCCTCACGCAACCCTCTCCACTGTCCCATCAGCTTCTGCAAACTCCCGAGAAAACCCCATCCGCGTTGGTGATGGCGGAGGAGAATGCGGTGGCCATCGTTGCCTCCAAGCCGCCGGCGAGGAGGCCCCCGTCTCCATCTCGGTTCCCCTCGACGCGTTGAAAGCAGCCGTCGTCCCCGTCCAGGCTCCCGTCGAGGCATCGATGGCACCTATCGTTCCCGTCCAGGCCCCTGTCCCCACTACCGACATAGCTTATGTCTACACACGCTTCTATTCTTGTAGACAATATTGGGCCTCCAACTGCAGAGGTTTGTAGAACAGCAACAAGTTTCCCTTAAGTGGATCACCCAAGGTTTATCGAACTTAGGGAGGAAGTGGTCAAAGGTATCCCTCTCAAGTAACCATGCAAACAAGATATAAGAAGTCTCTTGTGTCCCCAACATACCCAATACACTTGTCAGGTGTATAGGTGCACTAGTTCGGCGAAGAGATAGTGAAATACAAGTAATATGGATGGTTATAACTGGTAATTGCAATCTGAAATAAGAGTGGCAGAAAGAAAACATGTAACCGAACTAATTGTAAATGGTGTTTCAATGCTTTGAAACAAGGCCTAGGGATCATACTTTCACTAGTGGACACTCTCATATAAATATCTTCTCTTTATGATGCTACCCTGAACTACTCTCCGGTTGGACGATGTAGGGCTATAACAGCACACCTTAAAGTTCGCATTCCCCATTTAGATAACCCCTCACTATCACCTTGAGCGCTAGATAGTTCCAACAAACACCACAATCTCATAGAGACATCCAACTCAAATTATACTCATGATAAGTATTTGTGTAACCTTAGCCAAAGTGCCACACAGTGTGCACACTGTCAACTTCACACACGTGGGGATAAGAAGAGATTCATTAAAGCACTTGAGTAGCAGAATAGATCTATAGATTACAAAGCTCATGATCTTAATAAAATCATGCATAGAGAGAGAGAGAGAGATGAACACATAGCTACCGGTAGAGCCCTTAGCCTCGAGAGAGAACTACTCCCTCCTTATCATGGGAATCAGCAATGGAGATGGAGATGGCGGTGGAGTCTATGGAGATGGCTCTGAGGGCACTTCCCCGTCCCGGCAGAGACTGTTGTCCCCCGAATCTCCTCTTCGGTGGCGGTGGCGCTGCGGAACTTTTCGTGGAATTCTGATCTTGTACTTAGGGTTTTCGTCCCGGGGGAATATATAGGCGAAGAGGCAAGGTCGATGGGCGCCCAAGGCGGCAACACCAGCCCCTGGCGCAGCCTAGCCCAGCCCACGCCACCAGGTGGTGTGGGCCCCTCGTGGCCCCTCTTCGTCTCGTCTTCTGGCTCCATGAGTCTTCTGGTAAAATAGGAACTTTGGCTTTTGTCCCGTCCAATTCTGAGAACATTTAATTTCTGGTTTTTCTGAAACCAAAAACAGCAGAAAACAGGCAACCGGCACTGCAACATCTTGTTAATAGGTTAGTTCCAGAAAATGTATAAAAATACCTCAAAGCGTGAACAAAACATAAGAAAGTAGATATAAAACAAGCATGGAACATCAAAAATTATAGATACATTTACGACGGATCAACATCCCCAAGCTTAACTCTCGCTCGTCCTCGAGTAGGTAAGTGATAAAAAAGAATAATTTTTGAGGTTACATGCACCATCACAATCTTGATCAAGGTATTTGTAAAACATTGATAGTTGGGATCATAGTACTTTGACATAGACATGAAAGATACAGTTCTAACAATAAGACATAGCAACTATGTCGTAACATGAAAAGGTACAAAGAAAATATTCATGAATAACAATGCTTTGAAAGACGTTTGTTTGTTTCACATATAGAAAACATAATGAGAATGGTATTTAGCTTGTCCCTCATAGTGTAGCTAAACATAAATGCATAGGACACCTTCAAAGTTCATAAGGGTGACTAGATACAAATAGTTTAAGAACAAGCAATATCAAAGTTATGAATCAATCAACAAGTTTTGGGACAATGCACATTAAACTTAGAATGACCACTATGCTCTCTCAGTAGGTGCATAAAGATAGAAGATGGAGACTCAACATAAAAGTAAAAGAAAGGCCCTTCATAGAAGGAAGCAGGGATTCAAGTTTCATAAAGAGCTTCAAAAAATTATGGTACATATTAGCTTTCAGCTCTCATTGCCCCTATCATAAGTATCTTTAGGTGATTAAGGTTAAAGTGAACAAATATGAGGATATGCCTGACAAGTTATAAGCTGAAAATCTCATGCCCCTTGCTTACCTGTACCGAACCTCATGCTACTCAACTTTAGTCACGAGTAAGTTCTTGTCATTGTAAGTACATGTGTATCATAGAGAACCGCCAATGGGGTACCCCTTGCCTCATGATACAGGAGCTTTCCCATATCAAAATGACAAGGCAAAAAACAATGAGCATCTCAGCGATCCTTTTATTTCCTATTTGCATAGGTTTTTCTTTCCTATTTGGATAGGTTTTTTTATTTCCTATTTGCATATGTTTTATTATTATTGAGGATGTTTCACAGATTTCTCACTATTGTTATGCTGCAAGTTTCCACCATGATTAGGCATGGCTTAGGCTAGCCGTCCAGGCGTTTCTCTAACACATATACAAACTCCATGAGCTTTACAAGCTCCCCTTTTATTTCGCACCGCCGGGATCCATAAGAAAAAGAACATGATATCAACTAAATAAAGTGCAATGTTGAAAGCATTCCCCATGGTAACATGGTTCTGCTAATTCACAACTTACAAAGCGCAAGCATATACGCAACATAGATGGGCACAATGGTTCAAGTTTATTAAGTGCAAGAAACTAAAGTGTGCCATCAAGTTCGTGAGAGCTTTAATCACTAATTTTCACATAAAAAGTTTAATTTGGAAGGTAGATAAAAACATGAATATACTTTGAATAACTTGGTTTTATTTGGAGTTGGATGCATGAGTGGAACTCATACTTGGTACATGTGGAGGCTAGCAAAATACTAGGAGCGACCAACTAAGAGAGCAATAATGGCCATAATCATGCAAAGCGACAAAACATTATTAATTAAAGCATAAAGTGATATTACAAGTCGAAAACTAAATGATCATAGAGGCTATGGTGACTTGGTATAGTCTTAACATGGTGTGAGCATGCGCCAAGTCAACCCAAATAAAGCATCAAAGGAGAATACCACAATATTATGCTTTTATATGCTAAAACAACGCATGATTCTTTCAAGGCACATTATGCAATCTCAATTGTTTCGAACAAGTCATGCTACAACAATAATCACTAAGCATAAAGTCAAAGCAATATCAAACATGACATGATAAAGTCTAAGTCATAGTCAAAAAAGCTTCCTTTTGTACCACTATAAGTATGAAATTTCATACTCTTTTCCAACACCAATCGAAAACTAAAGCTAAACGCAGTGCTAGCAAAGGAGAACACTCACAGAACAATAAGAGTGAAAACTAGAGTGTTCTAGGCAATAAATAACAGGGTGTGTCTCTCTCCAAAAGAAGTGTGTTGGGATCCAACCAACTTATTTAAGCAAACCAAACAAAAGAAAACTAAAAAAACAAAGATGCACCAATAACAACACATACTGCATAAGGTAATAAAAATAAAGTGTCTTGAAAGAAGACCTGAGATTATTGATGAAGAAGGGGATGCCTTGGGCATCCCCAAGCTTTGCCGCTTGTACTTCTTGAATATTTCTTGGGGTGACACGGGTGGCATCCCCAAGCTTGAGCTTTTGTCCATACTTCATCTTATCACATTGTTCTTCCCTAGACTTAAAAATTTACTTCATATAAAACTTAAGATAATAAGTCTTTAGGTTCAGTTTCAACACAAGTAAAACTTCCATTAATACACAAGCAACTATAACAATTCCTTTAAAAGTGTTGCGTTCATAGTATAGAAAACAAAAAAATTCCTACGATGGGAACTATACGCCAAGATCTATCTACTAGATACAAGCAAAGGGTGGATACACATTCATAGAGAACTTACCCTCGAAGACAACAAAGCTTTGTTAACAAGATCAAACTCGTGGATGATGTAGTCGTACACTTGCTGATCTCAAGATCGTGATGAATTCCTTCAGGTCCAGCAGTTCCAGCACCATCAGGTCCAGCACCATCAAGTCCAGCACCGCAAAGTAGTAGTGCATCCGTGATCGCACACACGTTCGGTCCACCAAACAACCTCCGCCTCCTCGCTCCAGTGATGCAGCGGAAGTAGCAACTCCTTTCCAAATAAAGCCACCGGGAACATGTATCTCGCTAATCCGAGACCATGGGGAAAAACTAGAGGGAGAAGAGAACCTTCACGAGGAGGTGGGGCAAGAGGAGAGGATCCATGGGGCTCCTTTTATAGGGGAGCGGGCGCAACCCCAAGGCCATGGATACCGGCCATGGTGGGTTCCCCCACCTCTCCCTCATTCATGTGGGTGGAGCTTCCACTAAGCCCACTCACATCAATTTCAACTCCACTCAGTTTGCATTTAATGTCCACCAAATTAAATGCATTTTCTATTTAAATAAAACACTTTTATTTATTTTATTCATAATTTTGTTAATTACATGAATTAACAAACATTCACATAAAACTCCCTGCAATATTTCAATATCACTTGCAGAACCAGTTTCAGCAATTTCACCCGAAACAATTCTGGTTTCCATCGAAATGATTCCAGCGCTTTCTTAATATTTATCTGAAACATATTTTCTCCTAAATGGTGTCGATATCCCTTAAGTGTGTCACCCTACGGTTCACGAATAATGCAGACATGATCGAGACCCCTCTCCGATCAATAATCAGCAGCGGGACCTGGAGATCCGTACTGACTCCCACATATTCAACGATGACTCTTGTGATCGTGTGAACCTCTAACGTCATATATTACATGTCCGAGATTCGATCATCGGCATCCAAATACCTAGTTTGATCTCGTTACCGACATGCACTCTTTTCTCGTTCCCATGATATAACATTCTAGTGATCACATCACTTGCTTGCAAGCTATCTTAATGTGATATCACCGAGAGGGCCTAGAGTATATCTATCTGTAACTACCTCGGTGAATTACGCTCTTAGTTACATGCCTGGATGAACGAAAGTGGTTAAAATAGTACGGTGGGGCCCAGGGCCACTCACGGTAGACCTTTCGGCCGTCCTAACCACTTTCAGGACATCGGGACATGAACGAGCAGCGTAATCGGCAGGCGAAGGGATCAACTACATACACAAATGAGTATGTATGCAAGCCACATACAACAGTCCTCAGAGCCATTCCATCTAAAAGAAATAGAAATATTGCAACGCCATACAGCAAGATTCAAATATCCTACACAGAGATAATACTTTAGGATAGCTCCTCATACAAAAAACATCAGAGTATCAGGCGGAAGAGGAAAACAAGATCTGAGTACGGATAAGAAGCAAATCGGCATAAGATGCCACATAGATAAACACATCCCGCCCACAGATCTCACGGATCCCCGTTCCCGGAATCTCTACACCGAGTGATTGTTGCCAACATCATCTGTCTTCTCCACCCAGTATCCATCTTGCGAGTACACCTGTTCATATGAATCAAACAATTTATCGTGTGAGACCCTAGGGGTACTCAGCAAGTCTTTATGCCACTAAAGGGGACACAACCTGGGGTGACGCAATTGCAGCAAAAGATAATAGCTAACAATTATATAGATACTCGCTAACCATCCGCCTAACCAATGATAGACGGATGTCCGTGAATTAAGAACAACAGTTATAACGGTATAATTAACAGATCCATCCTCCTCCTCGCTTACCAACGAGGAAGTGGATGAACAACCCCCATCCGTTGGCAGTTTTATTAAACCATTCCATGAGTATTGCACTATTTACTAGTCAAGTACTTAGTCAAATTAAAAGCGGTACTTTAGTTATACTTGTCTATGATCGAGAAACTATGCTCCAATTCGTCCATAACCGCGGACACGGCTTTTAGAAAGATTTACCCTACAGGGGTGCATGAATAGCAACACACACTCGATCAACCTCAGAAAAACCAACTCAAAACCCAACGAGGCATTCACGACAAAGCAATCACAGGATTCAGAAATATTTTAGGGGGCCACCCCCATAAGCTAACCGCAACGAAGTTGGCCGGCTCCGAGATGGACCCAGGGTTTGCGACGACGGCTGTAAACGACTGGGAACCCGAAAATGTGACTGGGCTTATCGATACCGCGAAAACGTGGCGCGATCCAAAACAGTACTGGTGCTCCTCGCACAATCTTAAATAAAGCAGTAACATGGCATAAGTACAGGATAGTAATAAAGCCCCAAACTAATTGTGGCCCCAAGAAATAAGAATGAATCAAGCTCTGGCTCAGGGGGGTCCATAAGGCCTCCCGGATATGGATAGTGCGAATAAACAAGGAACAAGAATCAAGTACTCGGGGTCCTACGGGACACAAGTGAGCATGAAAAACTAAATAGCGGATATTTCTCACTGGTGCCTCTTTCATTAGTTATCCCATTACTACTCAGGTTATGTTGTTTAGGTACCTCGTTATTCATTAGACACTCACATACCCTACACATGCTTTTCTACGACTCGCATGGCTCAAACAACTCCTCTAGTAATGGCTCATGGGATGGAGGAACAAGCTTTGGTGGGGTTTTAAAAGTAAAGGCTATGCAGTACTTGGGATTTGATTTAATGCAATCGCTACTCAATGATGCAGGAATAAGATAGAGGCAATAGGTACTATATGTATGCAAGCATGTGGTAGTGCTTTCCTGGTAGCTCAGGTGAAGCGAGAGATGGATCTGGGTAGTACTCCTGTGATTCCCGGTAATTCTCCTGCTGGGCGTCTATTCGAAGAAGTACCAAACAAACAAGGTCCAACATAAATAAAGTGCACAAGCATATGAATTAAAATGCGACAAGCAAACAAGCATGCCATGATGAATGATGCACAAATTACATGGCATTAAAGTAGCATGGCATGGTGAGGTGTGGGGTACAAGAATAAAGCATTTTATTACTTATTTAGTCCAATTTTTGTTGTCATAAGCAGTTATGATTATTAAATATGACCTGATGCATGCTTCAATTCAGAACAAGGAATGCATCGATAGAACGGGCTCGTCGCGCTGATCGATTGAGACATATTATTTGTCAAATTTGGAGTTATAGAAATAAAGTTATTAATTTATTAAGAAATAGGGCATTTATTTGTAATTTTAATCATCTCGAAAATTTAAAGTGGTCAAATATTATTTTGAATGGCATATTTGAAATCCTCACATTTTTCTGATTCAAAAACATATATCATTTGTATTATTTGGTTTTATAATTTGAAAGTTATTTAAAATCTGACTTGAATTTGAATTTAAACAATTTCTGGAAAAGTTTATTTAAAAACAGAAAAGCAGAAAACATTTTACACTCAGACAGACCCAGCCCCAGTCGCGGACGGGTGGGTCCGGCCTGACTGGGTGAAACGGCGTGGCGAAAGTCTTTTTACACCGGCACAGAGGCTAGCCCAGGAGACTGACGTGCGTGCCCGAATGGGAAAAGGGGCCCACGTGACAGAGGCAGCGGTGGGGAGCGCGGGTTGAGGGTTTGGAGAGCTGGGGGGCTTATCTGCAAAAACTCAGGGGGCTGACCAGTGGGCCACGAGGTACCGTGGGTTGGGGAAGACGAAAACCAGGGGACCTAATCGCAAACTGCCAGCGACGGCACTAGCCTGACGAATCTGACGAGGAAGAGCGACAGTGCGGCGCGGCGATTCCGGCCATCTTTCGGTGATGGAAGCGGCCGAACGGGGACACGAAACGCGTCAGCGTTAAAACCAAAGTTGTAAAGGGCATCACGGGCTACAGGATCGGTCAAGGACGATTAGTCCAAGGAGGGTCGTAGGGTTCGGCGTGCTGTGGGGAATATAGGGCAAGAACACGGCCGGCGCCTCTGCCATAGTCGCGGCAGCGCGCGCGGCGCGGGCTCTCGGCGACGGCGCGATTCGGGGTGCACCAGGCACAGAGAGAGCGGAAAGGCGAGGGGGGCTCACCTCGCTGGATTCCCGAAGAGATACGAGGAAGGGGCGGCCGGGGTGACGCTGGCGACGGCGACAGGGGCGGTTCAGCCGGGCTAGACGAGGGGCTAGCCGGGGGTAGTTCTTGGCGGCGTTTGCTCCTCCTTGGCGAGGTGCTTCCACGCAGAGGAAGACGAGGACCCGATCCCGCGGCTCAACTCCTCTGGTGGCTGGTCAAGGCGGCCTCGCGGTACCGAGCCGGTGTTAGGGAAGAAGAAGTAGGAAGGGAAAAATAGAACTAGGGTTCGAGGGGGTCTCGCTTGGGGATAAGGAGGGAGGCGGGTGGGGCGCGGTGTGACGAGGAAGACGGAGGTGGACGGGGACTGCCCAGCTGTCGCTTTCTGTCTTCGGCCGAGAGGAAGCGAGGCGAGACGGCGTCAGACGAAGGAAGAAGAGGAACAGGGGGGTGAGGCGTCGTCTGGCTCGAGCCGGTATGGGCTGGGGAGGAGGTTGGGCCGCGGCTGGGGAAATGGGCCGGGAGAGGGCTGCATCGTTGGGCCGCTGAAGTGGGACTGCTGCTGGGCTGCAGGTAAGGCTCTTCTCTGTTATTTCGTTTTTCTTTTTATTTTATTAAATGTTTTGTTTTTGTTTTGTTGCAGATTTAAACAAGCCCAAGAATTAACCCTTTTTGGAAGTTTTGTGCAAATTTTGAATAAATGGAACCGAGATGGCTAAGGAGTGAGGAGAAGGCTTGGTGGATGAGCATAAGTTGACGGTGAGGAAACAGTACAAGAGAAAGAGAGAGGGAGAGGGTTTTAAAAAAATCAAAGAGAAAAGCCCACATGATCCTGCATAATGGGGAGAAGGTTTTGTTGGGATCATGGGGATGGTGAAGAGATAGAGAGATTCTCACAAAATAAAGATCCACTAAAACAACGAGAAAACAAAAGAGCTAAAGATGGTGATGCTATTGCATGGCCCATGCATGATAATTAAATGCCATGTTCTTATGCTTGTGAAGACAATAATAATAACATGGCATTATTCTTATGCATCCCAAATATGGAATAAAGTCCAAGCAAAAGAAAGTAGAATTGGATCCATCCCATCTCCCATGAGCTAGATTAAATACCAAAAGAAAATAGAAGCCCATGGGTAAGTAGAATGGTGGAATTATAAGGTGGTGACAAAGAAAGGTGGTGGAGTGGAATAAAAGATATGCCTCCAACTCAACTTGGGCATTAAACTATATATCAATAACAAAATACAATATCAAGAGGCAAATACAATTAATAATGCATATGAGAGAAGAACCAAAGAAAAAGGGTTTTATATGATGCTCAAATGCAAGGTGGCATGATGACATGAGCATGATATAATTATGATGCTACAATTATATGTAAGGAGTAGCCATTATCTTACTAGACCAAGTAGCATTACCATTGTTAGACAATTGGGATGCTACAACTCTCCCCCACTAAACAGGAATCTCGCCCCAAGATTCTAGGAAGAAGAAGAAGACTCAAAGAGGGTTGGATACTTGGCACGGAGCTCATCCTCACGTTCCCAAGTGGCTTCATCAACGGAATGGTGCGACCACTGCACCTTGCAAAACTTGATGGACTTGTTGTGACTCCTTCTTTCTGCGACTTCTAGAATTTTTATGGGGTGTTCTTGATAAGACAGATCTTCTTGGAGATTGATGAGTTCATGGTCCACGGTCCTGCCGGGATCCTTGAAGCACTTCTTGAGTTGAGAGATATGAAAAACATCATGGACTTTGAGTTGTTCCGGGAGCTCAAGAGCATAAGCAACTTCTCCCCTTCTTCCACGAATTTTGAAAGGACTGATGTATCTAGGAGCCAGCTTCCCTTTGATACCAAAACGGTGCGTGCCTCTCATGGGAGTGACACGAAGGTAAACGAGATCACCAGGAACATACTCCATGTCCGTGTGCTTTCTGTCATAATTTCTCTTCTGGCGACTTTGAGCAATCTTCAGGTTTTCAAGAATGATGTGAACTTTCTCTTCCGCTTGAGTTACAATGTCAGGGCCAAACAATAATCTTTCACCTGCGCCCGACCAACCAATCGGAGTTCTGCATTTGCGACCATAGAGAGCCTCAAATGGTGCCATCTTTAGACTTTTCTGGAAACTATTGTTGTAAGAGAATTCAGCATAAGGAAGACATTCTTCCCACTTCATGCCGAAAGAGATAACGCAATCACGGAGCATATCTTCCAGAATCTGATTGATCCTTTCAACTTGTCCTTGCGACTGAGGGTGGTAAGCTATGCTGAAGTTCAATTTTGTTCCCAAAGCATTTTGGAAACTTCCCTAGAACTTGGAAGTGAAGATGCTTCCATGGTCTGAACTGATCTCAAGAGGAACTCCATACAGAGAGACAATTATGTTGATATATAGCTCAGCCAACTGAATTGCAGAAATTGTTTCCTTGACTGGAAAGAAGTGAGCTACTTTAGAAAGCCTGTCAATGACAACAAAGATTGCATTGTTGCCCTTCTACGACCTTGGAAAACCAGTGATGAAGTCCATCTCTACTTTCTCCCATTTCCATTCCGGAGGCTTCAATGGCTGTAGAAGACCGGAAGGTTTCTGATGGACAGTTTTAACTCTGCGACAAACATCACACTCCGAGACATACTTGGCACAATATCGTTTCAAACCAGGCCACCAATATTGTGTTTTCAAGTCCATGTACATCTTAGTGCTGCCAGGGTGGATAGAAAGAACAGAATCATGCGCCTCCTTGAGAACTTGCTCTCTTAAACCCGAGTAGTTCGGAACAAACATCCGGTGTTCAAAGAAAAGAGTGCCTTGGTCGTCAACATGGAAAGACTCATACTTCGGAAGCTGAATGTTGGAGATGATCTTTTTAGTGTAAGGATCACCAAGTTGAATGGAACGGACCTTTTCTTCCAAGAGAGGTGTTGCTAGAAGGTTCAGAAGATACCCTTGATCCACAATTTCAAGGTTGAGCTTGCGGAATTCCTCGCACAAGAGAGGCTGTTGTTCTTCCACCATGAGATTGTTGACATAAGCTTTTCGGCTGAGAGCATCGGCCATGACATTGGCTTTACCCGGAGTGTAGTTGATGGTCAAATCGAAATCATTGATTGTTTCAATCCACCTCCTCTGACGAAGGTTGAGATCAAGCTGTGTGAAGATATACTTCAGACTCTTGTGATCAGAAAAGATCTGACAACGGTTGCCAAGTAAGTAATGCCTCCATACTTTCAAAGCAAAGACAACTACTGCGAGTTCAAGGTCATGTGTAGGATAGTTGATCTCATGCGTCTTTAACTGACAAGATGCATAAGAAACAACTTGTTTTTCTTGCATAAGGACCGCACCCAATCCTTGCAATGATGCGTCACAGAATATCTGGAAAGGCTTTGATGTATCTGGAGGAACCAAGACTGGTGTGGAAGTGAGCTTCTCTTTGAGTGTTTCAAAGCTTGCTTGACATGCAGGAGTCCAAAGGTATTTCTTGCCTTTCTTGAGGAGATCGGTAAGAGGCTTTGCAATCTTTGAGAAGTTTTGAACAAAGCGACGACAGTAACTGGCCAAACCAAGGAAACTCCGGACTTCTTTGACATTTATGGGTGGAAGCCAGTCCATAATTGTCTTAATAGTTTTTGGGTTGACGGCAATGCCCTTGGCAGAGATGACGTGACCAAGGTAGGTGACTTGAGGCAGCCAGAACTCACACTTGGAGAACTTTGCATACAGGCGGTTCTCACGAAGCTTGTTTAGGACACACCGAAGGTGTTCTTCATGTTCTTCCTTTGACTTAGAATAGACTAGAATGTCATCCAGATAGACCACAACGAACTTATCAAGATACTCCATGAAAACCGAGTTCATAAGTCTCGAGAAGGTGGCAGGTGCATTGGTGAGACCGAAGGACATGACCGTGTACTCGTACAGACCATAGCGGGTGGTGAAAGCTGTTTTAGGAACATCTTCCTTGCGAATCTTGATATTATGATAACCACTTCTCAAATCAAGCTTAGAGAATACCACAGCTCCAGCTAGCTGATCGAAGAGATCATTAATCCGCGGAAGGGGATATTTATTCTTGATTGTTTTAGCATTGAGTGCCCGATAGTCAACACAAAGTCTATCAGTCTTGTCTCGCTTCTTCACAAAGATGGTTGGCCAACCCCAAGAAGAAGTACTGTGCTGAATGAAACCAACTTCTCTTGTTCATCCAACTGACGTTTGAGTTCATCCAACTCAGCAGGACCCATTTTATAAGTCCGCTTGGAGATAGGAGCGGCACCAGGTTCAAGTTTAATGACAAACTCGACCTCACGATCAGGAGGCATCCTCGGTAACTCTTCAGGAAAAACATCTAGGAACTCACAAACTACAGGAACACTCTGAATACCTTCCATAGCATCATCATTCAGAGCCGCCAAAGAATAAAGCTGAATTGCAGGAGTCAGACTTGGAGAATAGACTATATGGCCTTCAGGAATTTTCAAAGAAACCGAACGTTCAGCACAATCAATCACAGCTGCATTTGCTGTTAACCAATCCATGCCCAAGATAACATCAATATCAGAATTGCCTAGAATAATTAAGCTGGAAAGGAAGAGCCACCAATCTCAATTTGATTGCCATGGCTGATTTTAGAAGCCCTCATGTTTGATCCAGGAGATTGCACCATGAGGCGAGATGGTAAAGCATCAGAAGGTAACCCATTACTCTCCACAAACTTGTATGACACGAAAGAATGTGAAGCACCAGAATCAAATAAAACTCGTGCAGGAACTGAGTTAACATGAAGCATACCCATGACAACTCCAGGTGCATGCTCCGCTTGAGCGACGTTGAAACAGTTGGCACGAGCAACCGTAGACCCAGGCTTGGTGTTGATGTTGAGAGCCCGAGGTGGAGGTGCACGAACCATAGGAGAACTTGCCGCAGTTCTTGGAGGTGGTGATGGAAGAGCTTTGTTGTTCATAGGACAATTCCAGTGCTGATGCCCAGTGTTTCCACAAGTATAGCAAGCACCAGGTGGACGTGGAGCAACGTAGCCAGGGACTCCGCCGGGCGCTCCAGGGTAGTTGTGGTTGTAGCCCCTGGGAGACGCAGTGAAAGATTTTGGTGGCCTTGCTGTGTAGGTTGACGGTCTTGGTTGAGCCGAGAGTGACGATGGGGTGTTAGGAACCCAGACACGACGCTTAGAAGGAGCTGTCATAGCAGAAGAGCTTGCTGTATCACGGCTGTGTTTCTTTGACTCCTCAAACACTTGCCTACTTGCTTCTTCCTGCAGAGCTGTGTGTTGGAGTTCCAGAAAAGACGCCGGCGTTGCATGAGTGATAGCATATTTTATGGAAGCATTGAGGCCTTGCCTAAACCTCTTTTGCTTTTTCTTGTCATTAGAGATCTCATCGCCACCATACCGAGAAAGGTTCATGAAGTTTCTGATGTAGATGTTGACATTGTCAGTGCCCTGCTTGAGGTTGAGAAACACTTCCTTCATCCTTTCCATGACAATTTCTGACAGATATTGCTCTTTGAAAGCCCCAGTGAATTGCTCCCAAGTAGGCTGAAAACCAGAGAGGTCTGCCTTGAGGTAATTTTCCCACCAAAGAGCTGCATATCCCTTCAGAAGGTGAGTGGCACATTTGACCCATTCTTGCTCTGGAACATCCGCAGTCATCAGCAACCTTGACACTTCGCGCAGCCAATCATCCGCATCAAGTGGCTGATCAGACACCTCAAATTGACGTGGGTTGAACTTGAGAAAACTCTTGATGTCTCCTCGCTTGGGAGGTGGAGGTAGCGGAACAAACTCATTCCTCCTCACGCTTTCCTCGAAGCGCTGCTGGTTCTGCTGCATAGTGCCCAAGGCATTTGCAATACTTGCCAAAGCAGCCCCAAGTTCAGGTGGTATGTCCTCCTCAGAACGGCGTGGTGGTGCCATCTTGTGATTGATATAAAACACAAGTCAGTACTATAATGGAGAATGATAATAATCCAAAATAGTACCAAATGGAATTAACCAAGATTAAAGGATGCAATTCATTGAGATGATATTAAAATATCAACAAAGTTAAAGGCAACTAGAAGATATTAAGCATAACGCACACGACTGAACAAGGAGTGTGGTACACAAACTACAAATAAAAAAATTCCGCAAATTTCGGCATTAAAATACCACTATATGCGCAAAACCACTTAACGAATGAAGATTAGTAACTCTACTAGTTCAATATACAAGAGCCAATGATAAAAGTAGTGGTATGGTCGCGACTCCATCCCACACTCAAATCATTACTCCGCACATGAATCAGTAAAACACATATCCCAACACATTCTTCTTAAGATGAACCTAAAGATTGGTAACTACGAAAAAGAACACCCCAACAAGATAACGTTGGATAACAAAGAGTAAGATAGATCGCATCGGTATACAACGAATCAGATAGATCGCGTCGGTTTACAAAGGCCTGTCGGTATGGAATGTACCAACAATTGATAACCAAAAGGCAGATAGTGATAACATTTGGATGCAACAGATAGGCAAAGAATTCACACACACACACAAACACAACCTATGGTACTACGGAACCTAGAACACGTGAATCCTAGTTTGAATTTTTAGAAGAGGATTGAAAATGTTACACTTACTAGAAAAAGGGTGGGTGGGTGGGTAAGAAGAAAAATGGAAGCAGTCCTACTCTCACGTTTGTTTTCCCTAGTATACATAACTACCAAAAATATTTGCTAGACTGACAACGACCATTTTGGCTGAGACCCTGAAGGGCGGGATGGCTCTGATACCAATTGTAACTACCTCGGTGAATTACGCTCTTATTTACATGCCTGGATGAACGAAAGTGGTTAAAATAGTACGGTGGGGCCCAGGGCCACTCACGGTAGACCTTTCGGCCGTCCTAACCACTTTCAGGACATCGGGACATGAACGGGCAGCGTAATCGGCAGGCGAAGGGATCAACTACATACACAAATGAGTATGTATGCAAGCCACATACAACAGTCCTCAGAGCCATTCCATCTAAAAGAAATAGAAATATTGCAACGCCATACGTCAAGATTCAAATATCCTACATAGAGATAATACTTTAGGATAGCTCCTCATACAAAAAACATCAGAGTATCAGGCGAAAGAGGAAAACAAAATCTGAGTACGGATAAGAAGCAAATCGGCATAAGATGCCACATAGATAAACACATCCCGCCCACAGATCTCACGGATCCCCGTTCCCGGAATCTCTACACCGAGTGATTGTTGCCAACATCATCTGTCTTCTCCACCCAGTATCCATCTTGCGAGTACACCTGTTCATCTGAATCAAACAATTTATCGTGTGAGACCCTAGGGGTACTCAGCAAGTATTTATGCCACTAAATGGGACACAACCTGGGGTGACGCAATTGCAGCAAAAGATAATAGCTAACAATTCTATAGATACTCGCTAACCATCCTCCTAACCAATGATAGACGGATGTCCGTGAATTAAGAACAACAGTTATAACGGTATAATTAACAGATCCATCCTCCTCCTCGCTTACCAACGAGGAAGTGGATGAACAACCCCCATCCGTGGCAGTTTTATTAACCATTCCATGAGTATTGCACTATTTACTAGTCAAGTACTTAGTCAAATTAAAAGCGGTACTTTAGTTATACTTGTCTATGATCGAGAAACTGTGCTCCAAGTCGTCCATAACCACGGACACGGCTTTCAGAAAGATTTACCCTACAGGGGTGCACGAATAGCAACACACACTCGATCAACCTCGGAAAAACCAACTCAAAACCCAACGAGGCATTCACGACAAAGCAATCACAGGATTCAGAAATATTTTAGGGGGCCACCCCCATAAGCTAACCGCAACGAAGTTGGCCGGCTCCGAGATGGACCCAGGGTTTGCGACGACGGATGTAAACGACTGGGAACCCGAAAATGTGACTAGGCTTGTCGATACCACGAAAACGTGGCGCGATCCAAAACAGTACCGGTGCTCCTCGCACAATCTTAAATAAAGCAGTAACATGGCATAAGTACAGGATAGTAATAAAGCCCCAAACTAATTGTGGCCCCAAGAAATAAGAATGAATCAAGCTCTGGCTCAGGGGGGTCCATAAGGCCTCCCGGATGTGGATAGTGCGAATAAACAAGGAACAAGAATCAAGTACTCGGGGTCCTACGGGACACAAGTGAGCATGAAAAACCAAATAGCGGATATTTCTCACCGGTGCCTCTTTCATTAGTTATCCCATTACTACTCAGGTTATGTTGTTTAGGTACCTCGTTATTCATCAGACACTCACATACCCTACACATGCTTTGCTACAACTCGCATGGCTCAAACAACTCCTGTAGTAATGGCTCATGGGATGGAGGAACAAGCTTCGGTGGGGTTTTAAAAGTAAAGGCTATGTAGTACTTGGGATTTAATTTAATGCAATCGCTACTCAATGATGCAAGAATAAGATAGAGGCAATAGGTACTATATGTATGCAAGCATGTGGTAGTGCTTGCCTGGCAGCTCAGTTGAAGCGAGAGATGGATCTGGGTAGTACTCTTGTGGTTCCTGGTAATTCTCCTGCTGGGCGTCTATTCGAAGAAGAACCAAACAAACAAGGGCCAACATAAATAAAGTGCACAAGCATATGCATTAAAATGCGACAAGCAAACAAGCATGCCATCATGAATGATGCACAAATTACATGGCATTAAAGTAGCATGGCATCGTGAGGGGTGGGGTACAAGAATAAAGCATTTTATTACTTATTTAGTCCAATTTTTGTTGTCATAAGCAGTTCTGATTATTAAATATGACCTGATGCATGCTTCAATTCAGAACAAGAAATGCATCAATAGAACGGGCTCGTCGCGCTGATCGATTTAGACATATTATTTGTCAAATTTGGAGTTATAGAAATAAAGTTATTAATTTATTAAGAAAAAGGGCATTTATTTGTAATTTTAATCACCTCGAAAATTTAAAGTGGTCAAACATTATTTTGAATGGCATATTTGAAATCCTCACATTTTTCTGATTCAAAAACATATATCATTTGTATTATTTGGTTTTATAATTTGAAAGTTATTTAAAATCTGACTTGAATTTGAATTTAAACAATTTCTGGAAAAGTTTATTTAAAAACAGAAAAGCAGAAAACATTGTGATGTGTTCACAGATCACAAGAGTCTCAAGTATATCTTCACTCAAAAAGAATTAAATATGAGGCAAAGGAGATGGCTTGAGCTCATCAAGGACTATGACTTGGACCTGCAGTACCATCCTGGAAAGGCCAACGTTGTGGCTGACGCCTTAAGTCGGAAAGTCTATGTAAATGGGCTTACCGTGGGAGAACTTCCAAGCGATTTGTGTGAACAATTCAAGGACCTCAGGTTGGAAATAGTTCCGAAGGGATACTTAGCCACTATGGAGATAGTGCCAACACTTCTGGACCAAATCAAAGAGGCCCAGAAGGGGGACAAAGAGTTGGAAGAAATAAGAGCTAATATAAGCAAGGGTAAAGCAAAAGGGTTTCACACGGATGAACAAGAAACCCTTTGGTATGAGGAGCGCCTGTGCGTTCCCGATGACCCTGACATCGGGAAGTTAATCCTTCAGGAAGCTCACGATTCGCCCTACTCAATTCATCCCGGTAATACAAAGATGTACATGGATGTGAAAGATAGATTCTGGTGGAACAACATGAAAAGAGAAATTGCTGAATATATCTCCTTGTGTGACATATGCAACAGAGTTAAGGCTGAACACCAAAAACCAGCGGGACTGCTGCAGCCATTACCTGTGCCCGAATGGAAGTGGGACAAGGTAGGCATGGATTTTATCACAGGACTACCTCGGACTCGATATGGGTATGACTCCATCTGGGTAGTGGTCGACCACTTCACAAAGGTGGCCCACTTTATTCCCGTAAAGACCACCTATATGAGTGCTAAACTTGCCAAGATTTATATGTCAAAAATCGTAAGTCTTCACGGAGTGCCCAAGGGGATTGTTTCTGATAGAGGTACCCAATTCACCTCTAAGTTTTGGCGACAGCTACACGAGTCTCTAGGGACGCGACTAGAGTTTAGTACTGCCTTCCACCCACAAACAGATGGACAAACGGAAAGAGTTAATCAGATCTTGGAGGACATGTTGAGAGCCTGTGCGCTAGACTATGGGTCTAGTTGGGATGATAACTTGCCATATGCAGAATTCTCATACAATAACAGCTACCAAACTAGCATCAAGATGGCTCCATTTGAAGTTCTCTATGGCAGAAAGTGTAGGACTCCGCTGCTATGGAGTGGGGTTGGAGAACGTAATCTGTTTGGACCTGAACTGATCAAGGATGCCGAAGAAAAGGTGAGACTGATTCAAGACAGGTTAAAGATAGCCCAATCCAGACAAAAGAGTTATGCTGATTCCAAGCGCAGGGATGTGACTTATGAAGTGGGAGACCGTGCGTATCTCCGAGTTTCACCACTACGAGGAGTTAAGAGATTCGGAATCAAGGGTAAGTTAGCACCCCGATTCATAGGGCCCTACAAAATCTTGGGTCGCAGAGGGGAAGTTCCCTATCAGTTGGAATTACCCGAAATGGTAATAGTTCACGATGTTTTCCATGTGTCGCAACTAAAGAAGTGTCACCCAGAAATGGCTGAAACCCCACTAAAAGATATAGTTCCATTGGAAGAAGTTCAATTGGATAACGATCTCACCTATGAGGAAAAGGCCACCAGGATCCTGGAAACAGCAGGGAGAATTACTCATACTAAGACTATCAGATTCTGCAAAGTTCAATGGAATCACCATTCCGAGGAAGAGGCCACATGGGAACGTGAAGAAGATCTGAAGAAAGAACACCCACACCTATTTGCTAACCAACCTGAATCTCGGGGACGAGATTCTTCTTAAGGGGGGTAGGTTTGTAACATCCAAAATTTTGTAATTTCAGATGTTACTAGTAAGCATGCATCATGGCATCACATATCAAAAATTTGCATCAGGTAATTCTCAAACCCCATAGTCACTTATAGACAAAAGGGGGTAAAACCTTTTTAACCACCAAAACCTTTACAAAAGTGTTATTTTATAATCCTATCCTAACCCTCTTATTTTTACAAAATTTTAGAGACCAATTTCGTCTAATTCGGAGTCCGTTTGCAAAAGTTATCAAACAAATAGCAATTCAGAAATTATTAAAAGAATAAAAAAAACTAATCTAACTGGGCCGGCCGAGCCAGCCCGGGGCTATCTGCCGCCCGCCGGGCCGGGTGGGCGACGCGCAGCCGCCAGCCCGCCAGCCGCCCGCGCCGCGCCGCGCCAGCCGCCCCGCGCCCGCAGCCACTGACAGGCGGGGCCCACCTGTCAGCCGCCTCCTCACCGAGACCAGCTCGGCCCCGTCCGCCGCCGCCGATTCCGGCGCGGACTCCGCGACGTCCGCGCCAAGTCTTCCGCCCTTAAATAGACCTCGGCACGCACTCCTAGAACCCTAAATTTTTTTGCCGCCACCACCATCGAGCGCCGCCGGATTCCTCGCCGGAGTTCCGTCGCCGCCCGCCGCCTCCGGCCGCCGTCCGCCGCCGCCTCCCTCAGGAACGGGACCGTGAGGAGGAGCCGCACGCCGTCCGCCTCTCCGTATCGCCGGAGGAGCTCCGCCGCCGTCGCCGGTCATCGCCACCGTCCGCCGCCGCCATCTGCCGCCACCAGCAGCCGCCGCTGCCGGTAAGCCGCCGCCCCTCCCTCTCCAACCGTCGGATCTAGATCCGACGGCCCAGATCGGTCAACGGCCGCGGGCCAACCGCGTCGCGCCGCGTGGCAGCGCCACGTCGACGCCGCGTTGCCCCCGCGTCGCGTCACGCGCGCCTCGCAGGCCCACTCACGTGGCGCCACGTGTCGTCGCGTCACTGGCCCCTTTTTCCTTTTTCTTTTAAATAGGCAGAAATAGCCCCAATCTTGTAAAATTCATAGTAATTCGATTAATAGTCCAAAAATTGCGTATAATATACCGTTGGATTCATATTTTCGAGTAAAACACAGATCTACAATAATATTACTGTTTTGCCACAGAAATCTTGCAGTAGAATTAAAAGTTTAGATTAGAGTATTTTAATTCTAGAAAATTATCCGTAACTCCATTTTAGTTGATTCTTGTTGCGTTGGCTTCGTTTTGACAATACCTTCTGTAGAAAATTGTCATATCATGATTAGGGTGTTTAGATCTGTTTCGAGATAGAATTAGAGCTGTAGATCTAGTTTCAAGCCTGGTTAATTAGGGTTTGACTCAAAATACTTAAAATCTGTGGGAAATCGATTCTAATGACATCCCCAACTCAACAACACCCCTGGTTAAAACCCTTGGTCGAAATCAAATCCACCCTTGCATTTTACCATGTTGCATGCATGCATAAGTGACTTTGTGACTTGTTTTGTGCAATTTGTAATTGGACCCATGTTTGTTTCGTTAGATTGCTCGGAGTGCGCTGAGGAGTTTTGTTGTGTAGATTGCTGCTCGGATCAAGGCAAGTTACACCACTTGTTCATGCTTATGTCCCAGTTTTGAATATTGTGCATGTTTTTCTCTTCAAAATAGTAGTATGCATGTGTAGGATGGTTTTGGTAGATCTACTTGTAGTATGCCATGATAGTTCTATACCTAGGATTCTCCGTCCTATTAGGTTTTCCTGTTTTTGCTAAGTATTGCTTGCTATGCTATATATATACCAAATACCGTTGGGAGGGTTCGAAAGACTCAAAAAAATTCTAAGTATGATAGCTCTCTCGAGCGAACTTTTCTTCTCCAAAACCCCTTCAAAATAAAACTAAGTTTTCTTCTGGGCGGAATGGTTGTCGGGACAGCGAATGAGATTTTGGTGGAGGACGGCCGCCCAGGAATCAAAGAAGTCTGCCATGTTTCAGAATTCAGAAGCTTCCCGTGCAACCACAATACATATGGGCTCTGTCTTGGCTTAGTACTTAGTGGGAAACCTCACCGGGGTACCAACATTTGGAGGTTCTTGGCACAGCTGGATCCAGCTGGTAGAGGGGCTACTAAGGGAAGGCTTCGCCATGGTCTTGTCTGTAAAAGGACTTGATCGTGGATTGTGGGGAAAGTGCACAACCTCTCGAGAGTATTGCAATCTGATCGATCAGCCGTGTTCATGGAAACAGAACAACTTTGAGCGTCTGAAGGATGGAGCCTCTGGAAGATCTTCCTCTCTCTCTTTTCCAAACTTAACGTTTTATAAACCCCAGGGCGTGAGTAATATCGCCATTGGGTGGGATTTTGGGAAATTGGTGCGTAATATCCAAGTATTTGGTTGATTGGGCACCTAGTGAGTAATATCCACGTGTTCCATTCGACCTATATTATCTACCAAAGTTTACAAAGTAGGGAAAACTTTCCTCTCTTTTCTTATTACATTGATAAAATTGGCTTTACGCAAATGAACCCCAGAGCCTACTCTTATCCTTGCATGTAGAGGTAGTCTTACTCTTTTCTTGGTGTAATTTGCCAATACATTCAAAGTATTGACCCAACTTGTTGGCTGCACGTCTTATGTGCGTAGGGATCGCGGGTCTTCACGCAGCTAGCCTGAGGCGTTGATGGACTCAAGTTTTATTTAGTTTCCGCTGTTTTATTTAAGCTAGCTATGAGCTATGCAAGTTGTAATAATTATACTCTGGATTATTCGTGTAATATTGACTTGTGTTTTACATGATATTCATCGACTGTGAAGTGCTAGCTATTGATCCAGGGACTAGCATGTTAATCACAGGGACTCAGGATCCTTATCGGTCCGAGGTCGCAACACATGCGTTTCTTCTCCACCTCGATGTTTTTGGCTTCATCAAGGAGTTGTTGACGACGCGCTTCTAGGGCTTGGGCCCTTTCGTCTAGCTCATCTGCGGTGAGTTCTACAGCTGTAGGGATAGGTGTGGTTAATGCGGCATCGATGAGTTTACGCGCACCTTCTGTGATCACGTGTCCATCCACCGATACTTCTTTTTTCGGCTCGTCTAGGATAAGTGCTCCATCCGATTCTTCCTCGTATTCCTCGGCAATCACCTCTTCTGTGAGAGGGTCTTTTGCCGGGATCTTGTTCTTCTTGTTCTTCTTCTTTGCTTTCTTGGTAGCGCCGGTAGCAAAGACGGCTTTGGGTCCGCTTCCTGGAGTCAAGCTCTGATCGGTACTTTCGGACATCTGGATTTCGGGATTATCTCTGACGTCCATGTCATCATGCGCTTTGGGAGAGTGTTCCCCAGATCCTTCATCCACGGCTTCTCCTTCTTCTGCAGCTTTGGAGTTGTACTCCTCTTCATATTTAGCGGAGAACTTTCGAAAATCTGCCGACGTCATAGATTCATCCGAGGATGTGGGAACGTCGGTGTTTGTTCCAATTGCCTCCAGCACAGAGTCGGTGTTTTCTCCAGCATCAGCAGAGCCGGATCCGGATCCCACGTATCCGACGAAGTGCGACGCGTGCTTCCTGAGGTACCTGCAGCTTTCGCGATTAGCCATGTCAAAACTTTTGCTGGTTTCGAGGATTGCATCTGCGCTTTCGCCTTGCAGTATCATACGTCTTAGTGTGTACCTCAGGAAAGGCCTGTCTGTCCCGGCGTCGTCAGAGCCGAAATCAGTGTCGTTGATATGCTCCACCTGGATTTCGACTTCCGTGGGTGGGTCGATCTGGGATCCGGCTTCTCCAAGGAGATCCACTCCAGATTCGACTTGGACCGTCAGGTCTTCCTTAGGCTCAGATTTCTCCACTATCTCCATAACTGGTGCAGGCTGGGTGGGTTTAGTGTTTTCTGAGATCCAGAACTCTGCCGCTTCCGTGGACAAAGGGGGCCTAGAAGATTCTTCTGCCTCTATCATCACCGCTGGAGTGGGTTGGGCAGGTTCAGCGAAACCGATGTAAACATCGATCTCACCAAAAGACATGATCGTATAGGTAGTCACGACCTCCCTAACCAGAATCCAAGTCTCGTCGAGAACGATGAGAGGGACGTCGCTGGCGTAGAGGATGCGACCGACGGGGATGGTCTCGCCGATTCCGATTCTTGCAGATTCCGCTCGGAACGCAGATCCGAAGCTCACATGCCCCATGGTGGGCGCCAACTATCGTCGGATTGAGGACAATTACGCCATGAGGGGGTCCTCGAGGCGTGCGGAAGAGAGGGGTGTGAGACGTACGGTATTCCGGGACGGTGAGCACACAAGTTTACCCAGGTTCGAATCCGTCGGCTTTGGACGAATCCTACTCCTGCTAGCAATCCAGTAATACGCCAGAGCCAGAATATGGGTTACAAGGGTATCGCCTGTGCAAGTTGAGGGTCTAAAGTATTGGGTAGTGCCCTAAAGGATCTCCCTAGGACGGCTTATATAGATATCCGGCCTAGGGTTTACAGGAGAGATCAATGCGGCTACGACTAAGAGTTGGTTATAGAGTACATCTTGAACTACAAGTAACATTATGGGCCTAAGTCGGCAAGTCTTCTGGGCCTTCCCGTAGCCGGATTGGACTCCGTCTTCTCTCCCTGACTGGACCGCCCGTGAAGCAAAGCTCTAACCCGAAGTGGGCCACCCCGGTCAGTGAGGAACTGTGAGGATACCCGGAAAGTATATCCCCAACACCACCAGCCACTTATGCAAACCTAGTGGCATGTCAGTCGTGGAACCGGTCTCATGTGTGATGACATGTAAGGTTGGTCCAGGCCGCTTCATCCCACTATGCCACCAATATCCAAAGTACATATAAGAAGCAATAACATGATCATCATTGCCCACATACTCTTATGTGTTCTACCCGTGCAAAGCACCTACACATAGATCAGGCTCTAATACCACTGAAGGGTTCGCAACATAGAAAACAAAAAAAAATCTACGATGAGAACTATACGCCAAGATCTATCTATTAGATACAAGCAACGGGTGGATATACATCCATGGAGAACTTACCCTCAAAGACAACAAAGTTTTGTTAACAAGTAGGAACTCGTGGATGATGTAGTCGTATGCTTGCCGATCTCAATATCGTGTGGAAGTCCTAGCGCCACAAACCAGCAGCGCATCCGCACTCTCACACACGTTCAGGCCATCGAACAACCTCCGCCTCCTCGCTCCAGCGATGCAGCGGAAGCAGCAACTCCTTCTAGACGAAATGCCACCAGGAACATGTATCTCGCTAATCCGAGACCATGGGGGAATAATTCTAGAGGGGGAGAGAGGTCCTTCACGAGGAGGTGTGAGGAAGAAGTGTGAGAGGGGTGGCCTTTTATAGGAGGAGGGGGTACCCCCTCCATGGCCGGCACCCCATGGAGGTGACCACTCACCTCCCCCATTCATGTGGTGGTAACTCCCTCCACATTAAAATGCCCCTTCACATTCTCTTTTAAAGTCTCCACTTTAAATGCATTAAATTTCTCCAAATTTAATGCTCACTCGTTTAATAAAACTCTTTTATTAAATTTATTCAGAATTTTTCTAATTACTTTAATTAACAAACATTCACATAAAACCCCCTGCAACATTTGAATATAACATGCAGAACCAATTTCTGCAATTTCACCTGAAACAGTTTCGGTGTCGATTGAAATAATTCCAGCGCTTTGCAATTCATTCGTCTGAAACATATTTGCTCCAAATGGTGTTGGTGTCCCTCAAGTATGTCACCCTACGGTTCATGAATAATGCAGACATGATCGAGACCCCTCTCAGATCAATAATCAGAAGCGGGACCTTGACATCCATACTAACTCCTACACATTCTACGATGCCTTCTGTGATCGTGAGAACCTTTAAATCTAGTAAATAAATCCCTTTGTCTCACGATATATTACATGTCTGAGATTCAATCATCGGTATCTCCATACCTAGTTTGATCTCGTTACTGACATGTACTCTTTTCTTGTTCCCGTGATATAACATTCTAGTGATCTTATCACTTGCTTGCAAGCTAACCAATGTAATATCACAGAGAGGGCCCAGAGTATATCTACCTGTCATCGGGATGGAAAAATCCCACTCTTGATCCATGAGCCTCTACGTAACACTTTTGTAGCACTGAACCCACCTTTATAATCACCCTTTCATGATGTGATGTTTGATATTATCAAGATACTCTTCCAGTGTTAGTGATTAACATGATCTCATGGTCTAAGGACTAGGATTACTTTGTTAGATGTTATAGCAATATAAACACAATCACTTTGATCGTAATGCTATACTTCGGATGAATGTTCATCTCATCATTCCACTAATGTTGTGACCTCGGTATTAACAACATCCAATGTCCATGATCAGGAAACCTTGATCCTCTTGTTAATCAACGAGCTAGTTTATAAGAGAGGCATAACTAGGAACTTTCCTTTTGTTTATCAAACACACATGTATTAACGTTTCCAAATTAATACAATTATATCATGTAAAATAAACATCTATCATATACTTGGAATATGTATAATAACAACTTTATTATTGCCTCTTAGGGCATATTCCCTTCAAATCCGTCAAGACTAAATATCACTATGAAAGCTCAAATATTGTCATAGTCAACTCCTTGAACATTGCCGTAAATGTCTTTCCGACATGTCGACTATTTCATAGATGTTAAACATCCATGTCTATTTCTTTGTAGATCCAAACACGACCGGGCTTCACGCCTTTCCGGAGGGTCTTCCAAGTTCAGAAACTTGATTTATCGTGTATGGATACTATTACGGATTCTATGACTTCTAGTCAGTTTATGGAGTCAGGGCCCATCATCACTTCTTTGCATGCAGTCGGGTCATCATTGTCAAAATAATAACGACTTCTGTTTCAAATCTTACTATTTGATTCTTACCGACCCACATGGTTCAATAGGAACTCTAATGTCCAAGATCACACCCTTTGTAATCACGGGAGCCATGAGCATTGTGGCCGCCACCGGACACTTTCCGGCGTTGTGCTACTTAGCACATATAGCTAAGGTTCAACAACCTTATCAAAGTTCTATTGTCCTCCCACTTAACTTTTCACGAAAATTCCTTCTCAAGAAACTTGACGTTCCAAGCGACAAACTCTTTTGTCCTCGGTGTTATGGAGGAATTCCCAACAAATTCTTTGGGATAACCTACAAAGAAGTGCTTATCCGACTTTGGTTGTAAACATTTTACTTATGTATAGCATACTAAAATTTAATAGAAGACAATTTGGGTTTTATCCCAAACCATAACTCATATGGTGTCATTTTAACGGATCACGATGGTGCAAGTTTCAGTGTAAAAGCGGTAGTCTCTAAAGCTTTAATCCTTCAAACATAATGGCAGTTATATAAATGACACCTTTGATCTTACCATGTCAAACAAGGTTTGATTTGATCTCTCGAACATACCATACTCCTGTGGTTTATTGGGAAATGCAAATTCATGGAACAATTCTTGAAATATTAGGTGTTTTGCTAAACCTGTAACTCAAATATCTTCCTTTATGATTAAATCATAAACCCTTTTATTTTCTTGTTACAATGATTTTTCACTTCTTCTTGAAAGTCTTTCAACAATTTTCAAATGTTTCATACTTCTTCCTTATTAAGTAAATATATAGATATATTCACTCAAATTTCTGGAGAAAGCATATGAAGCAAAAAGATCCATCGCATATGGCTACACATAATGGACTATATACATCAACATGCATAATATCCAATAAGTTAGTCATCTGTTCCTCTTTGGCCTATGGACGGAGTTTCAATTATCTCGAGGAAAGTTTTAGAAGCGTCAATTGATCAAAATCAAAAGACTCCAAAAATCCATCAACATAGAGTTTCTTCATGTTTACTTTCCAATATAATTCAAACAGCGATGTCACTTCGTAAGTGATCTTCCAATTATTTGTCTTACGACATTATAGCAATAATGTTGATGGTTGTGATTTCTCCAACTAGACTTGTAAAAGTTCATCCATCCTTTATGGAATACGGTAATTATTTGAACAACCATTGTTCTCATAATACTGGAACAAAATAACAATTATTAAAACAAAATCTTGAAGGCTAGGTTTGACGACAACGAAAACACAATAACACTTTATTTGTTTTCGATGAACATCATCACTTATTCTATGGCCAGTTACTTAGGTTGTTGCAGTTCATGAATTGTGTTGTTCTGTATGACACTTCACACCAACCAATTCGGTATCCAATACCATAGAACCACATTGTTTAACAAGCAAGGAATACAACCATAACATGTATATCTTCTATATACCTAAGTTAGACATATCCAACCTTTTCTTTTCTGCCAAATATTTTATAGATTCTCTTTCAACAATTCCTTTTATTTTAAAAGAATCTATCAACATCAATAGTGGTGTCATTAACATGACACATAGTACAAAGTGTATATAGTCAAATACTAATACCTTTGGACTTGCACTTTGAAGTGGATCACCATCATCAAATGTTTGGTGTTCTTTCAAAAATCCATTCTTTAGTAATCTATTAGTGTAGTAAACATTTTACTTACACCTTCTATTAATCCTTATCATGACAACTTTCATGATCAAGCTACTATAGCCTATAAGGAAGAATCGCAAGTATAATGTTAATTCCTAAAACCTTTTTGGGAGATCCGGATGCCTAGCATCTCCATCCTTCACAAATTATCATACAATATGAGAACATGTATTTTGCTAAATTATACTCTATCATAATGCAACCAAAAACATTGTTTCAGATATCACAATATCTTCCATACATGATGGTTTCTAAAACAATTTTTCAGCTCCTAGATAATATTGATATTAAAACAACTTTTGAATATCAATAATCATGGAGGCAAACATGATACTTTAGATACTAACATTGGAATTCTTACTCTTGATTTAATACTACTTATTAAACTTCATGGAGTAAATAGAGTTTGCTGAAAGTTTGCAATATGACTTCTAAACTTTAAATTGACATTCAAAACAATATGATACCAGTTCGTAAAGTAAATATCCAGAATTCTATAGTTCTGTTATCTCAATTAAAACTAAGCATAAGGTAGTGAACAGATGCCAATGACTACAACAAATTATACAAATTCACTCTAATTTAGATTATGACAAATTGAGTTCGACTAATCCAAATTAGAAATGAACTCCCACTCAAAAACGACATCCCTCGTGCCTTTTTGGTGATTACATGAACTAAATCCACTACACCAAGTCCGATCATCACGTGAGTCGGTGTAGCTTCAAAGGCGAGCATTAAGATGTGCATCACATTAACTATATGACTCATGCTTAACCTTTTGGTCCGTGTTCCGAGGCCATGTCTATACATGCTAGGCTCGCCAAGTAAGAACCTTAGTACTCGCATGTGTAAAACTGTCTTACACCCGTTGTATGAAAGCGTAGAGTCGAGTACACCCGATCATCACGTGATGTATCAAAACATGATCCATAGAACGGTGCATACTTAAGGAAGAACACATTTTATCTTGATATTTAAATGAGGGATCATCTTATAATGCTACTAAAATGCCAAACTAACAATATAAGATGCAAACATCATATGTGTAAAGTGGAATGATATGGTCCATGCATTTGATCACCATCATGTGCATTGTGGTATGATCTCTATCATTCCTTTGTGTGTAAGGCCAAGGTCTATGGAACTTACATGTTAGGTGTGTTGTAAGGGTATCTACCATACATCTACTTACAACATTACCATATCATGACACTAGCCTAGCAACAATCTAAACTAGACGCCTCTAATTTATCCATTGCAACTTTTTACGTGGCTTAGGGCTTTCAAAGATAGAACCAGTCTTACCTACGAACATGGAACCACAACGATGATAACTAAGTTATTAGAAACTCATTGTAAATCAGATATTGACTATAGTAGGAGAGATAGACACCCTCTAGCCACTTATGCAAAACTAGTTGCATGTTAGTCGTGGAACCGGTCTCATGTGCGATGACATGTAAAGTTGGTCTGAGCCACTTCATCCCATTATGCCACCAATATCCAAAATACATAGAAGATGCAATAACATGATCATTATCGCCCACATATAAACATATGTGTACTACCCGTGCAAAGCACCTACACGTAGATCAGGCTCTGATACCACTGTTGGGTTCGCAGTATAGAAAACAAAAAAATTCCTATGATGGGAACTATACGCCAAGATATATCTACTAAATACAAGCAACGGGTGGATATACATCCATAGAGAACTTACCCTCGAAGGAAACAAAGCTTTGTTAACGAGATGGAACTCGTGGATGATGTAGTCGTACACTTGCCGATCTCAAGATCGTGATGAAGTGCTTCAGGTCCAGCAGTTCCAGCACCATCAGGTCCAGCACAATCAAGTCCAGAACCGCAAAGTAGCGGTGCATCTGTGATCGCACACATGTTCGGTCGACCGAACAACCTCCGCCTCCTCGCTCCAGCGATGTAGCGGAAGTAGCAACTCCTTTCTAGATAAATCCACCGGGAACATGTATCTCGCTAATCCGAGACCATGGGGAATAACTACAGGGAGAAGAGAACCTTCATGAGGAGGTGGGGCAAGAGGAGAGGATCCATGGGGCTCCTTTTATAGGGGAGGGGGCCCAGCCCCAAGGCCATGGCTAGCCGGCCATGGTGGGTGCCCCCACCTCTCCCTCATTCATGTGGGTGGATCTTCCACTAAGCCCACTCACATCAATTCCACTCTTGATCCATGAGCCTGAACATAACACCTTCAGAGTATTTGAACCCACCTTTATAGGCACCCTTTTACGGTGTGACGTTTGATGTTATCAAGTTACTCTTCCAATGTTAGCAATTAACATGATCTCATGGTCTAAGGACTAAGATTACTTCGTATGACGTTATAGCAATATAAACATAATGACTTTGATCGTAATGCTATACTTCGGACGAATGTTGATCACATCATTCCAACAATGTTGTGACCTCGTTATTAACAACATCCAATGTCCATGATCAGGAAACCTTGATCATCTTGATAATCAAAAAGCTAGTTTATATGAGAGGCATTACTAGAAACTTTGTATTTTGTTTATTAAACACACATGTATTAACGTTTCCAATTAATACAATTATAGCATGCAAAATAAACATTTATCATCATGGAATAAGATAATAACCACTTTATTATTGCCTCTCGGGCATATTCCCTTCAAAAAGTTCAAATGATCAAGGAGAACTCAAAGAGAAAGAGATTAAGAGGCAAATGCAAATAATGGTAGAAATCTGTCAAAACATACCAGCAGGTAAAAACCGATTTTTCCGAAGACCTTATGTTGCTCAAATCAAAAAGTGTTAAACTAACAAAAGTTAGATAACAACCTGGGGCAGAAGCACAAGAAATTACAGCTCAATCCGACGTACAGAGAATTTTCACGAATGTTTACAGCGAAGCACAAAAATCTGTTTCGGGGAGCAACTTTCCCAAGCATTATTTATCTCTTATTAGAGGTTATTCTTCGCACAAAAACCACACAAAAAGTCTAAGGAGAGGTTATTACAGAGTCAATAACTTCCAAGAGTCAACAAAACAAAAAGAAACTGAAAGTAAAAATAAAATGGGTTGTCTCCCAAAAGCTATTTCTTTATAGCCATTATGATAGGCATGATAATTTCGATGATGCTCACATAAGAAATATGAATTGAAGTAAAAGAGAGCATCAAGAAGCAAATATGGAACAAATTTAAGTCTAAACCACTTCTTATGAAAAATAATCTTGTAAAGAAACAAGTCATGAAAGCAAAAAGTAACAAACATAGGAAAGCAAAACAAGTGCAACTTCAAAATTTTCAACATGAAGAGGGGAAACTTAATATTGTTAAGATGCATAAAACCATGTTTCATTCTCTCTCATAATAACTTTCAGTAGCATCATGAATAAAATAAACAAAATAACCATCACATAAAACATTCTTATCACGAGCAACATGCATAAAAGAATTATTACTCTCCCTATAAGAATAGTCATTCTTATTAATTGTAGTGGGAGAAAATTCAACAAAATAGCTATCATTATTATTCTCATCACCATAATCATCAAATATAGGAGGCATATTGTAATCATAATTAATTTTCTCCTCAATAGTAGGTGGACTGAAAATATCATACTCATCATTGTAATCATCATATATCAGAGGTATAGTATCATCAAAGTAAATTTTCTCCTCCGTGCTTGGGGGACTAAAAATATCATGCTCATCAAAACTAGCTTCACCAAGATTAGACTTTTCCATAGCATTAGCAATAATGGTGTTCAAAGAATTCATACTAATAACATTTCTATTAGCACGCAAATAAAGTCCCATAGGTTTTTTAATTTTCTCTTCAAACACTTCATGTCCTAACTCAAGATAAATACTATAAAGCTCTCTAATTTTGTTGTTGTTTTCCATTAAGCCTAACTAGTGAAAATAAAAACAAGAAACAAAAAGATATAATTGCAGAATCTAAAGGAAATAACTTTGAGCACTCACACACCAGCAATAGTAATAGGAGATAGCTTAGTAGCCCGAGGATGTGAGTACCTTTTACCTTACCTCCCCGGCAACAGCACCAGAAAATAGTTTGATGTCTAGGCACGCTTCTATTCTTGTAGACACTAATGGGCCTCCAAGTGCAGAGGTTTGTAGAATAGCAGCAAGTTTCCCTTAAGTGGATCACCCAAGGTTTATCGAACTCAGGGAGGAGTGGTCAAAGGTATCCCTCTCAAGCAACCCTGCAATCAAGATACAAGAAATCGCTTGTGTCCCCAACACACCCAATACACTTGTCAGGTATATAGGTGCACTAGTTCGGTGAAGAGATAGTGAAATACAAGTAATATGGATAATTATAAGTGGTAATTGCAATCTTAAATAAGAGTGTCAACAAGCAAACATGCAACAGAACTAATTGTAAATGGTGTTTCAATGCTTAAAAACAATGCCTAGGGATCATACTTACACTAGTGGACACTCTCATATAAATATCTTCTGTTTATGATGCTACCCTGAACTACTCTCTGGTTGGACGATGTAGGGCTATACCAGCACACCTTAAAGTTCGCATTCCCCACCTAGATAACCCCTCACTGTCACCTTGAGCGCTAGATAGTTCCAACAAACACCACAATCTCATAGAGACATCCAACTCAAATCATACGCATGATAAGTATTTATGTAACCTTAGCCAAAGTGCCACACGGTGTGCACACTGTCAACTTCCCACATGTGGGGATAAGCAGAGATTCATTAAAGCACTTGAGTAGTAGAATAGATCTATAGATTACAAAGATCGTGATCTCAATAAGATCTTGCATAGAGAGAGAGAGATGAACACATAGCTACCGGTAGAGCCCTTAGCCTCGAGAGAGAACTACTCCCTCCTCATCATGGGAATCAACAACGGTGATGGATATGGCGGTGGAGTCGATGGAGATGTCTTCAGGGGCACTTCCCCATCCCGGCAGGGTGCCAGAACAGAGACTTCTGTTCGCTGAATCTCCTCTTCGGTGGCGGTGGCGTTGTGGAACTTTTCATGGAATTTTGATCTTATACTTAGGGTTTTCGTCTTGGGGGAATATATAGGGGAAGAGGCAAGGTCGATGGGCGCCCGAGGCAGCAACACCACCTCCTAGCACGGCCTGGCCTGGCCCGCGCCACCAGGTGGTGTGGGCCCCTCGTGGCCCCTCTCCGTTTCGTCCTCTAGCTCTGTGAGTCTGCTGGTAATACAGGAACTTTGGCTTTTGTCCTGTCCAATTCCGAGAATATTTCTTTTCTGGCTTTTCTGAAACCAAAAACAAAAGAAAACAAGCAACTGGCACTACGACATCTTGTTAATACGTTAATTCCAGAAAATGTATAAAAATACCTCAAAGTGTGAACAAAACATAAGAAAGTAGATATAAAACAAGCATGGAACATCAAAAATTATAGATACGTTTACGACATATCAGTAGCCACCGGCGAGGAGGCCCCCACTGGCGAGGAGGCCCCTGCCGGTCACGAGCAGATCTAGCTCTTCTGGGACCCCTATGATCCATAGGAGTACATCGCTCCGGTGAACCCCTACGACACTGGCATCGAGGACCCATTGTTGGAGGTAACTAGGGTTTGCTCCCCTTCACTGGTTCTTCTTCCGTTCCCATCATTGGATGCTAGATCTTGGTTTATTAGGGTTCACTTGTTCGCATTTCGATTGCTCGATCTTCTTACATCATCTAATCCTCCTGTTTTCTTTTCTTCCAATAGGTTTACGATAGCGACAGCTGCAGAGATGACGAGTCCATTCACACCAAGACTTGTCAGGTGCTGAGGAGGCTGCAAGCCGGCTAGTACGACGCCTTCTTCGATGGCAGCCTCTACAGTTGCCCCTTCTGCGAGACGAGACTCGCTGGCACCAACTTCAACTGTGCCGTGATGCATGTAGAGGGCTCGAGCTCCGGCACCCCCAAAGTCGGCAGACCGTGAATGTCAATGCCTACATCGCTGAACACTAGGCTCTCGGCATTCACCTCCAAAACCTCCAGCGGGTGGCCATCGAAGAGGGTCGCATGCCTCCGATCAAGCCCAAGGCCCCCAAGATCAAGGGACTGGGCAGCAAGAAGCGGAGGAAGCGCTAGAGGGAGAAGGCGCAGGCGCAGGCACATGCAAGGAGGGGTTGAACGTGTTTGCTGCTATTGCTACTAAGCAGCTTATTTTGATTTTGTATATTTTTCGTGTGATGGCTACTGAGAAGCTAATGTATCAAACCTCGTTAAGCAACCTACTTTCTAGTGGCGGATCTTGGGCCAAGTAGTTGGGGGCAAATGGGCCAATGAGACACTTTGGGCCACCGTTGGGTGGCAAATGGGCTAAATATAGGCTATTTTTGGTCAAAATTGTCAAATATGAAGGGCTATTAGTCAAACATTTCTTGGGCTGGGGGGGGGGGCTGCCCCCCTGGGCTGCGCATAGCTCTGCCACTGCTACTTTCTATCGCTATATTCTATTTAGCTACACATAGCTATATCTACATTTGTTTTGTTTTCTGAATGAATGTATTCTGCCTGGTGTGATTTGCTGCTCTAGATTTGCTACCAGATCAGGCCAAAAAGAGGTCCAAAAGGGAATGAATGATTGAAGAGAGAAGCTGATCTAGATTTGCTACCAATTTGGGCAAAATGAAACATATCTGTTTAGCGAGAGACAAAAAAGGTACTCTTTCAAACTGCCAGTTAACAAGATGCCATCTTGACAAGCTACCAGACACATACAGAAACATAACACAAAGAAGTAAAATTTATTTTACTATCTCACTTGAGGTGCTAGCCATCTTTCCAAGCTAATTGAGTTCCACAAAACAGAAACATAACACAAAGGAGTAAAATTTAGTTCACTTCTCATCAGACCACTTGAGGCGCTTGACATCATTCCTAGGCGACCAACTGCCATCATTCCAGGTGTCTCTTACATTATTGGCCCTCCACAGCTCACGAAATGCAAGTTCTTCCCACCTGGAATCTGCCATGGCTTCCATATCGTCAGCATCCTGCGACACAATTAGTGGTGCATCAGAGGCCTGGTTATTGCCGCTGGAAGATGCTACCTCTCTGTTTGCTGCTTCAGCTATAGCCTCTCTGTCAGCTGCTTCAGATGCAGCCATTTTCTTTGCATATGCAGCATCACGCTCAGCTATACTGTATTTGCTACAAAGGGCTCCCCTAAGCCTGTCTTCCCTCTTCCAACTAGGGCAAACCACAAGGTAACATAGAAAGAAATGGATCTTCTTGTACAGCTGCTAGGTCACGTAAGCATCTATGGCTACATACTTCAGGTTTATATCAGACAACGGCCACTCCTCCTAGAAATCATGCCTATCCCTAGGGAAATCTGCCTTCATTCTTTCATACGACTCATCGAGGATTCTAGTTGCGAGTGTAGCCATTCCATCCCTCCTCGAGCCCCCTGTGATCTTGACAAGAATCTAAATATCGATCCAGTTGTGCGTAGGAATTTAAATTCCCTCTTGACGAAATTTCCAAAAATCAGTCCTATTATTGATAGTGCAGAAAACAATTCTTTTTTCTACAAGGAACTGGCGCAGCGCCGAACAATTCTTGTTAGTCCTGAAAGTATGTAGTTTTTCATCACCAAAATTTGTAACTACAAATGTTTTGTCAATGCAAGATCATCATCTGAATATAATTTTAAAAAGTTTAGTAAATGCAAGATCAAGACTCTCAACATTGGCTTGTCATAATTTATTTGGTCCTAAATAAAATTCAGTGGTTGCAAGATGAGCAAATGGATAAAGAACAAGAGGGGAAAACCCTAACATCGGTTAACTACAGAGAGCAGATCTACAAACCAGGAGAAGTGGTAGACGAGGATGTGTTTCCTCATGGCTAGTTGAACGACAGCAACTTTATTCTCGTCATATGGGTTCTCCAGGTGTACTCGAGCTCCAATCCCACAAACTTGTCCTCGTCTTTCTCAAGCCAATCCTCGTTCATCCACAGGACTCGCACCATTGTCTCCTCCTCGTTGGTGTAGATGACGTCTATCTTCTTATTGTCATGGGCAATGAAGCTTGTCTCTAGAGTGCGACGACCTTCCATGGCGGCAAGGAGAAGACGGAAAGAAGATAGATGACAGGAAGAAGAAGAGTGGTTTCTATGAGACAGGGGAACGGTGGAACCATCAGTGTGTTTGTAAGGTAGTGGTTAACGCTGGGGATGGAAGTCCAATGGAAAGACGCGTGGCGGTGGCCATTTTAGCTTCTGAGTAAACAAAAAATAATAATAACGAGGATATATGCGCCATATTTTGTCACGTCAATACACTGGGCCGATCGTGTTGTCCTATCCATTGCGCTAGTGCTGCAAGCCTACGTGACAGCCACCACGCCTAAGCGACGGGAGTGACATAACGGCGAAAACTCAAGGGGGCCAACTTGACGGGCGTTAGCCTGATATTTTGTACTGAAACATAAAGTTGAATTCGTGCTGAAAAAGACCCTCTGAGTATTTGGCACGCCAACTATGGTCAACATGGCTGATTACAAGCAACTTGGGTATCGCGTTGCCTGGGCGCCTCAACTTTCGGGCCACAAAATGATATTCTCGAATATACCCCCTGCCTCGCGAAGCCTCGCCTCCTGGCACTGGCCTACAGACAGCTTCACCAAGAAATGTGTCGGGCCCGCCAGCCGCCACCTGTTGCATTGGATCGGCCCCACACCATGAACATAAAAACCCCAAGCATCATAGCAAGAACATGTGAAGGGAGAAATAGCCAGCGCGAGGATCTTCTTATAGGCATTCATGATAAGTCTTCCTTACAAGCCCAACATGGAAACAAAGTACTGAAGGACGCTACACCTACACTAGCAAAATACCCGCGGCCCCAGGGTGAGGCGGCCGTTGTGGCGAGGACTTGGCCCCGTCCCCTCAAGGGAGGTACGTCGGGTAAGCCACCCAACACAGTAGGGTGTCGAACAGCAAAACGGAGAAGTCCCTCCCATCGATGTAGTGGAACCACAGCACGAAGCCGCACTGGATGCAGTGAGAGACGAGGAATTGATTCCAACCAACGCAGAGGTACATCTTGTCAGGCGGAAGGCTCTCCACACTTACCCGCCACCTTTGGTGCCTGCCGGAATGTCGTACCTCCACCTCCCCCGGAAGGTCCGCCATAACTCCAAGGTCAAAGCAAGAAGGGAGCCTCGCCTTGACAAACCAATCTGAGTTCCTGAGGATGACAACAAAGTTAATCACCTGAGCCAGCTCGTTGTCATCCTGTATCTTGATCACCTCGGGCGGGGGTTGCATGACGACCGCCAACAGAGGCTCGGGCTCGGCACCGGATCTCCCACTGCGTCCCCAAAGGCATCCACGGCCGCTCCCGTGAGGGCATCCACACCCGCGCCTTGCCGGAGCTTCGCCGACCGATGCCTCCGTGGCCGAGGGCGGGCGGCACTAGAGCCAGCGCCATGACCCCCACATTGTCCTCGGCCGCTCCCGCGCGGGCGACCACAACCACGCTTCACTAGAGGAACACCTCCGTCGGAGGCGAGATGAGGGCGAAGGAGCCCTCGCCCTCGACCTAGGCTGCCTCGTCCGCCATGGAGATAAAGAGGAAAGGGGACGCCATCTAGAGGAACAGGGTTTTTACGCAATCCCGTCGCAGAATAGAAGGGGAACAAAGGCACAGAATGAACAACCCATGCATCCACACCTCGGTATAAACAAGGTCGCCCGAAAGGACGTATCGCTACCCAAGACACGGGGTATAACTGCAAGGGTCCCACACACCGTCGCGTCGTGGGAGAAACTCTCGAGGCAGGGATGACGTGCCCAAGTCGAGTGGTTAAGAGCCCGCGGGCGCTTTGAATCTGCGATCAAAACGAAGGCGTGGCGGGATCATGATTTCGTGGGTAGGTGACAGGGCACACCAACTGCCCTAGGTCGTTTGCCACTTCGAGCCCTTCAAGGGACACATGCATGCCAAATGCCTGGGCACTATTGTTGGGGCCTGGCAATCGGTGTGCCTCGTCCCGATGGTTGGCGACCCCGTAACGCCTCAAGATGACATGCTCTCGAGAGACTTCATTACCTCTTGTGATGGGCGGGGCCGGATTAGGCCTCGAGAGGGTCCCCCTCATGAGGGGACACCCTCCCGAGCGAAAGCATTTGCACAACTCCCCGTGTATGCCTCGAAGCATATACATGGCCTTTTGGTAAAACCGCTAAGCAGTCAGTGGCCGGGCCGAGTCGTGACAAGGGGCGCAGTTGCTACGCACTGACTACTTGCCTCGAAAAAGGAAGATCTGGTCCACCCACCCTTTCTTGCAACAGGAGGACCGAAGACCTCAGCATGGCAGGCATGCCAGCCTTCCCATCTGGTGCAAGAGAGGCAGTGGGCATCATCGAGCCAGGACAGGACAACGTAAAAGAAGATTACTTTACCAGCGGATGGAGAAGCGCTCGGTGTCCAAGATTGGGTCCAGCAAAAAGAAGCCTTGTAGACCAGGACCTCGGGGAACGGCACTGTGGTGACCCTTCCTATCCATAGACCGGGGGAAGAGGCCCGATGCCGCCCTATATAAAGAGCCCTGCTCCTCCCTTGGTAGGGAGGGATCCAGGAGATTTGAAACCCTAGACTTTCATCCTCCATTGTACCCTCGCGAAGCACGCGAGCAATACAACAAAGTAGGAGTAGGGGCTTTACCTCCTCACAAGGGTCCCGAACCTGGGTAAAAAAACCCGGTGTCATCTCTTTGTCGTGTGCTTGCTCCGCCGTCATCGTTGTCACTGAGTTCCTTTGGAATCGCATGTTCAACCCCCTCACGAACCAAGGGATTGTTGGACTCTAGCTCCTTCACAAGACAAATCTCCGATAGCCCCAGCTCTCCAGCTCAACCATTGCCCCCCTCCTCTAACCACCATGGCTATGGCCATCTTCATCTCAATCTAAACCCTAGATCGGGCTAGTCCTATCTCTGGCATCGAGTAGGTAGGAGAAGGGAGTGTGGGCGTCGAGGAAGAGAGAGAAGACGACGTTGCCGCTGTGTACCAGGAGGAGAAGCCGCAGCACCACCGGAATCGCCTCGTCGTCGTGGTGCCCAAAACTGTTGCACGCTGATGCCACTCAGCCTCACCGCTGATCCGCTTCCTCCCGCTGCATCCGGCTTCGCCAAAACCTTAGGTGAGCCCCCAATGACCCTCCCGATCGTGCCACGTAGCATGTCGACCACCGTCGAATGCCTTGCATGCAAGCTCTCTATCGCGGTCCCAGCCCACGCGAGCGCCAGGCGTTGACATGTTGCCCTCTGTTCCGCCCTGTTTTCCTTCCCCCGTGTTCATGTTCCACTGGCACCACCTGAACAAGTCTTGCAGCCTGTGGTGCCCTCTATGTTTTTCGTTTTGGCGCCGCGGCATTTCGTCAAGCCATCGCGTAACCATCGTCACTTCAAAGTCGTCGGAGTCGCTACACGCCACAAACTGCACGTCAGTTTCAACAGTCACCAGCCGAGCAGCCACGTGGATCTTTTCTAGATATGCCCCTGCAATTCATGGATAGAACCGCAGTACCCTCCTAGCCCCACATGTCAGCCACCAAACCCATCACCCTCCAGATACTTTTATAAAAAGGGACCTCGGTTTTCGCAGAATCAACATGTGATCCCGGATTCCACACGTGTCATCCAACGCCTGGTTTGCGCTTGCATGGACCCATGCCTGCCCTGTCCCCACCTGTATGTCACCATCGCTAGCGCAACCCTAGGTAACAAAACCCCGGATGTTTTTAAAATCCAAATTCAAATCATTTTCAAATCTATTTAAATACGAATCAACTTATAACTTCCAATTCAATTTGAATTGGGATATAATTCCAAAATGAAATCTGTTTTATTTTTGAAGGTGAATTTAACTGTTTATTCAAATATTTTTAGAATTAATGCAAACTAGTCCAACATTTGACTTTGACCCTAATTTGATTTAAATAAAGTTTAAAATTCAATTTTCCAAATAATACAGATAATATATGTTTCTAGATAAAAAATGCTAGGAATTCAAATATTCCATCCAAAATATTTTTTGAGCAATTTAAAATTTCAAAATTATTTAAATGCCAATAAATGCCTTTTCTTAATAAATTCCTATCTTTAATTCTATAACTTCAAATTTGAAAAATAATATGTCTAAATCTACTAGCCCGACAAGCCCGTCCTAATTATGTATTCCATGCTATGAATTGAAGAATGCATCATATAAATATTAAATATTCAGAACTGTTTATGGGAGCAAAACATGCCTAAATTATTAGGGTTAATTATTGGTTTGCCACTAGAGGTTGCCATCTGCTCAGTTTTGCCACTAGCGTGGAATGGTGCTCAGTTTTGCCACTACTTTGGGCACAACTGCTATGGTGAGGCCAAATGGCTAGTTTAAATAAGCATAACAAATTCATAAAAAACCAAAAAATAGAAAACCTACACACATACTCTTGTTATGTCTTATACTAACGATTCAAGTTGATAAACAAGGTATACATACATTTAAACGAAAAATTCATGAATCACATGATAAACATGGTCTATATATATGATTTTTTTGTATTCATGATTTTTTCGTTTGAATGTATGTAGACCTTGTTTATAAACTTGACTCATTATTATAAGACATAAGAAAACTATGTGCGCAGGTTTTTCATTTTTTTTGAATTTTTCTGAATTTTTTATGCTCATTTAAACTGGCCATTTGGTCTCTCCGTAGCACCTGCGCCCGAAGTAGTGGCAAAACTGGAAACCATTCCATGCTAGCGGAAAAACGGAGCATATGGCGGCCTCAAGTGTAAAACCAATAAATAACCCAAATAATTAATTAAAGTGCTTTATTTATGTTCCCACACCTCACCCATGTCATGCTATGTTATGCCATATAATTATGCATCATTCCATCATGAAATACCTTGTTTGCTTGTTGCATCTATTCATATGATTGTGCCCTTTATTTATTATGGCCCTTTTGTGTGTTTGGCTTTTATTCCAGACAAACGCCGAGCAAGGAACTATCAAGAGAACCTAGAGTACTACCTGTATCCCGGTTACACCACTACTGATCCGTCAGGCAAGCAATTCCCCTTGATTGCATACATATAGTACTTATGCTTGTATCTTACTCTTGCATCATTGAGTTGTGATTGCATTAAATTGGAATCCCAAGTACTACATAGCCTTTATTATTAAACCCCACCAAAACTTGCTCCTCAATCCTATGAGCCATTACTATAGGAGTTGGTAGAGCCATGCGAGTCGTAGAACTGTATGTGTAGGGTTTGTGAGAGTCTATGAATAACTAAGTACCTAAACACCTTAAACTATGTAGTAATGGGATAACTAAAGAAAGAGGCACCAGTGGGCAATAGTTGTTATTTGGTTCTTCCATGCTCACTTGTGTCCCATAGGACACTGAGTACTTAATTCCTATTCCTTGACTATTCGCACTGTCCACATTCGGTAGACTCTATGGATCCCCCTTCGCCTGAGCTTGATTCGCACTTTATTTCTTGGGGCCACAAACTAGTTTGGAGCTTTATTACTATCCTGTACTTATGCCATGCTTTACTGCTTTATTTACGATTGCGTGTGGAGCGCATATACTGTTTAGGAATTGTGCTACATTTTCGCTGTATCGACAAGCTCAATCACACTTTTGGGTTCCCAGTCATTTATAACCGTCGACACAAACCTGGGTCCATCTCGGAGCTGGCCAACTTTGTTGCGGGTAGCTTATCGGGGTGGCCCCATAAAATAATTTATGAATTGTGACACCCCCGGGACTAGGGCTAGACAAATCCCAGACCTCTGTCTGCTATAAGCCTAACCTAAATCTCAGAAGCGTATAGTGAGAGAATCGGTAACATTACAGTGACCCTATGACACAAAAATTATTACAGCGAGCTCATCTGTGAGCAAAGAACCAAATTATTACAAGCAGAGGTCACTAACCACAAACATCAAACAACGGAAGACAAATTATGCTATTAAGTATAGCAAACTTAACAAATGGCCTAAGAGGCTTGAAGCATAACGATGACGTCCCAATCCACAGATTCCAGGCTGCCGACCGGGAACCCCAAGCTACTCGTCGATGTCGATGTTGTAACAAAATCTTCTTCTGTGGTAAAACTTACTTGCTGCAAAAGTACCAACAAAGCAAGGCTGAGTATAGGGTGTACCCCGCAAGACATATGGCTGGTGGGATTCATTTGCATAAAGCTAACTTTCTTTGTAAAAGAGAGAGGAGAAGCTCGATTAAGAGAACCTTTTAAAAGGGGATAAGAAAACAATATCTCTAGCTTTGGTCATCTTTGATATCCACCGAAACTTTATCAGCTAAACCTACTAACTAGGATCACCCCCTCGGTCCCTGAGGAAGCATCCTTAAACACACCTCACATCTCTTGTCAAGTTTTACGATTAGGTTATAGTTCTCTATGATCATCACGTCTATTCTCAAGTCGTCCATAATCATGGACACGGATTTTCGAAAAGATTATTACCCTGCAAGGGTGCACAACTTTACCCACACGTACCAACCGATTATTAATGCCACTTAAGATTAGCCCTCTTCCTTGGAAGGCCGGCAGAGAGTGGTTGACCACGACCTTTACCTTGCTTTCGCTAAGACCATGAGTCACGCCCTAAGGAGATGCCACCGTAACGAGTCAAGTCCCGAAGTTGGTCCCTAGAGATGTGAACAGGGTTTGAGATTACGGAGGTTGTGCATCTCCCATTCCCTGCCACGCTTACCTACCTGTATGAATGCACCTCCTCCACTGCCTTCGAGAACAACCTGAATGCATATGTCAAATGGAACTCCTGAACTATGTGACTCATGGAATCTACTAGGCAAGTTAGTTGGTCGAGGGGGTTTCTAGGCCCCCGTGTGGTTGTACGCTCGTCTTGGTTCAGGAGGCAAGAACTCAGATCCTAGTGGTGGCAAGTATGGGACTGCAAAAAAACCATAACCCGACGTGGCCTCCCATACAAGCCTTAGCATGTTTAACTCAATCTTTGATCATACCACGTAATCTTGTCCAACTAGGTTCATTCGTAGCTTTGATTCATCAACCGGATGGACCAGCGGTAACAACTAAGCTTGGCTAAGCACAACGGATATAACAGCTCTAGCGTAGCTCATAATCCAAATCCTAGTTATGCTAGGAGTAGTGGATCAGTGAATATAGGCTTCAAAGGGAACATGCATCAGATATGATTACTATATCTATCGGTAAAAGACTTTGGAATCGCATGCACATGGCAAGAATGAAATACTTTGAAATCATAGGATTATATCATGTGTCAGGTTTTGCTTGCCTTTGCCTGTTGATACTCAGATATAGAACTTCAGGGTTCATCTACTTGGCATCATTCGTCGTTATCCTTCGATGGTGTTGATCTCGATCTTCAATTTTGGACTCGATATCGTTGCTCACATCAACTCCGAGGTCTACCGAGAAGAAGCAGAAAGACCGGAAAGGAAAGCAATAATCAACACATGGCATCAGTGCAATGCTCAAGCAAGGATGATGATATGACAAGTTAAAGTGTATTTAAATGTCACCCTAAAGCCTGCTTAGCAATTTTAAGCGGGGTCTAAGGGGTACAAACCCTAAAATAGGAGGAACCTCGGAGTCACCTACGTGGTTGCTATTTTTCTTCTAATTAAACTTGCAGTTAAAGTTGTTGATAAATGCATGATTATGAATCTATTGGATAGATCTCATTTTTCTGAACATTTTGATATATTATACATATTTTTCTGATTTAAAATGAATTAGTCATGATTTTTCCCAATTTTAATCCATTTTTAAATCATTATAAAAACAATTAAACATTTTTGGAATTTATTAAATTATTTACGACCTAGGCCCACATGTCATATATTTATTCATTTCAGAATAAATTATGGAAATGATTAAATATCTGACATCGGGGACCCACCTGTCAGCATTTTCATTTAATAAAACAATTTAAAAAAAGGAGATATGACGTCATGCTGACATCAGCTTCACCATTACCCATAGATCGAGCACGGGGCAGGGGATTGGGGCGCGCGGGGCTTCGCGGAGGGGTTCGCTGGACTCAGCGCTTCGCGCTGAGCAATCTAGAAGCAGCGCCACCAGCGAGAGGTCACAGGAGCAGGTCACACAACGGCGGATAGCGGCGGCGACAGCAGGTGGTCGTCGGGGAAGAGATGCAGGGCGAGAGGGAGAGAAGGAGAGGGTCCACGAGGACCAGCAGCTCACCAGGAGCACGACGGTGGTGATAGCGAGGCGAGGTGAGGTCGGGCGGCGCCAGAATTCGCGTCGGAGAGCAGCAGCCGGTGGTAGAACGAGGTGGCGATTCGGTCATCTGGGGTCCTCCGGCTTGCGTGGCTTGGCGAGGAAGAAAGAGGAGACAACGACGGTCACGTTTATGGCCTCAGAGGGGAGAGGGGTGGTCGGGAACAAAGCGACACCGGCGAGGTGTGAGCTAGGGTTCGGCATGGCATGGGGAAACGAAGAAGAGGAGGGCAGAGGCGTGTTAGGGCTTCTCCAGTGGCATCTCACGGGGTCTTGTAGGCGTCGGTGGCATCGGTAGAGGGAATCTTGACGCACGGCGGGCATCACAGCGCCGGTAAGCGGCGGAGACGTGGCCAGCGAGTTGCTTCCTCCGTCGGGGAGGAAGACGATGAACGGGGAAGTGGCCAAAGCGGTACTGGGCTGTGGTGGGCTGCATTGGGCCAGGCTGGGCCGAGCCAGAAAGAGAGGAAGGGAGGGTTGCGGCCTAGTGCTGACCTGGCTCAGTTTTTTTTTACAAAACATTTTTCTTTTCTGTTTTTCTATTTCTTTGTTTGTATTTTCAAACTCTTTTATGTTTTGGATAATTCTAAAATACTAGAACTTTTATAAACTTCTCAAAATACTGCAGAACCCTTATAATCCATTTGGGCTCTTGGTAGTTTCCAAAATACAAAACCATTTTGAAGGTTTACAAAAGGGGACAAAAATAGGTTTTGTGATTATTTATTGCATGCTTTTTAAGATGATGCTCATGCTATGCACAAAACAAACCCTACTTAGAGACTAATAAAACTAGGGGTGTTACAATTCTACCCCCTTAACAGAATCTCGTCTCGAGATTCCTAGGTAAAAAGATAGAAGGAACAAGGTTACACTAAACTTCAATAATCTTTTCGAAGAGGTTGATCCATGCCACCATTATTGAATGAATGAAGCGCTTCATTTCTTCAAGGTAGCTGCACACACTAAAGAGGAGAGGGGAGGACACAAAACCACAACAGAGTATCTCATGGTCAACTCATGGATAAATGTTTCATAACATCTCTAGAGCCAACGAGCATGAAACATGTTAAGATAAAGGTGGAAACAAAAGGAGAAGGTTTCAAGTTGTTGGATAGCTGGTCTTCATAAGGATTGAGACCATGGAGATTCCAAGAGTTTTAGCTTCTAAAGAGAGAGCATACAACGGAAAGAACACAACCACGGACTTTGAGAGATCAGCCTCTACTATGCGACTTAAGTAGAGATTTCACAAGTACAGAGATGCGGATAACCAAGCTGTTGTACTACTTTTGATATGGAAGGATCACTCTTCGTTCAACAGAAGGTTAAGATAGAAAGGTGCTTTGTGGAGAGGACTCATAAGAGTCACAAGGAACATGTAACAAGAGGAACTTTTGATTATCAAAACCATAGTCGCTCTTCAAACAGGTAGAGGAACTGAAGGAAACTCTTTATTCATCCAGGATTATCAAAATCTTTGCCAAAGATCATGATATCACTTTACACCACTAGACGAACAGATAAGAAGATTCATGATGACACGGGGGAAAAACTTCATTCTTAGACTATAGTTACTTGGCACAACAAGATGCTTGCCAACATAAAAGGTCTGGAGGATCGACCGAGAGACATTTAGCAACTCTACTTTAAATGTTCTCCTTGATATTTGAGAGAGCGGACATCAAGTGAAGGTCGGACTTCGGATACAAAGGAAACCATAAGCGTAACTCCTATAACAAATCATAGAAGATGCCTCATGAGAAGTGGTTGTTATTGCTGATTCAAGATAATGTGACAAGAAGTCTTCCGGCTAATTGTGTCAACCACTACATCAAATTTTGTCAGATTTTCAAAGATACCTACGTCAAAAACCTTGAAGGACACCAACTATCTTGCTGCTTGAGATTCAGCTCTAGTTAGGTTGGTAATTCAGACTCAGCATATCCAAATAGAAGACTTGCAACATTTACAACAAAGGTAAAGTTACCAGATTCTCAAGACATGGACTACATTGTAAAGCTCCAAAAGAATGAGCTAGGTTTCAAAACCCATGTATCAACAGTTATCAAAAGATAATTGCCCCTACATGAATTGATTGCAACGAAACACAAATGCATCCTTATTGTTGAGAAACATTTAGGAGGATACTGAAGTTTGTAGAACTTCTTCTCTTCCATGACAAATCAATCAGTGGCTTTGAGTGCGTAGAGAATCTTCTCGAGATGTGAAGGTAGTAACCTACCATATCAAGAATACTTCGCGCATGCTTGACTGACTTGAAATGATTCCCAAGAAAACAAAGATAACTCTTCTCAAATCCATGGCGACAACTTTCAATTATTGCACGTGAACCAGAGAAGGTTACTTCTAACATCCAGAACGCATACTTCGAGATAACTCGAAGAAGGTTCTCAACAGTTTCCATCATTAATGCCAACTATTCCATATGAGTGTAGTATAGCATGGAGAAGATACGGATGTCATCGAGGGGCTCAATAACAAACTTATCAACATACTCCAAGAATATGGGCTCATATATTGTATGAACAAGACATCGATACTGGTCAGACCAAAGGACATGATGATGTACCTAGGTGAAACATCAGGAGTAAATACATCATCAGGATAGTCCCTAGGACGGAGTTTGATTTGACGATAGCCCGAATCAAACCAAAGGTGGGGACGATAACATTTCCACGAAGGAAACACTATCTTTCTTTAGCGCGAACAAAAACTAGACATCCCTTTAGGAGGAACAAGTCTGATAGAACTTTTGTCTTACAACTCTCCAAGTTGTTGTTTAAGCTCAACCAACTAGTTCAGGGGTATCCAGTATGGATCCTTGGAGAAGGAAGCAGTTCAGAGAACTTGCTTGCTCAAGAACTTGACATCACGGTCATTTAGAATATCACGAACCACCGATATGTCACTTAGCTCGAGAGGAAACTTGCTTGGTAAGGCAAGAATACATAGTCTCGGAGCTTCGGCACAAGCCTAACTCTTTGACCAAGGAGAGTGTACCAGAAACACAGACTTGGTAACACAGTCAAACTTCGCTTAGTGATAGGGTTAACTATCACGCTAAAAATGACACAAATGTCCTTGTTGAGCTCCAAAGCAATAAGAATTGCTAAGAGTCTTAGATAGCCACATTACTACGCACACACATCATTCACGAGCATAAAGGCTCGGAGGAAGGGTGGGTAAAATATGTGTAAAAGTATCACTTCATTAAGAGAATCATGAACTCAGCACGACCTCTTAGTATATAAGGGAGTGATACTTTAAGGTAGAACAAATCAGAAGATAATCAATGCTTATTGATCTGCGGATTACAACACTTTGACCTGGTCCTAGATATGACGAGGTACTGGAGTTTGTTTCTCCTGACATCCCGAAAAGGTTTGTCTTGACAGACCATAAGAATATCTTGCACTGGAAGACACCAATGCACATTTACTTATTAGCTACCAACTAGTACACAAAGGTCAGAAAACAACAAGGGGAAAAAGGAAAATGCTCAGAATACAATCCTGAGATGTGGATGCATAAGTCAACAATCTTCCGAGGACCGATGCCAAAAAGGGAGGTGTGGCATAGTCACGAGTATAGATGCGAGACTCACGAGGAGTACTCTTGTCGTGATCTATTTGGTTCCATTCAAGAACATCTGCCATAGCATGTGGTAGGGGAAGTCCTTTGTTTGTCGTAAATTAATCACAACAATAACCACAAGCTTGAAAGTTGTACTAGAAGGTACTAGCCATCCTGAGGTAATGCTTGAACATTAACAACAGAGGTCAACAAAATGGATCTTGGGTTAAAGGTCAGCTTCATGTGCAAGATTCACATCAGCAGAATCCAGCACAATCCGAGATCTTCGGTTCAAGTCCAAGGGTTAAAACCCAAAGAGATGAGTAACTACTATCTTGGTGGCATAGAGGGAGGGTACTACAAGGTAGCTTCCAAAAGAAGAAAAACCTTCTGAAGTACCCAAAAAACAAAAAGGGAGGCACACGAGGCGAAAAGAAACCTCGAAGCCTAGAACAGAACATTGTGGAACCATCAACACAATGTTGTGGGACCAAAGGATAGAGAGATCATGCTATAAATGAATCTCTCAACTGAAGAGGATCAAAGGAAACAAAGAACACACACACAACTGACTCTAGGAAGCTCATCACTAGGTCAACTGGTTCAGAAGCGGCATGCCAAAAAGGCACCTATGTTTCGAAAGATGAGAAGAGATAGAAAAACTTTTCAAAGTCAACACAAGATAAGATAACCAAGAGTTAGAGCAAAACTCGATGAGGAGAAAAAGAAGCATACTAGAGTTTTCGCAAATAATTTTCATCTTTTAAAATATTTTTCACAAACACTAGACTCAAGATCGACCAGTAGATAGGTTTTCCTACGGACGGTCCTGCTCTGATACCAAAACATGTGACACCCCCGGGACTAGGGCTAGACAAATCCCAGACCTCTGTCTGATATAAGCCTAACCTAAATCTCAGAAGCGTACAGTGAGAGAATCAGTAACATTACAGTGACCCTACGACACAAAAATTATTACAGCGAGCTCATATGTGAGCAACAAACCAAATTATTACAAGCAGAGGTCACTGACCACAAACATCAAACAACGGAAGGCAAATTATGCTATTAAGTATAGCAAACTTAACAAATGGCCTAAGAGGCCTGAAGCATAATGATGACATCCCAATCCATAGATTCCATGCTGCAGACCGGGAAACCCAAGCTACTCGTCGATGTCGATGCTGTACCAAAATCTTCTTCTATGGTAACACTTACTTGCTACAAAAGTATCAACAAAGCAAGGTTGAGTACAGGGTGTACTCCACGAGCCATATGGCTGTGGGGTTCATTTGCATAAAGCTAACTTTCTTTGTAGAAGAGAGAGGAGAAGCACGACTAAGAGAACCTTTTAAAAGGGGATAAGAAAACGATATCTCTAGCTTTGATCATCTTTGATATCCACTAAACCTTTATCAGCTGAACCTGAAGGAAATATGCCTTGAGAGTCAATTATAAAGTTGTTATTATGTATTCCTTGTATATGATAGTTGTTTATTTTGCATGCTATAATTGTATTGATAGGAAACGTCAATACATGTGTGTTTAATAAACAAAAAGGATTCCTAGTTATGCCTCTCTTATAGACTAGCTTGTTGTTAACAAGATGATCAAGGTTTCCTGATCATGGATATTGGATATTGTTAATAACAAGGTCACAACATTTGTGAAATGATGTGATGAACATTCATCCGAAGTATAGAATTACGATCAAGTCATTATGTTTATATTGCTATAACACCATACGAAGTAGTCTTAGTCCTTAGACCATGAGATCATGTTAATTGCTAACACCGGAAGAGTATCTTGATAACATCAAAGGTCACACCGTAACAGGGTGACTATAAAGGTGGTTTCAGTGCTATGAAGGTGTTATGTTGAGGCTCATGGATCAGGAGTGGAATTTGTCAATCTCAATGGAGGATAGATATACTCTAGGCCCTCTCGGTGATATCACATTAAGATAGCTTGCAAGCAAGTGATGTGATCACTAGAATGTTATATCACGGGAACGAGAAAAGAGTGCATGTCGGTAACAAGATCAAACTAGGTATTTGGATACCGATGATCGAATCTCGGACATGTATTATATCATGAGACAAAGGGATTAAATTACTGACGTTAAAGGTTCTCACGATCACAGAAGTCATCGTTGAATATGAGGGAGTCAGTATGGATCTCCAGGTCTCGCTTTTGATTATTGATCTGAGAGGAGTCTCAATCATGTCTGCATTATTCGCGAACCGTAGGGTGACACAATTAAGGGTTTCCGGACACCATTTAGGAGCACATATGTTCCAGACAAAAGGTTTGCAAAGCGCAAGAAATGTTTCGATAGAAACAAGAATTGTTTCGGGTTAAATTGCAGAATGTGGTTCTGCATGTGATATTGAAATGTTGCAAGGGGTTTTATGTGAATGTTTGTTAATTAAAGTAATTAACAAAATTCTAAATAAAATAAATAAAAGAGTTTTATTAAATTGAGAGTTGCATTTAATTTGGTGGAAATTAAATACATGTGAGTGGGATTTTGGGTGGAGGCCATGTTTATGTGAGTGGAGGTTCACCACATGAATGAAGGAGGGGAGGAGTCCCCCCCCCCCACTCATGCGCCGGCTATGGGAGGGGAGGGGTCTCCCTCCCTCCTATATAAAGCCCCCCTCTCCCCTCTCACAAACCACACCTCCTCGTGAAGGATCTCTCTCCCCCTCTAGATATTCCCCCATGGTCTCGGATTAGTGAGATACATGTTCCCGGTGGCCTTGCGTCTGGAAGGAGTTGCTGCTTCCGCTGATTCGCTGGAGCGAGGAAGTGGAGGTTGTCCTGTAGCTTGAACGTGTGTGCGACGAAGGATGCGCTGCTAATTTGCGGCGCTCGGACTTCCACACGATCTTGAGATCGATAAGCGTACGACTACATCAACCACGAGTTCCTACTCGTTAACAAAAACTTGTTGTCTTCGAGGGTAAGTTCTCCATGGATGTATGTCCACCCGTTGCTCTGTATCTAGTAGATAGATCTTGGCGTATAGTTCTCATCGTACGAAAAAAAATTCTATGCTACGGACCCAATAGAACCTACTAACTAGGATCACCCCCTCGAACTCTAAGGAAGCATCCTTAAACACACCTCACATCTCTTGTTAAGTTTTACGATTAGGTTATAGTTCTCTATGATCATTATGACCGTTCCCAAGTCGTCCATAACCGTGGACACAGCTTTTCGAAAAGATTATTACCCTGAAGTGGTGCACGACTTTACCCACACATACCAACCGATTCTTAATGCCACTTAAGATTATCCATCTTCCTTGGAAGGCCGGCAGAGAGTGGTTGACCACGACCTTTACCTTGCTTTCGCCGAGACCATGAGTCATGCCCTAAGGAGATGCCGCCGTAACGGGTCAAGTCCCGAAGTCGGTCCCTAGAGATGTGAACATGGTTTGAGATTACGGAGGTCATGCATCTCCCATTCCCTGACACTCTTACATACCTGTATGAATGCACCTCCTCCACCGCCTTCGAGAACAACCAGAATGCATATGTCGAATGGAACGCTCGAACTATGTGACTCATGGAATATACTAGGCAAGTTAGTTGGTCGAGGGGGTTTCCAGGCCCTCGTGTGGTTATACGCTCGTCTTGGTTCAAGAGGCAAGAACTCTGATCCTAGTGGTGGCAAGTATGGGACTGCAAAAACCACAACCCGACGTGGCCTCCCATACAAGCATTAGCATGTTTAACTCACATCTCTGATCATACCACGTCATCATGTCCAACTAGGTTCATTCGTAGCTTTGGTTCATCATCCGGATGGACCAGCTGTAACAGCTAAGCTTGGCTAAGCACAACGGATATAACATCTCTAGCGAAGCTCATAAGCCAAACCCTAGTTATGCTAGGAGTAGTGGATCAGGGAATATAGGCTTCAAAGGGAACATGCATCAGATAGGATTACTATATCTATTGATAAAAGACTTTGGAATCGCATGCACATGGCAAGAATGAAATACTTTGAAATCATAGGATTATATCATGTGTGGGGTTTTGCTTGCCTTTGCCTGTTCATACTCAGATATAGAACTTCAGGGTTCATCTGCTTGGCATCATTCTTCGTTATACTTTTATGGTGTTGATCTCGATCTTCAATCTTGGACTCGATATCATTGCTCACATCAACTCCGAGGTCTACCGATAAGAAGCAGAAACACCGGAAAGGAAAGCAACAATCAACACATGGCATCGGTGCAATGCTCAAGCAAGGATGATGATATGACAAGTTAAAGTGTATTTAAATGTCACCCTAAAGCATGATTAGCAAATTTAAGTGGGGTCCGTGATGAACCACAAGTATAGGGGGTGTATCGCAGTATTTTCGATAAGTAAGAGTGTCGAACCCAACGAGGAGAAGAAGGTGCTGGCTAGTGGTATGGATCAGGAATTCTCTGCAAATACTTAGCAAACGGATTTTTAGGGGTTTTCGATAAAGCAAGTAAACAAAGTACGAGTAAATAAAAGACAGTAAGAATGAATGCAGCAAGTGACCCAATCCTTTATGCAGCAAAGGACAAGTCGGTTGTATTTCTATAGATGACCAAACGTTCTCGAGGACACATGGGAAGACTGTCAAGTGCTTTCGCTTCATATAGTCGATTAATCTTCTCTAGGTTGCTAAGTGTTGTGTGGGTGAACCTGTGCTAATGTATCGCCCCATCCAAGACTAAATACATACTTGTGATTATACCCCTTGCAAACATCAGTAAGTACAAGAAAGTAATTAAGGTAAAACCTAACCACAGCTTTAAACTCTAAGACCCTTACGTTCCTTGTGCAATGGTTTCCTAACGGGGGTTCAGGTTTCTGTCACTCCGGCAACCCCTTCGATTAGTAGCCAAATACACAATGCATTCCCCTAGGCCCATATAGGTGAAGTGTCATGTAGTCGACGTTCACATGACACCACTAGAAGAGGTACACCACAACTTAAATAACAATCTATTGAATCTTTCTCAACACAACTCCACTACTAACAACAAGACTTCTCCCATGTCCTCAAGAACAAAACGAACAACTCACAAGACATCATATGGATCATGATCAGAGATGGAATAATGATGTATAAAAATCTGAACATAAACAATAATTCAATGGTTCACTCAATAGCATCAACTACAAAGAGTAATCAACACCGGGAAAGTTTCCCCTATGAACTATAGCAAGATTCAACCAATTCTTACAGCAATATGGAGATGGTGATGAGGGTGCTGATGGTGATGATGATAGTGATGATCTCGATGAAGTCTAGCTTGATGGTGGTGTTGATGGCGACGATCTTCCCTCTCCGGGAAAGAATTCCCCTAGGAGAAATCTGTCTGCCAGAGAGATCTTTCTCTCTCGGTGTTTTGCTCCCCGCAGAGGCGGCGGAATATTTCTGTGGTCGCTCCCCGTGTCTTAGGGTTTCGTGGGGATGATATATGCCAGAGGGGAGAGGCTGGAGTGGGCCAGGGCGGCCACACCACCTCCAGGCGTGGCCTAGGCCTGCCCGCGCCATGGGGTGGTGTGGGCCCCCTGTGACCCACCTCCACTCCATCTTCTGGCATCCCGAGTCTTCTAGAAAAATAGGATTTTCCATATATTTTCCCGGATTTTCTGATCTTCGCCAATTTTGCCTCCAAACAGCACCTTTTCCATCAGAATCCTGACTGCAGCGGTCATCAACCATGCAAAAATAGATGAAATAACATAAGTATCACCTCTGAATACGAAATATATCAATGAATAATAGTGAATTAAGGCATAGAATAGTGATGCAAAATGGACGTATCAACTCCCCCCAAGCTTAGACTTCGCTTGTCCCCAAGCGAAACTGAGCTCAATAAACATGACCTCTGGTTTATGGAGTGAAGAGTCGATAAAAGAATACGGACAAGAAGCATCACATTAATCAAATACATAGATCATAATAGAAGACAACTCACTATTATATAACTCATCTTGTAATGAGTAAAGGAAACACAATAAAGATACATAGAGTAAATCATAATTGGTAATGGCAAACTTAGCTCTTGGTTGAAGAATAGTTGCTAATTTGCTGGAGTTCACAAATAGCTGGTTTTTCAATGATAGCTTTCAAAGTAGTAAACATCAAGATAAGAGCAATGTGCAAAACAAGGAACATAAGAAACATGATTGAATAAATCATCATATGAATGAATGAAACACATCAACTCAAAATACTTGCTGAGGTAGAAGGGAGTAGGTTTACTGACTCAACTACAAAGTAAAAGAAAGGCCCCTTCAAAGAGGAAAGCAGGGATTGCAAGTCTCATAAAGAGCTCCCAAAAATTATGATACTTACTAGCTTTCACCTCTCATTGCCCCTATCATAGGAATCTTTTAGGTGATTAAAGTGAAAGTGAGGTCCAATCTGACTTATATGCTTGACACACTATAAACTGAAAATCCCAAGTCCCTTGAGTACGATGGCCGCTCCTCATGCTACTCAACTTTAGTTACCGGTAAGTTCTTGTCATCGTAAGTATGTGCGTATCATTGAGAACCGCCAACGGGGTACCCCTTGTCCGATGATACGGAAGAATCCCCATATCAAAATGACAAGGCAAGCAGACAATGAGTATCTCAGCAATCTTCTTATTTACCATGGGAAAATGGTGCTTTTTTCTCTCTTTCCTCTTTTCATAGTATCTCTTTTTTCTCTTTTCTTTTTCTCAAAAGCTATCTCTCTCTTTTTTTATAAGAAGAATGCTACATAGATATCATTATGGTTACGCTGCAGGTTTCCACCATGTCAGCATGGATTAGACCAGTGGCCCAGGCGTTTCTCTAACACACATACATAACTCCATGGACTTACAAGCTCCCCTTTTATTTCACACCGACGACATCCCCAAAAAAAAGAGCAAGGTATCAACTGGGTATATATTTACAAATGTTGAAAGCGTTCCCCATGACAGCACGGTTCTGCTAATCCCCAGCCTATAATTTGCAAGCATATAACTTTCATGGAGAGTTCACAATGGTTCAGGTTTATTAAGTGTGGAAAATAAAGTGTGCCATCAAGTTCGTGAGATCTTTAATCACTAATTTTTCACATAACAAGTTTAATTTGGGAGGTAGATAAAACAAGAATTTACTTGGAATAGCAATAATGCTACTAGGTAGGTATGGTGGACACAAATGGCAAAGGTTTTGGTTTAAAGGAGTGGATGCACGAGAAGAATTCCCTCTCAGTACAGGTTTTTGGCTAGCAAGGCTGGGTAGCAAGTACAAGAGTGGAAGGAAACAACCAAACATACAAATGATAAAGACAAACATGCAATCTTCCTTGGAAGCACAAAGATCTTAACTAGAGAATACTAGACTTATGAGCAAATCAAGAAAGAAAGATGATGAAATTATTTTTCTTTAGAGTACTTCTATCTTTTTCTTTTCAACTCTCAAAAAGGTGTTGCTACTGATCAAGCCAGGTTTGCCAAAAACAACTAAATTAACTCAATGATCCCAAAGTGATACTAATACTAACAACAAGATCAATCTTATAACCACGAATTGAAAACTAACATAAGCTATGCAAAAAGAGTGAATGATAGAACTTCTCCTTAATATTCCATAATGGAAACTCACACCAAGGGATACAAATCTAACGAGAGAGGGGACACTTCCATAATGCAAACCATACTACAAAATAACTCCTCTATTCATGATATGACTCTACTAATAAGTTAAAAAGATAGAAGATAGTGATATGATACCGCGGCACTCCCCCAAGCTTGGAACAAACCAAGGGGATGCCAAACCTGATGACAAATTACTCCTTTGGTGGTGGTGGTAATATTTTCTTAGTTGACGTAAGGTAATCTTCCAGCATCTTGCGAAGCCTATTATTCTCCCATTGAAGCATGTCCACCTTCCTCTGCAAGTATCGGTACTTATCGCAGAACACCTTAGTGACTCGTAGAGCTTCCGTTGATGTAAGGCAAGTAACAAAAGGTACCATCCCCTGTTTGGGGTCTTGGAGGTCTTCCTCCATAGGTTCCTTCCCTTTATCCTTGGCGGACACCATTGTGCTTCTAAACCTTCAAAGAGTATGTCCTGGCAGAAATAGATCGAAACAAAAACACGACAAAAACACGATATACGAACCTCGCGGGATCCGGGGGGTTATATATTACGAAGTTTCGTATCAAAAGGAAGGTACTGGGAGAAAACGAGTCGGAGGTGGAGTCCTGGGTGGCCTCACCACCTGGTGGCGCAGGGGTGGGCCCGCGCCATGGGGTGGTGTGGGCCACCCTGGCTCTGTTTCCGTTTCTTTTTCGCTTCGTAGCTTTCCTTATTGACTGAAAACTGCAAAAATATAGTTGGATTGTATTTTTGCGGAACTTTTCTTACCAGAACTGTTACCTAGTTGGAAATAGACTCTGCAGGTCTCTGAATTTGGTATTTAATGGATCCTTCTGGAGTCATCTCTTGAATAACATCAATATCTTCATCTTCATATACTTATTACTTGAGTCATAAAACCTTTCTCTTCCTTATTACACCATTACCTCCACTTCCTGGAAATTTCTTTCACACAAAACTTCACACAGTTCTCATTAGCAACATTAGTATAAGTGAAGTGATAAAACCTTTTGAGCCCAACTTCAACTGAAAACCATCAAAACAAAAGCTACTGTAGCAACTCCTTCCGAAAACCCAAAAATAATTCAAAAACAAAATCAAATAAAGAAGCAAATGCAAGATTGGCAAAATCTGTCAAAACAGACCAGCAGGTAAAGATCAATTTTTTCGAAAATCTTCTGTTGCTCAAATCAAAAAGTGCAAAACTAACAAAAGTTAAATAACAACCTGGGGCAGAAGCACAAACAATTACAGCTCAATCCGACATACAGAGATCTCTCACGAATTTTTACGGTGAAGCACAAAAATCTGTTTCGAGACAACAACTTCCCCAAATCTTACTTCTCTCTCATTAGAAGTTGATCTTGACACAAAAACCAAACAAAACGGATAAAGAGCGGTTATTACCGAAGTAATAACTTCCAAGACTCAAAGAAACAAAAACAAACTAAAAGCAAAAACAAATTGGGTTGTCTCCCATAAAGCTCTTTCTTTATAGCCATTAAGATGGGCATGATAATTTTGAAGAAGCTCTCATAGGGATATGATTTGAAGTGAAAGAGAGCATTAAGAAGCAAAAACACACACTCATTTAAGTCTAACCCACTTCCTATGCCAGGGAACTTTGTAATCACACAAGTTGTTGAAACCAAAGGCAACTTGCATAAGAAGGCAAAAGAAGTGCGACATAAAAACTTTCAGCATCAAACGAGGAAACTTGATATTATTGAGATACATAAGAACACTTTTCCCTCTCTCATAGTAGCTTTCAGTATCAAGCATAAACTTGACAATATAGCTATCACCAGGACCATCATAGCAATGATCGCTTATTCTAACAGAAAACACAGGAATACTAGCTCTCATAACACTATTATGTGAAACAATATTAGAGGTATCCTTACAAAGGATAGTGTGTCCCTCTTTTTCATAGTTAGCGACAAAGTCTTTCACATTTGCTATTATAGGTTCATCAACCATTTGTTTATCAGGTTCAACAGCCTTATTCATACTTTCATCTACCATACCAGCCATCATAGAATGTTCCTTTACCTTAACTGGGAAAGGCATTTTCTCAATATAAGGTTTAGGTAAAACATGATTAGCAGTATAAACTTCAGTATTTCTTGCAGGAACACTCTTAGCAATATCTTTATAAGGTTCATGATACTTATTCCACTTCTTTTTAGGCACTTCAATGTAGGAAGCAAAAGCGTTAAAATAAGAAGCAATAGCTTGAGAGTCTAGACCATAAGCATTTTTAATATTTTGAAAGTCATCAGTTCCCATAAAAGATTCAATGCAATCATAATCATAATTTATACCTTACTTTCTACCTTTGTCATTCTCCCAAGCTTCAACATTGTCTTGAATACGATCTAGAAGATCCCATTTAGCTTCTTCTTCCATGCGAGTGAATGATCCAGCACAAGAAGCATCCAATAAATCCTTGTCATGAAAAGAAAGCCTTGCATAAAAGTTATTGATAATAATATTGTTGGGGAGCTCATGAATGGGACATTTGAGCATTAGTAACTTCAATCTCACCCAAGCTTGGGCTGTACCCTCTCCATCAAGAGGCCAAAAGTTGTATATTTGATTCCGATCTTTATGAATCTCACTAGGAGGATAAAACTTTGAATAAAAGAGAGGCACTATTTCCTCCCATTCTAGAGCTTGACCATTCTTCGGCACCTTATACCATTCCTCATCTCTTCCTTTCAGTGATAATGAGAATAACTTCTTCTTAACTTGATCTATAGTAATACTTGCACACTTGAACAACCCGCATAATTCGTGTATAAAGAGTAAATGATCACCGGGATGGACAGTTCCATCCCCAACATAGTAGTTATCCATAACACAATCAATAATTCTTGTAGGTATTTTGAAAACATCTTTCTCAGCAGGTGGTGGCTTATCTACTACCTTAGCAGTGGTAGTAGCATTACCAAATAAGAAACTCAGCGAATTATCCATAACGAAAATAAAGCAACTAGCAGAAGTAAACAATACTCACAGTAGAAGTTTCCTTTACCAGCTCCACTCTCCAATAGCGCTTCACTCCCCGGCAACGGCGCCAGAAAATAGTCTTGATGACCCACAAGTATAGGGGGTGTATCGCAGTATTTTTGATAAGTAAGAGTGTCGAACCCAACGAGGAGCAGAAGGTGCTGGCTAGTGGTATGGATCAGGAATTAAACAAAGTACGAGTAAATAAAAGACAGTAAGAATGAATGCAGCAAGTGGCCCAATCCTTTATGCAGCAAAGGACAAGCCAGTTGTATTTCTATAGATGACCAAACATTCTCGAGGACACATGGGAAGACTATCAAGTGCTTTCGCTTCATATAGTCGATTAATCTTCTCTAGCTTGCTAAGTGTTGTGTGGGTGAACCTGTGCTAATGTACCGCCCCATCCAAGGCTAAATACATACTTGTGATTATACCCCTTGCAAACATCAGTAAGTACAAGAAAGTAATTAAGGTAAAACCTAACCACAGCTTTAAACTCTAAGACCCTTACGTTCCTTGTGCAATGGTTTCCTAACGGGGGTTCAGGTTTCTGTCACTCCGGCAACCCCTTCGATTAGTAGCCAAATACACAATGCATTCCCCTAGGCCCATATAGGTGAAGTGTCATGTAGTCGACGTTCACATGACACCACTAGAAGAGGTACACCACAACTTAAATAACAATCTATTGAATCTTTCTCAACACAACTCCACTACTAACAACAAGACTTCTCCCATGTCCTCAAGAACAAAACGAACAACTCACAAGACATCATATGGATCATGATCAGAGATGGAATAATGATGTATAAAAATCTGAACATAAACAATAATTCAATGGTTCACTCAATAGCATCAACTACAAAGAGTAATCAACACCGGGAAAGTTTCCCCTATGAACTATAGCAAGATTCAACCAATTCTTACAGCAATATGGAGATGGTGATGAGGGTGCTGATGGTGATGATGATAGTGATGATCTCGATGAAGTCCAGCTTGATGGTGGTGTTGATGGCGACGATCTTCCCTCTCCGGGAAAGAATTCCCCTGGGAGAAATCTGTCTGCCAGAGAGATCTTTCTCTCTCGGTGTTTTGCTCCCCGCAGAGGCGGCGGACTATTTCTGTGGTCGCTCCCCGTGTCTTAGGGTTTCGTGGGGATGATATATGCCAGAGGGGAGAGGCTGGAGTGGGCCAGGGCGGCCACACCACCTCCAGGCGTGGCCTAGGCCTGCCCGCGCCATGGGGTGGTGTGGACCCCCTGTGACCCACCTCCACTCCATCTTCTGGCATCCCGAGTCTTCTAGAAAAATAGGATTTTCCATATATTTTCCCGGATTTTCTGATCTTCGCCAATTTTGCCTCCAAACAGCACCTTTTCCATCAGAATCCTGACTGCAGCGGTCCATGCTCCAAAAGTCATCAACCATGCAAAAATAGATGAAATAACATAAGTATCACCTCTGAATACGAAATATATCAATGAATAATAGTGAATTAAGGCATAGAATAGTGATGCAAAATGGACGTATCAACTCCCCCCAAGCTTAGACTTCGCTTGTCCCCAAGCGAAACTGAGCTCAATAAACATGACCTCTGGTTTATGGAGTGAAGAGTCGATAAAAGAATACGGACAAGAAGCATCACATTAATCAAATACATAGATCATAATAGAAGACAACTCACTATTATATAACTCATCTTGTAATGAGTAAAGGAAACACAATAAAGATACATAGAGTAAATCATAATTGGTAATGGCAAACTTAGCTCTTGGTTGAAGAATAGTTGCTAATTTGCTGGAGTTCACAAATAGCTGGTTTTTCAATGATAGCTTTCAAAGTAGTAAACATCAAGATAAGAGCAATGTGCAAAACAAGGAACATAAGAAACATGATTGAATAAATCATCATATGAATGAATGAAACACATCAACTCAAAATACTTGCTGAGGTAGAAGGGAGTAGGTTTACTGACTCAACTACAAAGTAAAAGAAAGGCCCCTTCAAAGAGGAAAGCAGGGATTGCAAGTCTCATAAAGAGCTCCCAAAAATTATGATACTTACTAGCTTTCACCTCTCATTGCCCCTATCATAGGAATCTTTTAGGTGATTAAAGTGAAAGTGAGGTCCAATCTGACTTATATGCTTGACACACTATAAACTGAAAATCCCAAGTCCCTTGAGTACGATGGCCGCTCCTCATGCTACTCAACTTTAGTTACCGGTAAGTTCTTGTCATCGTAAGTATGTGCGTATCATTGAGAACCGCCAACGGGGTACCCCTTGTCCGATGATACGGAAGAATCCCCATATCAAAATGACAAGGCAAGCAGACAATGAGTATCTCAGCAATCTTCTTATTTACCATGGGAAAATGGTGCTTTTTTCTCTCTTTCCTCTTTTCATAGTATCTCTTTTTTCTCTTTTCTTTTTCTCAAAAGCTATCTCTCTCTTTTTTTATAAGAAGAATGCTACATAGATATCATTATGGTTACGCTGCAGGTTTCCACCATGTCAGCATGGATTAGACCAGTGGCCCAGGCGTTTCTCTAACACACATACATAACTCCATGGACTTACAAGCTCCCCTTTTATTTCACACCGACGACATCCCCAAAAAAAAGAGCAAGGTATCAACTGGGTATATATTTACAAATGTTGAAAGCGTTCCCCATGACAGCACGGTTCTGCTAATCCCCAGCCTATAATTTGCAAGCATATAACTTTCATGGAGAGTTCACAATGGTTCAGGTTTATTAAGTGTGGAAAATAAAGTGTGCCATCAAGTTCGTGAGATCTTTAATCACTAATTTTTCACATAACAAGTTTAATTTGGGAGGTAGATAAAACAAGAATTTACTTGGAATAGCAATAATGCTACTAGGTAGGTATGGTGGACACAAATGGCAAAGGTTTTGGTTTAAAGGAGTGGATGCACGAGAAGAATTCCCTCTCAGTACAGGTTTTTGGCTAGCAAGGCTGGGTAGCAAGTACAAGAGTGGAAGGAAACAACCAAACATACAAATGATAAAGACAAACATGCAATCTTCCTTGGAAGCACAAAGATCTTAACTAGAGAATACTAGACTTATGAGCAAATCAAGAAAGAAAGATGATGAAATTATTTTTCTTTAGAGTACTTCTATCTTTTTCTTTTCAACTCTCAAAAAGGTGTTGCTACTGATCAAGCCAGGTTTGCCAAAAACAACTAAATTAACTCAATGATCCCAAAGTGATACTAATACTAACAACAAGATCAATCTTATAACCACGAATTGAAAACTAACATAAGCTATGCAAAAAGAGTGAATGATAGAACTTCTCCTTAATATTCCATAATGGAAACTCACACCAAGGGATACAAATCTAACGAGAGAGGGGACACTTCCATAATGCAAACCATACTACAAAATAACTCCTCTATTCATGATATGACTCTACTAATAAGTTAAAAAGATAGAAGATAGTGATATGATACCGCGGCACTCCCCCAAGCTTGGAACAAACCAAGGGGATGCCAAACCTGATGACAAATTACTCCTTTGGTGGTGGTGGTAATATTTTCTTAGTTGACGTAAGGTAATCTTCCAGCATCTTGCGAAGCCTATTATTCTCCCATTGAAGCATGTCCACCTTCCTCTGCAAGTATCGGTACTTATCGCAGAACACCTTAGTGACTCGTAGAGCTTCCGTTGATGTAAGGCAAGTAACAAAAGGTACCATCCCCTGTTTGGGGTCTTGGAGGTCTTCCTCCATAGGTTCCTTCCCTTTATCCTTGGCGGACACCATTGTGCTTCTAAACCTTCAAAGAGTATGTCCTGGCAGAAATAGATCGAAACAAAAACACGACAAAAACACGATATACGAACCTCGCGGGATCCGGGGGGTTATATATTACGAAGTTTCGTATCAAAAGGAAGGTACTGGGAGAAAACGAGTCGGAGGTGGAGTCCTGGGTGGCCTCACCACCTGGTGGCGCAGGGGTGGGCCCGCGCCATGGGGTGGTGTGGGCCACCCTGGCTCTGTTTCCGTTTCTTTTTCGCTTCGTAGCTTTCCTTATTGACTGAAAACTGCAAAAATATAGTTGGATTGTATTTTTGCGGAACTTTTCTTACCAGAACTGTTACCTAGTTGGAAATAGACTCTGCAGGTCTCTGAATTTGGTATTTAATGGATCCTTCTGGAGTCATCTCTTGAATAACATCAATATCTTCATCTTCATATACTTATTACTTGAGTCATAAAACCTTTCTCTTCCTTATTACACCATTACCTCCACTTCCTGGAAATTTCTTTCACACAAAACTTCACACAGTTCTCATTAGCAACATTAGTATAAGTGAAGTGATAAAACCTTTTGAGCCCAACTTCAACTGAAAACCATCAAAACAAAAGCTACTGTAGCAACTCCTTCCGAAAACCCAAAAATAATTCAAAAACAAAATCAAATAAAGAAGCAAATGCAAGATTGGCAAAATCTGTCAAAACAGACCAGCAGGTAAAGATCAATTTTTTCGAAAATCTTCTGTTGCTCAAATCAAAAAGTGCAAAACTAACAAAAGTTAAATAACAACCTGGGGCAGAAGCACAAACAATTACAGCTCAATCCGACATACAGAGATCTCTCACGAATTTTTACGGTGAAGCACAAAAATCTGTTTCGAGACAACAACTTCCCCAAATCTTACTTCTCTCTCATTAGAAGTTGATCTTGACACAAAAACCAAACAAAACGGATAAAGAGCGGTTATTACCGAAGTAATAACTTCCAAGACTCAAAGAAACAAAAACAAACTAAAAGCAAAAACAAATTGGGTTGTCTCCCATAAAGCTCTTTCTTTATAGCCATTAAGATGGGCATGATAATTTTGAAGAAGCTCTCATAGGGATATGATTTGAAGTGAAAGAGAGCATTAAGAAGCAAAAACACACACTCATTTAAGTCTAACCCACTTCCTATGCCAGGGAACTTTGTAATCACACAAGTTGTTGAAACCAAAGGCAACTTGCATAAGAAGGCAAAAGAAGTGCGACATAAAAACTTTCAGCATCAAACGAGGAAACTTGATATTATTGAGATACATAAGAACACTTTTCCCTCTCTCATAGTAGCTTTCAGTATCAAGCATAAACTTGACAATATAGCTATCACCAGGACCATCATAGCAATGATCGCTTATTCTAACAGAAAACACAGGAATACTAGCTCTCATAACACTATTATGTGAAACAATATTAGAGGTATCCTTACAAAGGATAGTGTGTCCCTCTTTTTCATAGTTAGCGACAAAGTCTTTCACATTTGCTATTATAGGTTCATCAACCATTTGTTTATCAGGTTCAACAGCCTTATTCATACTTTCATCTACCATACCAGCCATCATAGAATGTTCCTTTACCTTAACTGGGAAAGGCATTTTCTCAATATAAGGTTTAGGTAAAACATGATTAGCAGTATAAACTTCAGTATTTCTTGCAGGAACACTCTTAGCAATATCTTTATAAGGTTCATGATACTTATTCCACTTCTTTTTAGGCACTTCAATGTAGGAAGCAAAAGCGTTAAAATAAGAAGCAATAGCTTGAGAGTCTAGACCATAAGCATTTTTAATATTTTGAAAGTCATCAGTTCCCATAAAAGATTCAATGCAATCATAATCATAATTTATACCTTACTTTCTACCTTTGTCATTCTCCCAAGCTTCAACATTGTCTTGAATACGATCTAGAAGATCCCATTTAGCTTCTTCTTCCATGCGAGTGAATGATCCAGCACAAGAAGCATCCAATAAATCCTTGTCATGAAAAGAAAGCCTTGCATAAAAGTTATTGATAATAATATTGTTGGGGAGCTCATGAATGGGACATTTGAGCATTAGTAACTTCAATCTCACCCAAGCTTGGGCTGTACCCTCTCCATCAAGAGGCCAAAAGTTGTATATTTGATTCCGATCTTTATGAATCTCACTAGGAGGATAAAACTTTGAATAAAAGAGAGGCACTATTTCCTCCCATTCTAGAGCTTGACCATTCTTCGGCACCTTATACCATTCCTCATCTCTTCCTTTCAGTGATAATGAGAATAACTTCTTCTTAACTTGATCTATAGTAATACTTGCACACTTGAACAACCCGCATAATTCGTGTATAAAGAGTAAATGATCACCGGGATGGACAGTTCCATCCCCAACATAGTAGTTATCCATAACACAATCAATAATTCTTGTAGGTATTTTGAAAACATCTTTCTCAGCAGGTGGTGGCTTATCTACTACCTTAGCAGTGGTAGTAGCATTACCAAATAAGAAACTCAGCGAATTATCCATAACGAAAATAAAGCAACTAGCAGAAGTAAACAATACTCACAGTAGAAGTTTCCTTTACCAGCTCCACTCTCCAATAGCGCTTCACTCCCCGGCAACGGCGCCAGAAAATAGTCTTGATGACCCACAAGTATAGGGGGTGTATCGCAGTATTTTTGATAAGTAAGAGTGTCGAACCCAACGAGGAGCAGAAGGTGCTGGCTAGTGGTATGGATCAGGAATTAAACAAAGTACGAGTAAATAAAAGACAGTAAGAATGAATGCAGCAAGTGGCCCAATCCTTTATGCAGCAAAGGACAAGCCAGTTGTATTTCTATAGATGACCAAACATTCTCGAGGACACATGGGAAGACTATCAAGTGCTTTCGCTTCATATAGTCGATTAATCTTCTCTAGCTTGCTAAGTGTTGTGTGGGTGAACCTGTGCTAATGTACCGCCCCATCCAAGGCTAAATACATACTTGTGATTATACCCCTTGCAAACATCAGTAAGTACAAGAAAGTAATTAAGGTAAAACCTAACCACAGCTTTAAACTCTAAGACCCTTACGTTCCTTGTGCAATGGTTTCCTAACGGGGGTTCAGGTTTCTGTCACTCCGGCAACCCCTTCGATTAGTAGCCAAATACACAATGCATTCCCCTAGGCCCATATAGGTGAAGTGTCATGTAGTCGACGTTCACATGACACCACTAGAAGAGGTACACCACAACTTAAATAACAATCTATTGAATCTTTCTCAACACAACTCCACTACTAACAACAAGACTTCTCCCATGTCCTCAAGAACAAAACGAACAACTCACAAGACATCATATGGATCATGATCAGAGATGGAATAATGATGTATAAAAATCTGAACATAAACAATAATTCAATGGTTCACTCAATAGCATCAACTACAAAGAGTAATCAACACCGGGAAAGTTTCCCCTATGAACTATAGCAAGATTCAACCAATTCTTACAGCAATATGGAGATGGTGATGAGGGTGCTGATGGTGATGATGATAGTGATGATGATGATGATCTCGATGAAGTCCAGCTTGATGGTGGTGTTGATGGCGACGATCTTCCCTCTCCGGGAAAGAATTCCCCTGGGAGAAATCTGTCTGCCAGAGAGATCTTTCTCTCTCGGTGTATTCCGCCCCGTAGAGGCGGCGAAATCTTTCTATGGTCGCTCCCCGAGTCTTAGGGTTTCGTGGGTATGATATACGCTAGAGGGGAGAAGCTGGAGTGGGCCAGGGCGGCCACACCACCTCCAGGCGCGGCCTAGGCCTGCCCGCGCCATGGGGTGGTGTGGGCCCCCTGTGGCCCACCTCCACTCCATCTTCTGGCATCCCGAGTCTTCTAGAAAAATAGGATTTTCCATATATTTTCCCGTATTTTCTGATCTTCGCGAATTTTGCCTCCAAACAGCACCTTTTGCATCAGAATCCTGATTGCAGCGGTCCATGCTCCAAAAGTCATCAACCATGCAAAAATAGATGAAATAACATAAGTATCACCTCTCAATACTAAATATATCAATGAATAATAGTGAATTAAGGCATATAATAGTGATGCAAAATGGACGTATCAGTGCGAGTGGTACAAACCCTAAAATAGGGGGAACCTCGGAGTCACCTGCAGGGTTGCTATTGTTCATCTAATTAAACTTGCAGGTAAAGTTGTTGATCAATGCATGATTATGAATCTATTGGATATATCTCATTTTTCTGAACATTTTGATATATTGTACATATTTTTCTGATTTAAAATGAATTACTTATGATTTTTCCCAATTTTAATCCATTTTTAAATCATTATAAAAACAATTAAACATTTTTGAAATTTATTAAATTATTTACGACCTGGGCCCACATGTCATATATTTATTAATTTCATAAACAATTATGGAAATGATTAATTATCTGACATCAAGGACCCACCTGTCAGCATTTTCATTAACAATTTAAAAAAGGAGATATGACGTCATGCTGACATCAGCTTCACCATTACCCACAGATCAGCATGGGGTGGAGGATTGGGGGCGCGCGGGGCTTCGCGGAGGGGTGCGCTCGACTCAGCGCTTCGCGCTGAGCCATCTAGAAGCGGCGCCATTGGCGAGAGGTCACCGGAGCAGGTCACACAACGGCGGACAACAGCGGCGGCAGCAGGTGGTCGTCGGGGGAGAGCTGCAAGGCGAGAGGGAGAGAAGGGGAGGGTCCACGAGGACCAGCGGCTCACCAAGAGCATGACGGTGGTGACGGCGAGGCGAGCTGAGGTCGGGCGGCGCCAGATTCGCATCGGAGAGCAGCGGCCAGCGGCAGAACGAGGTGGCGATTTGGTCGATTGGGGCTCCTCTGGCTTGCGTGGCTTGGCGAGGAAGAACGAGGAGACGACGGCAGTCACGCTTATGGCCTCAAAGGGGCGAGGGGTGGTCGGGAACAAACGGGCGCTGGCGAGGTCTGAGCTAGAGTTCGGCATGGCATGGGGAAACAAAGAAGAGGAGGGCAGAGGCGTGCTAGGGCTTCTCCAGCGGCGGCTCACGGGGTCTTGTAGGCGTCGGTGGCGTCGGTAGTGGGAATCTTGACACGTGGCGGGCATCACAGCGTCGGCGAGCGGCGGAGACGCGGCCAGCGAGCTGCTTCCTCCATCGGGGAGGAATACGACGAACGAGGAAGTGGCCAAAGCGGTACTCGGCTGGGGTGGCCTGCATTGGGCTAGGCTGGGCCGAGCCAGAAAGAGAGGGAGGGAGGGTTGCGGCCTGGTGCTGATCTGGCTCAGTTTTTTTTTAGCAAAACATTTTTCTTTTCTGTTTATCTATTTCTTTGTTTGTATTTTCAAACTCTTTTCTATTTTGGATATTTCTAAAATACCTGAACTTTTATAAACTTCTTAAAATACTGCAGAACCCTTATAATCCATTTGGACTCCATAATTTTGGTAGTTTACAAAATACAAAACCATTTTGAAGGTTTACAAAAGGGGACAAAAATGGGGTTTTGTGATTATTTATTGCATGCTTTTTAAGATGATGCTCATGCTATGCACAAAACAAACCCTACTTAGAGACTAATAAAACTAGGGGTGTTACATGAATCCTGTGAATGCATTATCGTGAGGCCTCGTTGCATTTTATTTGGTCTTTCCCGAGATTGATCGTGTGTGTGTTGCTATTTGTGCACCCCAGCATGGTAAATCTTTCTGAAAGTCGTGTCTGTGGTTATATACGACTTGGAACACAGTTTCTTAATCAAAGATAACTATAACTAAAGTACTACCTTTAATTTGACTAAAACATGACTAGTTAATAGTGCAACACTCATGGAATGGTTAAAAAAATTACCAACGGATGGGATGTTCCTCTGCCTTCTCGTCGGTGAGCGAGAAGGAGGGCGAGCGATGTTTATTTATGTTACTTATATAACTGTTGTTACTAATTAACGAGCATCCACCCATCTTTGGTTGGGCGGATGTGGTAGTGTGTCTCTATAGCACTGTTTAGATATTATCTTTTGCTGCAATTGCGTCACCCAGGTTGTTCCCTTTAGATGTATTAAGACTTGTTGAGTACCCCTAGGGTCTCACATGATAAATGTTTGGTTCAGATGGACAGGCACACATAGTAAGGATACTAGGTCGAAGAGATCGATGGTGGTGGCAACGACTATCGGGTGTAGAGATTCCGGGGATGGAGATCCGAGATATCTGTGGACGGGATGTGCTTATTTTCCGGGAATCTTATGCCAATTTGCTTCTTGTCCATACTTGGATCTTGTTCTCCGCTTCCGCTTGATACTTCGATGTGTGATGTATGAGGACGTATCCTAAACTATTATATCTATCTAGGATATTTGGATCTTGATGTATAGCGTTAAATATTTCTGTTTCTATTGTTTTTAGATGGTGTGGCTCTGATGTACTATTATATGTAGTTGACATACATACTAATTTGTGTATGTTTTTGATCGCTTTAGTTGTCGACTACGCCGCTCGCTCTTGTCCCGATGTTCTTGAAAGTGGGTAGGGTGGTTGGCCGGTACCGTGCTCTGCTCCACTTCTACGGGCCTACACGTGGGTGGCCTTGGGCCTCCGTGGTAGAATCCCATATCTACTTTTTGGTTCATCCAGGCTTGTGATTAGAGCGTACGGTCCGAGGTATTACAATTGGTATCAGAGCCATTCCACCATTCAAGGTGTCAGCCAAGATGGTCGTTGTCAGTCTAGAAAATATTTTTGGTAGCTATGTATACGAGGGAAAAACTAAACATGAGAGTGGGACTTCTTCCATTTTTCTTCTTACCCACCCAACCACCTTTTCTAGTAAGGAAGTGTAACATTTGTCTATCCTCTTCTAAAAATTTAAACTAGGATTCACGTGTTTGGGGTATCTGTAGTACCATAGGATGTGTTAATCCTTTGTTGATCTGTTGCATCCAACCTTGCTTCGCAATCTGCCTTTGGTTATCAAATGTGGGTACATTCCATGCTGACAGGCTTATGTTTAAACTAACGTGATCTATCTGACTCTTTATTAACCGACGCGATCTTGTTAAGGGTGTTTGTCCTTTTGTCATGCTTTCACAGAATGTGGAGTTACTAATCTCTATCTATTAAATTGTTTTCTGCATCTAGTTGGTATTTTAATGCCGAAAAATGTGGAAAAAATTTCTATGATACATTTTTGTTTACACACTCCTTTTTAGTTGTGTGGGATATGCTTACCTTCTTTTATCGGCATGTCCATGCTAACTCGATATTTTGCTACTAGCACATCAATCTGGAGTTTTTACTTCATCTTCTATTCTTTTGGGCTAAATGCATAACTTGTGTCGACCCGATGCTTGTGATTGTAATTTGGCTCTCAATACAACTATATGACGCTTATCATGAGTGGAATAGGATCAATGTTATCAATCTAATCCTCCAAATTATGGTGGTTATCTCTTGTGATTTTGAGGTGTACGTGATCATATCTATATCATATTCAAGTATCTTTGGCAATCCAGAGGTTTCATAAGGCATTATGGTGGATTAGCATCCGTTTATCATGCTTCACATCTTTTGAACTCCATATCTACAAAGGTTCTTTTTGATACAGGAGAATCTCATCCTTTTATCTCTGATAGTTTTTCTTAAATGTATGAACTATCATCGCTTCTTTAACCAAAATCTATTTATCTTTGCAACCGGTGATCCGATCAACTATGTGAACAACTCAACATCTCTTCTATCATCCGAAGGGCCATATAATCTATTCTTCCAATACATCTCTTCCAACACAAATTCTTGTTCATAACGTTGATTTTTCAAAAAGCGTTGAGCTCAGAAAGTGTTTCAAGCATTTGTTCGTTTCTCTCGCCTCATGAACTTGGTATTCTTGGAACATCTCGATAATTCTTGGTGGTATATCTTGATGATATGCTTGCTTATTCTATATCAATGGAAGAACATGGAAGATCATCTTCTCCTCTTTCTTTCAAGTTTCGTGAACATCGCCTGCGCGCAAAGTTCTCAAAGAACAACTTCCGACTTTTTGAAGTCATCTGTATCGACCACATCCTTCTGCTAAAGACATTGCTACAATTCTAGAATCATCAATTCAATTGTTAATTCCATCCTCCACCTTTAACCAAATCTGGAGTTTTCCTTGTTTGGCAAGTTATCATCTTCGTTCCACTGAAGTTTCCTCAAGATAGCTAAATCTCTCTCAGATATTCTCAAGAAGGACAAGAAATTATTTTGGTCTTCGACTCGTCAAGAAACCTTTTGAAACCCTCTCGCTTTATATTATATCCTCAGTCTGCTGAATGCCACAAAGACTTTCCAGACCTTTCATAATTCTTCTATTCAAGTTTGGGGTGTTATGCTTGATCTATCTATTGAATCTTTGATCTGTCTCCGTGATATTCATACATTTTTCTGATGGCTTGGCACTACTGACATGATGAAAACATCATCATATTTATCTACTTTAGATCCGATAAAGTGTTTACATCACATCCTCATTTTTCTTACGAAGCTTCACGATTTTTTCTTTTCAAGGTCTTTAGTTTAAATTCTAAGAGTTGGGTTGCATGATTTTCCTATTCATATACGGAGTAATGCTTTGGGTGCGGGATGGAGTAGCTACCATACCAATACTCTTATCATTCGCTCTTGTACATTGAATTGGTGGGTTAATGCAATTTCACTCATTCCATAAAAGTCAGAAGTGGCCTTTATCTCTTGAGACTTTTACTTCCGTCCTTATTCTTTTGGAGTGTTAGCTCAAATAACATAATCACTAACCTCTTGTTGGTAGTCTCGTATATTGTGAGATGGAACAAAATCTTCAATGATCTGGTGAAAACAAATGCAAATCTTATCCGTCCTCTTCATTCTACAAGTGATCGACATCATCAAACAAGATGGATGGAAGATACATCTGAGTTCAATTGTCAAATCCTTTTCTCTTGGTAAAGGCAATTATGGTTGATGCCATAAATCGCAAAATATATTGCAATAACCTCATGGTTAAGGAAAGAAATAAGCATCTCTGCCATAAACTCCAGATATTCAACATTCAACTTCTTCTCAGGATTCCACCATAAGCTAGTGTCACCTCCTTCTCTTGAAAATCAATCGACGCACTTCAATTGCGTGATCCTTTGGTTCTTACCAGCGCAAGAAGAATATAATCTGAGATCTCCTAACCCAAATCTTTTTGTTGATATCAAGGAACCCTATTATTCGAAGGCAATATTGTTTCTCCAAACTTCATTTCTTAAATCTAAGGGAAGAATCAATGATATTTTCATAGTAGTTGATCAACTTCTCCAAGTTGCTCTTTTCTTCTAGCAAAACAAACAATCATCTTCACGTGCATCTATTGATCTTTAATCCTATCGGTGTGTCTTTCTTTTCTCCTCTCGATGTATCGCCTTTTCAATTTCTTCAAGAAATGGTTTTATTTTCTTATCATGTTCTCGAGAGCAACGGAGCTATGTTCATCCTATCTTTCTCATCTCACAACAATCCTCCAGGTTCTTCAAAGTCCTTTGTTTCTAAGAAGCAAAATGCAAGACTCGCAACAAGTCTAGCAAGTTTTGCAAGGTGTAATGGTCGCACCATTCTGTCGTTCATCAACTTTGGAATGCGAGGATCACCTTTGTTCAGAACACCCGCCTATCCTTGTGCCATTTTATGTTTCCTAGGAATCTCGGGGCGAGATTCTTGTTTAGTGGGGGAGAGTTGTAGCATACCAATTGTCTAACAATTGCAATCCTACTTGCCTAGTCTATATTGCTACTTCCTACATGTTATTATTTGCATCATCATTATATCATGCTCATGTCACAATGCCACCTTGCATTTGAGCATCATATAAAACCCCTCTATTTGGTTCTTATCCCATATGCATTATACTGTATCACTTGTAGTTTCCTCTTGATATATTGTATTTCCTTCTTGATAAATTGTTTCATGCCCAAGTTGAGTTGGGGGCATATCTTTTCTTGACTCCACCTTTCTTTGGCACCACCTTATAATTCCACCATGCAAACTATATATGAGCATTTGCATTTATTTTGGTATTATATAATAAGATGGATCCACTCTAATCTACATGCTGGCATATATGATCTCTATTGTTTTCACAATATTAAGTATGTGGAGCCTCATGGCAACCTTTGCATGCCATGTGGGTAGAATTCCCTTTATTAAGCTTCCATATGCTTTTATTTACTATATGCTCATGTATGATGCTATATTTGGCTACAAGTTGATCTAGCGGGAAAATACACGCTATAATGGCCATCTAGCTCTATACATGTTCATATGCTAATTATTTTCATATGATTGCAAGCTTGTTGTTGTGTGGGGTTAATTCAAATTTTAATGCATGTATGGGAGTTATGGCCACATTGTCCCCTAGTTGTTTTCACAACTAGTACTTGGTAATTTATGATCCATGCATGGCCCATGCAAGCTTCTTCCACCTCCCTTCTTTTGGGATTCATTTGAATTAGCTTGATGATTCAAATTCATGCAATAAGATACCAATTCAAATAATTCCATAGGTCTTTTATATTTTCTCCCTCCACTTGGTTTGGTTTGTTTTAATTACCCTAGTTGTCCTTGAGAGGCTTTTGATCAGCTTGCCTTACACATAAACAAGATCTTATAAAAAGGAAATCAAAAGAGCTACCTAAAGAACTAAAACCCTAATCTATCTATCCTAGCTACCATTTCCACCTGAGCTATTCCCCCTCATGTGGTTTGGCTAAACCAAACCAAAAACCAGCTACATCACCCCATCTGGTCCAGCTAGCCTCTCCCCTCTCTCTCGTTGCTACCACCAAATCTAAGTGTGGACATGCATGAGCCAAGACCCAACCGAGCACATGCCCATGTTGTGTACACCACCCTTTCCCCCTTTCTTGCAAAGCAACAGCCATCCATGAGCTCCTCCCTTCCCTGGTGCCTTTTCCCTCTCCAGTCAAGCTACATGACAAGAGAGAGAGAAGAAGCCCTAACCCGAGTCCTCTCTCTCACCTTTTTACAAAGCCAGCAAACCTACCCTGAGCTGCCCTTTTATACCGTCTGACCAGGTTGCCCTAGCTCTCTAGATCAATCATCCCCCTCCCTCCTCTAACCTCCATGGCTATGGCCATCTTCATCTCAATCTAAACCCTAGCTCGGGCTAGACCCATCTATGGTGTCAGGGAGGCAGGAGAAGGGAGTGTGGGCATCGGGGAAGACGGAGCAGACGACGCCACCGTTGTGTACGAGGAGGAGAAGCCATAGCGCCGCCAGAATCGCCTCGCCGCCGTGGTGCCCGAAACTGCTGCAAGTTGATGCCACTCAGCCTCGCTGCTGATCCGCTTCCCCTTGCTGCATTCAGCTTCGCCGGAACCTTAGGTGAGCCCCCATCATCCTCCTGGACATGAATCCCTCCCCGATTGCGTCATGTATTGTCGCCGGCCGACGTCGAACATCCTGCATGGGAGCTCTTTGTCACGGTTGCCGCCCGCGCAAGCGTCAGGCGCAGTTGCAGTTGACCTACTACCCTCTGTTCCACCTAGTTTTCCTGTTGCTATGTTCATCTTCTGTCGGCGCCGCATGAACAAGTCTTGCAGCCCCTGGCGCCCACTATGTTTTTTTGGCGCCGTCGCATTTCGTCTAGTCGTCGCGTCGTCGCAAAGTCGTCGGAGTCGCCGCGCGTCACAAATTGCCCGTCAGTTTCGAAGCAGTCATCAGCCGAGCAGCCATGTGGCACTTTTGCAGATAGGCCCCTGCAATTCCTAGATAGCAACCGCAGTCCCCTCCTAGCCTCACCTGTCAACCACCGAACCCGTCACCCTCTAGATACTTTTATAAAAAGGGACCTCGCTTTTCGCAGAATCAACCTGTGGACCCACGCCTGCCCTGTCCCCACATGTATGTCACTGTGGCTAGTCCAACCGTGCATAACAAAACCCTGGCTGGTTTTTAAAGTCCAAATTCAAATCATTTTCAAATCTGTTTAAATACAAATCTAATTATAACTTCCAAATAAATTTGAATTTGGATATAATTCCAAAATGAAATCTATTTTATTTTCAAAGGTGAATTCAAATGTTTATTCAAATATTTTCAGAATTAATGCAAACTAGTCAAACCTTTGACTTCGACCCTAATTTGACTTAATTTGATTTAAATAAAGTTAAAAATTCATTTTTCCAAATAATACTTATAATATATGTTTTTGGATTAGAAAAATGCACGGAATTCAAGTATGCCATACAAAATAATTTTTGAGCAATTTAAAATTTCGAAATTATTTAAATTCCAATAAATGCTATTTCTTAATAAATTCATAACTTTAATTCCGTAACTCAAAATTCGACAAATAGTATGTCTAAATCGATCAGCGTGATGGGCCTATTCTAATTATGCATTCCATGATATGAATTAAAGTATGCATCATATAAATATTAAATATTTAGAACTGTTTATGGGAGCAAAACATGCCTAAATAATTAATTAAAGTGTTTTATTTATGTTCCCACACCTCACCCATGCCATCCGATGTTATACCATATAATTGTGCATCATTACATCATGGCATACCTTGTTTGCTTGTTGCATCTATTCCTATGATTGCGCTCTTTATTTATTATGGTCCTTTTGTGTGTTTGCCTTTTATTCTGGACTGACGTCGAGTAAGAGAACTACCAAGAGAATCCAGAGTACTATCCGGATCCCGGTTACACCACTTCTAGTCTGTCAGGAAAGCAATTCCCCATGATTTCATACATATAGTATCTATGCTTCTATCTTACTTTTGCATCATTGAGTCGTGATTGCATTTAATTGGAATCCCAAGTACTGGATAGCCTTTATTATTAAACCCCACCAAAACTTGTTCCTCAATCCTATGAGCCATTACTATAGGAGTTGATGGAGCCGTAGTCGTAGAACCGGATGTGTAGGGTTTGTGAGAGTCTTTGGATAACGAGGTACCTAAACAACTTAAACTGTGTAATAATTGGATAACTAAAGAAAGAGGCACCGGTGGACAATAGATGTTATTTAGTTCTTCTATGCTCACTTGTGTCCTATAGGACCCCGAGTATTTGAGTCATGTTCCTTGACTATTCGCACTATCCATATTCGGGAGACTCTATGGATCCCACTTCGCCTGATCTTGATTCACACTTTATTTCTTGGGGCCACAAACTAGTTTGGGGCTTTATTACTATCATGTACTTATGGCATGCCTTATTGCTTTATTTACGATTACGCATGAAGCGCCTATACTGTTTAGGAATCATGCTACGTTTTCGCTGTATCGACAAGCCTAGTTACACTTTCAGGTTTCCAGTCGTTTACAGTCGTCGACACGAACCCTGGGTCCGTGTCGGAACCGGCCAACTTCGTTGTGGGTAGCTTATCAGGGTGGCCCCCTGAAATAATTTATGAATTCTGCGAATGCATTATTGTGAGGTATCGTTGCATTTTATTTGGTTTTTCCCAAGGTTGATCGTGCGTGTGTTTCGATTTGTGCACGCCTAGAGAGTAAATCTTTCTGAAAGTCGTGTCTGCGGTTATAGACGACTTGGAACACGGTTTCTCGATAAAAAATAACTATAACTAAAGTACCGCCGTTAATTTGACTAAAACATGACTAGTTAATAGTGCAACACTCATGGAATGGTTAAAAAAATGCCAACGGATGGGATGTTCCTCCGCCTTCTCATCGGTAAGCGAGAAGGAGGGCGAGCGATGTTTATTTATGTTACTTATATGACTGTTGTTACAAATTAACGAGCGTTTTTCCATCTTTGGTTGGGCGGATATGGTAGCGTGTCTCTATAGCACTGTTCAGATATTATCTTTCGCTGCAATTGCGTCACCCCTAGGTTGTTCCCTTGAGACGCATAAAACTTGTTGAGTACCCCTAGGGTCTCACATGATAAATATTTTATTTAGATGAATAGGTATACACATAGGAAGGATACTGGATCGAAGAGACCAATGATGGTGGCAATGACTGTCAGGTGTAGAGATTTCGGGGATGGATATCTGTGAGATCTATGGGAGGGATGTGCTTATTTTGCGAGCATCTTATGCCAATTTGCTTCTTGTCTGTACTTGGATCTTTTTTTTCACTTCCGTTTGATACTCTGATGTGTGATGTATGAGGATGTATCCTAAACTATTATCTCTATCTAGGATATTTAGATCTTTTCGTATGGCGTTAAATATTTCTGTTTCTATTGTTTTTAGATGGTATGGCTCTGATGTAATATTGTATGTCACTGACATACATACTCATTTATGTATGTCTTTGATCTCTTTAGCTATCGACTACACCGCTCTCTCTTGTCCTGATGTTCTTGAAAGTAGGTAGGGTGGTTGGCCGGTACCGTGCCCTGCTCCGCTTCTACGGGCCTACACGTGGGTGATCTTGGCCTTCGCGGTAGAATTTCTTATCCACATTTTGGTTCCTCCAGGCTTGTGCTTAGAGTGTAGGGTCAGAGGTATTACAATTTTCTACTATCAATCAAGTGTGATTAGTGGATCCATTAGGATTTAGCCAATTGCAAGTTTTGTGTGATCTGATATTCTATTGGGAATTGGAAGATTGCAAACCACTTCGTGGTCAGCGGCTACGTGCGCAAGTGTGTGAAGTTACGAATATCTACAAGGATTGAGATCTGTTGCACTGGCATCAGGGATTGATCAAGAGGTTCGTGAGCGTCATACAAGATATCTCTACCGATTATCACCATCTACGACCCCCACTAATTGAGAAGATCGGGTCACCCCTTATCAGTGAGGTTTTAGTTTCTAACGATATGATCCCTTTTCTCTTGTGTGTTTCTAATGTGTTACAGGAATTCAGGGATGTGCTTCTAGAGGAGGTACCTGCAGGTTTGCCATCATTGTGAAGTATTGAGCATCAAATTGACTTGATTCCAGGAGCATCATTACCCAACCTTACACCATATCGCACAAACCCCGAAGAGACAAAGGAAATTCAGAAACAAGTGCAAGCGCTTCTCGACAAAGGTTTAACTAATGCACCTAGTAATTTTATGCGATTAATGAACCATGTCTTAAGGAATTATATTGGCAAGTTTGTGGTTGTGTATTTTGATGATATATTAATCTACAGCCGCAATGAACATGAGCATAGTGATATATTAGAAAAGTCTTGCAAGTGTTACGAGAGGCTAAGTTATATGGTAATCTTGAAATGTGTACATTTTGAAAGAAAAAGGCATATTTCTAGGATTGTTGTCTCTAAACATGGAGTAGAAGTAGATAAATCAAATTTCTGGCATTTTTCTGATCACAAAACATATATAACATGTAGTATTTGAAAATACTGAATTTAAATGATAAAAATGCATTACAAAAATATGGTGGAATTTTTTCGTGCACCGTAAAGTGGTGGCTTTCGGTAAATCTGAACACTAAAGTGGTGGTTTTATGCTATCGAGGTGGGCCCTACTCCGTGCCGTCAATGGCCTTGTCTGAGCGCCGTCTAGGGGTTGCCACGTCAGCCTACAGGTGGGATCGGGGTGTCAGATTCCGTGTAAATTCGGTTCTAAACGAGTTTTAGCGTTTTTTGCTAGCAACCAACCAAAATATGGTGGGATTTTGTCCCGCAAATATAAAATAGTGGTGTTTGGTAAATTTTAACTAAATTGTGGTGATTTATGCTATATACTCATTGAAAATTGGTATTTTTGCTCAAGATTTTCTCCATTTCATTCATGGGCTTAGCTACCTACCGCTTGTCATTTCTCAACTCGGCCCGCCTCCATGCAAGTTGTAAAATTATATACAAATCGGTGGGGCTCATTAGTAAGAAGCAAGATGGGACTAAACGTGAGTACTACGAGATTCTATTTGGCGCAATAAATTTATACATCTATTAGCCAACATCTCAGTTTTTCGTTTAAGCGGCATCAGTCTGTAAATATGTGATGTATTAATATTTTTATTTTTCCTATCTTAATTAATGAATCTTTTGTGCGTCTCGGTTCAAAAGGACTCAACCATTCGTCACCATGTAAATTTCATTTTTGAACAACCGTATAAATACTTGTGACCCCTTCAATTAGACAAAACTTAGTGTAGTGAGTCTCATTTTTGTTCGCAAAAAAAGTTTCGTTTTTGTAGTGTAGTAAATTTCTTTCTTTTCTCGTAAAAAGAGAAAAAGTTTAGTGTAGTGAGTCTCGTTTTTATTCATTTACCCGCGAAAAAAAAAACTGAAGCCCACGTGCCAACTTTTTTTTCTCAGCTACTACTGGTCGTCCTCCCTGTCTTCCACACGAGAACTACTGCTATAGTCGTCATCTACTCATCCCCGTCTTCTAAAAACCAAATCCCCAATCCATTCCTCAAAGCAAAAAATAAATTCCTCAAATCCAGATCGAGGTGCACTTCGGGCGCGAATTCTCAATCTCGTTCTCATGCCTGTCGCCACGCAGGTCAGGACCGAAGCGGTGCTCGACCGCCCAACCCGCTGGCAAAATTGCTTTTTTTTAACGAGGAAGGGGTCAGAAATGGACGGGGCTTGCCTGCTCCCACGGCTTGCTCCCATCGGTGCTCCCGGTTACGTGGCGTGCATCTGGGCGTTCCCCTGTTTTTCTCCCCAAGCGTTGTTGTTTCCGTAGGAAAAAAAATACCAGCGTAGATATGAAACGTCAAGTATCGACCAGCTTTCCCCATTCTTCATCCTTGAGCTATGACGAGGCGAGGTAGCCACCGTCCTCCATTCCATGACCGCGTCCCTCCTGCCGCTGGCCTCCTTCCCTCCCGCGGTGCCGCCGCCGCCACCCTTTGCTCTCCACGACGGCACGACGGCCTCTCCTTTCGCCGTTGTGCCCTGCTCTCTGTGCAGCTTGGTCCTCCCATGTCCTCTGGCTACGGCCCCGTAGTTGAAGTCGTCGGCACCTTCTCCCGACCCACCTTGCCTCCTGCAGTTGTCCCCTACCACGATCTATGATCTATCGGCCTTCTTCTCCTCCCGCAGTGGGTCGTGGTTAGAAATCCCGGATGAACTTAGTTGCTTGTTCGTCTCTGTTCTGCGAGCGCGGCAACCGACAGCTGAAATTCTGGTTGGCGCTCCCGGTGGCGGAGGTCGCAGACGCGCAAAGGAGCCGGAGTCAGCCTTTGTAGTCGGACGAGGTCCAGTCCGGTGGCTCCTTCTGTCTGCAATGGTACTGTCGGCGCCGGCGTGCAGCACACTGCAACTTATCAATTCGGGTCCACCTCAGTGCCTACACACGAGGCAACACAGGTACTTATTTTTTCTGTTTACGATTGAATCATAATCGCTCATGTCTATGCACTTCTCAGCTTTGTTCAGAGCTACATGTTTTCAAAAAATTATTACTTGGAACTTCCAAGTCAAAACGCACAGGAGATAAATCTCATAATACATTGATTAAGTTAGCTTGGACTGATGGAAGTAGGCTTGATTTTGTCCTGTCATAGTTGAGTTGTACTGCTGCGAATAGGTATGCATATGATTTGTTGGAATTCCTGGAGCGCCCTTACCCTATGAAGAGAAGTAGCAAAACTCATTGTCACTAAAGTTTGAAAATGATAAAACTTAAAATTGTAGATTTTAGACTGTGTGTACCATTAATGTATTTTGTGGCTGCAATTGTGGGAACAATCTTTGGTTTTGTGTTGACATCGGGATGGTACCAATCGATGGCTGCATTGGATTTGTTGGAATTCCTGGAGCACCTTGACCCTATGATGAGAAGTAGCAAAGCTTAGTGTCACTAAAGTTTAAAAATTATAAAGCTTAACATTGTAGATTATAGATTGTGTACACCATTAATGTATTGTATGGCTGAAGTTTTGCAAACAATCTTTGGTTTTGTGTTGACATCGGGATGGTACCAATTGATGGCTGCATTAGAGCATTTGGGATTGGGTTGTAATGTAATTGATATGCAGGATTTTGATTCGTCAAAACCTCCAAATGTCCCTGTCAAAAGTAACAAAGCATTTTTAGTAACTAATCTTTTATATGAATCAATAGTTGAGAATTTATACCATCGAGGTGCCATGTGGTTGTAATTGTCCATAATCTTTTGTGTTCTTTTTCTTCTTTGTCTTTGCTTTCTCCAAACCGCCAATGGGTCGTTTTGATCCTCGCACAGTCTTCTCCTTGACCTTGATGCCTCTTGGTTCAGCAAGGCCCTTGTTGTGTTTTGAAATTCTACTTGAGTCTATTTTCAGACCTGCAACTATAGAGAAAAAAGTAAATCTTAGTTCACCATTAGTCTACACAATTAAAAGTATATCCCAGTACACACCTTCTGAACCGGAGGAACTACCCACATTTGGATCAGCTCTACTTTTTAAATATTTCTCAATATTTTGTGCCAATTGCGTTGCACAATTAACAGCCTCACTATATGATTCTTCATACTTCGCTGCACGAGCAGCTATTTTAATAAACATTTTGCACAGGTCTTTGTAGCGACTCGACATTCTTCCTTTTGGGTTGTCATGTATGTTGCAATTGCTTGTTATCTGCAAAACTTTTGCATCAATTTTCCATCTTTTCAAGATATATTCTTGAGGGATATGCTTGATATTATTAATATCAAGTATCTTTAAGCAATGAGAGCAAAGTATTCCGGCAAATTCAAACTTCTTGCAACTACAAATGACCTTTTCTTCTTTTGGAACAAATCTGACAACATGCTCACGATGTGTGCCATGAAAATTTACTCTATAAACCTTCTACTCTATGTCACTATCATCACAAAGAAATGTGTCATAGTTCAGGGTCCTAAGTACTTGTTCCTCAAACATCTTGAATATTGCTGGAGTATATGTAGTTGCAGCTTGCCTTAATATATTGCTAGCTTCCGCCTTTAGCTTGGGAGTTGTTTGTGTTGCTCTAAAGTCATACTTCACCTCTTCATCTCTTTTATCTGCAACAAGCCGTTCAAAATGCTCAAAAAAAGTAAGCATGTCATATTTGATATTAATGTAACTCTTGAGTTCGTTGTTCATGCTTTCACTTCTTTGGGTACTGCTCATGTGGGCAGAAAATGTATTTCAGCCATACACTAGTGCCCACTGCTCCCTTTTCTTAAATAACCTTTGGAGCCATGGATTGTCATGTAGTCCATATTTATCAAGCATTCCATTCCATGCAATTATAAATTCATCTTCCTCCTCAATATCATAGATACAATGTTGAAAATCAACATTAAACTTCTTATAATCTAGAACAACTCCAGCAAGGTGCTTGCAAGCGTTTTGATTCATATGCCACACACAAAGTTTATGATGAGTCAGAGGCAAGACTAGACTGATTGCCTTGGCCATTGCTGCATCTTCGTCAGTTAAAATTGTCCATGGATGTTTTCCGGACATAACTTTTAGAAAAGTTCTAAAAAGCCAACCAAAACTTTTAGCTGTTTCATCATAAAGAAGTGCAGCACCAAATACCATTGTTTTCTTATGATTACTCACCCCAACAATCAAACCAAATGGACGCCCATCATCTAGTTTCCTATATGTGGTGTCAAAGCATATAACATCACCAAATATTGCGTAGTCTGAGACCATTTTGCAGTCAGCCCAAAAGATATTAGTTATCAAATCATCCTCATCGATCTGAATTGAATAGTAAAATTTTACATCTTCAGACACCTTCTTCTCCATGTATTCTAGGACTCCCCCTGTGTCACCTTGCTTTACTTTTAATGTTCTCTTCGAGTACAACCGATTTTTCATATCTACGCGTGTAAGCCGAGATTTCCAATTCCACATGCTTCTTTGGCCATAAGATCAATAGTTGCTTTGTTTGAAATGCCCACGGACTTTGCAACCTCGGCATTTGCTAACTGTGCATCAGTTACTTTCCTGTGGGATCTCAAGTATTGGGCCATGTCTCCGGGAGCAAGCATGTGGTTATGTGTTGCTTCAAATTCATACACATAATACAGTCCATTTTTTAGACTTATCTTCATACGTGCACCACAACCACACCGTGTTTGAGGCCTACTATAAGAGAATGTATCCTCTCTTTTATCTTCACCACGGGTTCCTGGTAGTTCATGTATTGTCTAAGTGCATCCAAAATATGATTATAAAATGAACAGATTACACGCAAGATTACAAGCAGTGTATACCTTGGCGAGAACATAAAAAAGTTCGATGTTGTATTGTGTCAGTGTTCTTTACTTTATGGTGACTCCCTCTTCAGGTGCTAAAACCAATAGTTTCTGCATACTTGTTGTAAACCAAATAAGCTTCTTGTTCAGATAAAAATTCCATGCCAACTTTTGGTACTCTCTGATCAATACCATCTGTTGTATTTCTTGGGGCAGTTTCATGCCCATCCTACATGAGATAAGTATTGACTGTAGTTAATATACATATTTTTGGCAATCAGATCTGTTTTCATTGCAGGATTGAAAGTAAACGATCGGTTAAAAAAGAAGGAATTGGAAGAATAATCCGAAATGATGAAGACTGCGAGTGTGATTTCTTACCATCGGTGCTTGTGATTCGTCATCATTATTATGGTTCCCAGCAACAATCCTTGAAGAAGCCATCAAGGGACAAGGGAGAATTCGCCCATCCTCTGATTGATAGAGGTCTTCAGCAATCCTTGAAGAAGCCATCAAGGGACAAGGGAGAATTCGTCCGTCCTCTAGTTGATAGAGGTCTTTAATCAATTTGCATTTCCTATATCTGCCTCTGCTTCTCACTGGTTACGTAACCTGTAGGTAGAAAAATGAGATGAGATTTGTTTATGTGCATCTAGAATCTTTGGCGCGCAAACGTCTGTTTCTCTTGTTATTGTTTGGCGCGAACGTCTGTTTCTCTTGTTATTGTTTGGCACGAACGAGAAAGTTTCCCTCCCTCCTATATTTTATTCGATGCTGATTCTATGCCGAGGATTACGTATCGTATTTCTATTTTTTTTTGGTTGTGATAAATAACGCTTGGGGAGAAAAACAGGAGAACGCCCAGATGCACGCCACGGTAACCGGGGAGCACCGATGGGAGCAAGCCGTGGGAGCAGGCAAGCCCCGTCCGTCAGAAATGACCCCGATGCTACCATATATTCAATGCGGTGGGTAAAAGTTACAAACAGACCCTTTGCATAACAAGAAATACAAAAAAACAACCTGCGAATAAGCAAGGGGGGCCAATAAGAATGCTAAGAAAAGCAATCAGGTCCTTTGACCTCGCCACCGCCGGAGAACCCTCACCGCCGGCCATCTCCGTCCCGCCGGGGACGAACCACTTGGCTGGAAGAAGACGCTGAACACGGACGCAGGGTTCCAGAGAAGCCTCTGTCCTGGAGGTGGAAGCTCTTGGCGTGAAGCCGGCCCTTCATGGCCGCAGATGCCGGTGGCCATCGTGGCCACCGAGCAAGAAGCTCGTCGAGGCAGCGAAGAGCCGCAGAGACAGACACCATCGCCGTCCAACACACCTTCCCCCTCGCCTCCTCGGCCGGCCAGGTCGATGTGACGGTCATCGATGCCGCTGAACCGCAGCACACAACGCTTATTACTGTGGGGCCTTGCGGGAGGAGCTGAAGCCAACGGCTCCCACCACAGGAGCACTTCGTCGCAGCTCCACCACTCCCTCCTGGTGCAGCGCCGATACACCAGCGAGGAAAACCCCTACCCTCCTTCTGCTTCGTAGCCACCCACGCTCAGCCTTCTCCTTCCCCCGCCGCCATGGCCAGCCAGAGGAAGAAACCTGAGCGGAGAGACCAAGAGCAAAAAGAAGGGCCACGGATTGGGCTTATTTGCGGAGATTCCTGAGGAGATGCAGCTCGTCGTCGACTCCGACCGCCGGAGTTCACCGCCCAGCCACCACCAGCACAGGGTGCACCAGATCTGGCCCAAGCAGATCAGTGCCCTACTCCAAACTACCGGCATAAAGCCAAACTCCCTACATCTACACCTATAAACTACTCTGGCGCATCCCCCTCGCCAACTCCGGCCGGCAAAGCCGCCGGAGAAGGCTCGGGTTCGGCCCGGCCGGCGCTGGTCAACGGTAAGGTGGGGGGTGGAAGAGGAGAGGCGAGGAGGGGAGGTGGGAGCTCCCTTTCCTCGTAGTGGTGCATATGTCTGGTTTTTCGCTGGAAAAATTGCTAGGAACTTGAAGAGGAATCTACGGGAGATGCTAGCGGCCACGCCCGGCCATGATTGTTAGAATATATTATTTTGAGTTAGTTTCGGTTTAGATTTCTTGTTTCTCAAGTTGTTTTGGCCTAAGTCGGTTTGTGCCTTGGCCTATTTAATCTCCCCCATTGTACTCAAACAATTAATCAATATTGATCTATTACAAACTTTTCATGGTATCAGACGCCTAGGTTTCAGCCCTCGGCATGGCACCGACGCCGCCACCACCACCGCCGCCGTCTCGGCCGCTCTTCACCTCCGACGAGTTCCGCGCCGCCGGTGCCCCCACCTCCTTCTCTTCCACCACCCAACTATCTACTGCCCGCGCTACCCAAAACCCTAACCCTACCTTCTCTCAAATTCCTCTAGCCGACACCATTGTCGATGTCACTCCCTTAATACCCATCACATTAGATCTACCAAAACACAACTACTATCATTGGGTTCATTTGTTTGACGTCCACCTCGGCCGTTGCAATCTCTGATCTCACGTCAACGGCACCGCTCCTCCACAACCTCATGATCCGCGTTGGGTCAAAGACGATCTTGCTATTATTCAGTGGATCTATCAGCGCGTCTCCACCGAGATCTTCAACTTGGTGTTTCGCGACGCTGCTACTTCCGCTACTCTTTGGGCGGCTCTCCGTTAGCTCTTCTAGGACAATGTCGATGCCCGCGTCAATGGCCTCAACACTGAGCTCCACAACACCGTCCAAGGCGATGCTCTGGTTGGTGTCTACTGCCAGCGACTCAAGTCAATCGTCGATGAACTTCGGGAAATCGGCAATCCAGTCGACGACAAACAGCTAATCAACGTGCCTCTAGTCGGGCTCAGCGACTGCTTTGAAAAGCAAGCTTCCTTCATCCCTCTGATGCGGCCAATGCCTTCTGAAAGGCCCAACTTAGGTCGACTAGAGGGGGGTGAATAGGAGACTACCAATTTTAAACTTTTATCCCACTTTTAAGGCTTAGCACAAAGTAAGGTTCACTAGAGATGCAATTACGTGAACACCCTAAATGACAAGTAACACAAAGGTAAACAAGAGAGTAAATGCAAGAAGTAAAGGAGCGGAGCGAAAGAACCGGTAAGGGGACACGGAGATGTAATTCCCGTAGTTCACTTCCAAAGAAGCTACGTCTACGTTGGAGAGGTGTTGGGGCCACACAAGGTCACCCGAGCGCCACAAAGGCCTCACCTTCTTCTCCGGTGAGCACCACCACAAAGGTGGCCTCACAATCCACTAACCGGTGACCTTGAAGGCGCCAACCGAAAACCTTTACAACGAGGTTGAGGGGAGGCTTCACAACTTAATTGAAGGCCCTCAACGACACCACGGAGCTTTACAACAAATGCCCCAGCTCCGAGGATGCCCTACACCGTCTAGGGTTCCAAGAACCCAAGAAACGAAATCCACGAAGGATGAGTGGGGGAAAATCAAAATTCCTTTGGTGGAGGTGTAGATCTAGGTCACCTCTCCCAATCCTCAAAAGATCAAGAGTTTTGAGTGGATGGGGAGAGAGATCTAGCCAAGTCAAGCTCTTGTGAAAATGGAGGAGAGAGAGAACCAAGAGATAAGGTGGAAGGATGAAGAAGGGGGCTTAAATAGCACCCGTTCAAACGGGCAGAATCTTCCCAGGCCCAACACCGTCGGTACTACCGGTGACTGACCGGTAGTACCGGCGAGCGAGCCACCACCGGTCCAGCCCAGGCCACGTAACGGTCATACGACTGTCGGTGGACCCACAATGGGCTGGCCGGTAGTACCGGTCCAAATTCCGCACTTATTTCCGCCAAATAGGTAGTGCGAGGCAGAAGGTTATCTGACCCGCACTGCCCAGCGTCGGAAATATGACCGGAACTGGACCCGAAACTACCGGTCCCCGATGATGGCCGGTACTACCGTTGAGGGAGCGGTACTACCGCTCAAGGGGGTAGGAGCTGGTCATGACGGTACTACCGGTCCAAGATCCGACGCTATTTCTGACAAATAGGCAAAGTTGGACAGAAGTCTTACTGAGCCCAAAAACTCTTCATCGGAAATAGGACCGGATCTTCTGCCGGAAGTACCGCTCGAATAGCCCTGGGAAAACCCCTGGGCGGTACTACCGCTGCCTGGCCGGTACTACCGGTCAGGGCAGAAACCCCTTCAACAACTCAGGAAACACTCCCTCACTCGAAAACTGGGATGGCTGTGGAGGTCCATATATGGTCTGTGCATGAAATATTGATTTCCCACAACCTTCCTAGATGGACTCCCTCTTGATAGTACGGTAGCCTAAAAAGTAAACAAGAGAAAGTGAAAAATAAAAGCTATCTACTACAAGCTCTTCCTTGAGAGACAACATCCACGAACACGTCCGAAGATAAAACCTGAAACTTGGACAAACGGTTAAACCACAAAAGGAGTTGTCATCAACACCAAAAACATAAGGAGAAAAAATAATCCTTTCAATCTCCCCCTTTTTGGTGCTTGATGACAACCCCACAAGATTTGCACATAAAACTAAAGGTGAGAGAGGCTCCCCTTGAAGACATGGGAGAGAGCTCTCCCAACCAAGAAAAGAGTGGAGCTCATACCTTGCACCAACACAATTGTGGTGAGACAAAGATTTGACAATCAAGAATAGTCCACCACAAATCCTTAGGAGAATACCACAGAGATACCTTACCACATAGATTCACCAACAAGGTAGCAACCATACAAAAGGTCCACAGACAATAACGGAGGTCCACAACCATTACAAAACGGAATAAAGTGTGCACGAGCATAAAAGGATCAAAGAAAAAGTGGGCTCGTGACACAACCCATGCAAATCCCGAGATCCTAACGGAGCACTTTCTCCCCCTTTAGCATCAAGATGCCAAAAAGGGATAAAGAAGCCAAACTACGCGCCCCACCCACCAATGAACGAAGGAGGCGGCTCGGGGTCCCAAGAGGCATTGTTCCAATCGGGCGGGAACTGACTGGAGATCTCTGGCTCGTCATCACTATCAGTCCACTTGCAATGTGAGTTGATCGACTCATCCTTGGGCGCGGTGATGGAGCTAGACTCAGGTGACACATCAATATCAAGCTTCCTCATGATGGCCTTCTCCCGGCGAACACTGTGCCTTTGAGCAACATAGGACTAATACTCACGGTCCAGAATGAAGCAGAAAGTCTTCTTCACCTTCTTCAGCAGCTTTTTAGCCCAAGAGGGCTGCCTCACAACTCGGGGTGGAGGAGAAGCCTCAGCACGGTCCCCATCACTAGCATCCGAAGCAGTCCTTCCAGCAGCAGTTTCTTCTTCAGCCTGAGAGCGAGGTAACTTGTGCTTCAACACACAGAGAGTCTTTTCCTCATGAATAGTGAGAACATCCTGAGGGTAGATAGAGCCAGTTGCCTCCCTCCATTTGGCATTGATAAGCGTCTGGATGTAAGGAGCATATGGACAAGACCTCTTCTCAATCATAGCGAACCAGATTTCTTCAAAGATATAATTCATAACATCAAAGGGCTCCTGAGAGTTTCTGTGGCGGTAAGTCTAAAACATGAGATCAATATGGAAGGCATGAAGCTGATCAAAGTTACCATCCTTGGGAGCAATAGTGTTCTGATAGACCCTGCGCATGATGTCATAGGTGGGAAGGAGATGGGAAACGTTACCAGCAACGCCTCGTCCCTCAATGTAAAGAGGCTCCAGAACTTCCGACTCGGAGGCCCTCCCCCTATGCACCCACCACCCATTGGCACGACGGCCGCCTTCCTGAATAGGGTAGCCAAGAAGGGCGGCAAACTCAGACCATTTAGCATTCAGATACTTGTTTTGAGTCATCCACTTCATGGTTCGATCATCAGGGTCAGTGTCAAAGTAGAGAGTTGAGTAGAACTGAGCAATGGCCCTCTCATCAAAGTTCTCACGGTGTTCCATCAACTTGATGAGCCCAAACCTCCTGCACATATCAAGAGCTTCACCAAAGTATTCAGGGTTGCTCTCCATCTTTGCAATGTTGATGTACTTCTGAGGAGCACACACATTTTTCTTCTTAGTGGCATACACCTCAGAATAGATCTCCTGTTGACGCACGGTATGGAAGAAAGGATCCTGAGCCAGGCGGTCACGAGGAACAGCGTAGGGATCAACCTTGCGAAACTCCTCATAGGCAAGCTGCGGCCAAGAGGAAATCTTCTTCTTGCTAGAATCCGGTCCAGAGGTGGTCTTCTTTTGACATGCATGAACAGGCCTCTTGCCTTCCGCAGCAGCACGACACTCAGCTACAGCCCTCTAACGAGCAGTCTGACTGGGAGGGCGCACAACCTCAAGATCATCCTCATCAATCTCTGACGGTCCACGAGAGGGAGCACGAGACCGCTTGGATCTGCCACGGGAACCCCCTTGCCCTGAGAGAAAAGCAAATAGAAAGGAGGAACTAGAGGATAAGTGCACAAGGTCGAAGAAAAACGAAAGCAACTAGACTGAATTGAGACGGTACAGAGACAGATATCAGAAATTGGTGCATCAGAAGTTCTGCCTGGCGGCCGGAACTACCGGTCGCATGGGACGCACCGGAAGTTCCGGTCATGCCCTGCCCCTAGGCGGTACTACCGCTGCCTCACCGGTAGTACCGGTGAGAGGACCACGCCGGTAGTACCGGTGGATCCGCACCGATAGTACCGGCCAGGGCACGAACAGGGCAGTTCAAAACTGGGTCCAAATCCCAGATTCGATGAAACTTGATGCACAAATCGATGACATCTAGACTATGTACTGAGGCAAAACAATCTAAAGTAGAATCCTATCCCTACCAAGACTCCCCATAGTAGTTCTAGCCAAAGAAGGGACCTAGACATGGCATATCCTACTCAAGCACAAAAGTGACTAGATCTCCATGATTGGAGCACAAGAGGAGCAAATACCAGGGTCCATGGCGGGGAATCGAGGACGGGAAGAATTCCACGGAGCCGATCTGAGGAGGGACGACTGGAATTGGTGTGGCCAGCGGCGTCACCATGGAGTGCTCCTTGAGAACTAGGGATGGTAAGATGGGGTCAAGGGGAGGAAAATGGGGAGGGAAATGGGGAAGATGACCCCGTTCCCCCCTTGGCCCGTCACTTAACGGGGGCCCCTTTCACCGGTAGTACCGGCCAGAGGCCGGAACTACCGACGACACCGGTAGTTCTGGGAGAAGATACTTCCGATCAAGGCAGAATTTCTGAGAGAAATTTTAGCCTTGACCGGTAGTACCGGTTCCGACCGGAACTACCGACGATTCCCAGAAAGAAAACTCCAGATTATAATTGGCAAGGGAAAAACAACCTTGTGCAGAAACTGAAAAGAACCAGAACCACCCGAAAGAATAAACTCAAAACAACGACTGCGAGTCAAATAGCAGAAATTCGGTGGCTTAGGCCACCATATATGGGTATACTTGGCTTGAATCAATGATATTTAGTTCATGCCTCAACCCCCGGAACCTTGCTTCATCAAGAGGCTTACTGAAAAGATCCGCAAGATTGGCCTTGGTAGGAACATACTCCAAAGAAATGTCTCCTCTAGCAACATGATCCCGAATGAAATGATGACGAATCTCAATGTGCTTGGTCTTGTTGTGTTGAACTGGGTTGTGAGTAATAGCAATAGCACTCTCATTATCACACAAAAGTGGAACCTTGTCAAAAGAGAGTCCAAGATCCTTCAAGGTTTGCTTCATCCATAGTAATTGAGCACAACAACTCGCGGCGGAGACGTACTCAGCTTCGGCAGTGGACAAAGACATACAGTTTTGCTTCTTCGAGGACCAACACACGAAGGACCTCCCAAGAAATTGACAAGCACCGGAAGTAGACTTTCTCTCCTGCCCAATCCGAATCAGTGTAACCAATGAGATCAAAGTTGTCCCCCTTTGGGTACCACAACCCAAAGTTAGGAGTATGAACCAAATATCGAAAGATTCTCTTGACCGCCACCATGTGGCTTTCCTTTGGCGCGGCTTGAAATCTTGCACACATACCCACACTCAACATAATATCTGGTCGAGAAGCACAAAGATAGAGTAGAGAACCAATCATCGAGCGATAAAGCGTTTGATCCACATCCTTACCCTTGGGATCAAGATCAAGATTAACCTTTGTGGGCATGGGAGTTTTGACTCCATTTACTTGATCAAGGTTTAACTTCTTGAGCATATCTTGGACATATTTGGCTTGCTTGACGAAAATCCCTTTCCTCAATTGTTTGACTTCAAAGCCAAGAAATAATTCCAACTCCCCCATCATGTACATCTCAAAGCGGTCGGTCATGAGCTTAGCAAAATCCTCATTGAAAGCTTTGTTAGTAGACCCAAAAATAATGTCATCAACATAGATTTGGCAAATGAACAAGTTTCCTCCAACTTTATTAGTAAAAAGAGTGGGATCAATGAGGCCCACTTTGAAACCACGGTCTAACAAGAGCTCTCTAAGGCACTCATACCAAGCACGAGGGGCTTGCTTGAGACCATATAGTGCCTTATCGAGTTTGTAGACATGGTTCGGGAAGAGGGGGTCCTCAAAGCCCAGAGGTTGCTTGACATACACCAATTCTTTTAAAGGACCATTAAGAAAAGCACTCTTGACATCCATTTGTTGTAACTTGAAATTATGATGGGTAGCAAAGGCAAGAAGCATGCGAATGGATTCTAGACGAGCAATGGGAGCATAAGTTTCACCATAGTCTATGCCCTCAACTTGAGAGTATCCTTGGGAAACTAACCTTGCTTTGTTGCGGACGACTATACCATTTTCATCCTTCTTGTTCTTGAAGATCCACTTGGTCCCAATCACATTTTGACAATCTTTGGGTATCTTCACAAGAGTCCACACCTTGTTCCTCTTGAAGTTGTGGAGTTCTTCGTTCATAGCGTCGACCCAATCATCATCTTCAAGAGCTTCAAAGACCTTTTGGGGCTCAACATGAGAAATAAACGCATGATGAGAACAAAAAGAGGTTAGTTGTCTCCTAGTAGTGGAGCCCCTATTGAAATATCCATAAACATTATCAAGTATATGTCCATCTTTGATGAGCTTCACGAGACGGTATGCTTGACGACGAGCTTGGGTCTCAAGATGAGATTCTTGAGAAACCACTTGATCATCACCACAATTCGAGAGCCCTCCTTGACTATATGAACGAACTTGATCACTATCTTCATCAACATCAACCGAGGGAGAGACATCATCATTTGGCGGAGAGACACTTGCTTGGCCTTGGTCATTGTCAACTTGACAATCTGCAACTTGACCTTGAGAGTCATTGACATGAGGAGCATCAACACCTTGGAGGGGAGGAGCTTGATCAACTTGAGGTAGACTTGGACTTAAAGAGTCATGAACATGAAGATCTTGAGAGGAGCTTGTCGAAGCTTGAGAAGCATTAAGTTGACCTTGAGGTGCAAGAAGGTCTTGTGAGAGTGAAGGCTCTGCTTGAGTGGAGCTTGGTCCTTCTCCTTCGGCCACAAGGGGATCCTCAATGGGGTGGAAGAAACCTACACCCATTCTTCTTATGGCTTGGGGAGGAATTTCATCACTTGGATCATGAATACCATCTTGCCGCACAAGAGACTCATGATCTTCATCAAACTCGACATTGCTAGATTCTTCAACCCTTCCCGTTGCTTTGTTGTAGACTCGATAGGCATGGGACTGATTTGAGTACCCAACAAAGATCCCTTGTTGAGCCCTAGATTCAAACTTTGACAAGCGGACACCTTTCTTGAGGAGGAAGCATCTACACCCAAACACCTGGAAGTACTTGACAATTGGCTTGTGACCGGTGAAAAGCTCATATGGAGTCTTGTTCTTCTTCTTGCGAAGATAGAGGCGATTGGTTGCATGACAAGCGGTAGAAATGGCTTCGGCCCAAAAGTTATATGGCGACTTGAATTCCTCCATCATGGTCTGGGCCGCATCCATCAAGGTATGGTTCTTCCTTTCGGCAACACCATTTTGTTGAGGGGTATAGGGCGTAGAGTATTGATGTTTGATCCCCTCATCACTAAGAAACTCATCCAATGTGTAGTTCTTGAATTCGGTGCCATTGTCGCTTCTAATGGTGAGGATAGTGGAATTGAGTTGCCGTTGCACTTGATTTGCAAAGTCAATGAAGGTTTGTTGAGTCTCACTCTTGAACTTGAAGAAGTAGACCCAAGTGCAACGTGAAAAGTTGTCAACAATCACCAAACAATACTTCTTCCCACCAAGACTATCATGAGATGGAGGCCCAAAGAGATCCATGTGAAGAAGCTCCAGGCACCGTTCAGTGGTGATTTGATTGAGAATCTTGTGGGGCTTCTCATGCATCTTCCCTTCTATATATGCCCTGCACACACGATCTTTGGCAAAGGAAATGTCTTTTAGTCCAAGGACGTGGCCCCCCGTGTAGAGACTTTGCAAAGCCTTCATGTTAACGTGGGCTAGGCGGCGATGCCACAACCATCCCACGTCGGCTTTCGCATAGAGACATATAGCATGTGTAGATGGCTTTCCGGAGAAATCCACTACATATAAGTCATGCTCTACGTATCCAACGAAGGCACCATGAGAGACTTGCTCCACATGAGGACCACAGAATGCTCACTAAAGACAGATGAAAGACCCATGATAGCAAGAGCACGAACGGAAAGGAGATTGTAGCCAAGGGTTTTGACAAGCATGAAATTTACCAAGGATACATCCGGGGCAACTACCACCTTACCAAAACCCAATACCTGAGAGCTTGTTTTATCACCATAGGAGACTAAAGTATTGGCAAAATTTGGCCTAATCTCCGACATGATAGACTTGCTTCCGGTCATATGGCTTGTAGCTCCACTATCAAGCACCCATTTTGCACCTCCGAAAGCAAAGTCCTACAAGAAAATCAAGCTTTGGTTTTAGGTACCCATTTTGCAATGGGTCCCCTTTTGTTAGTCACAAGGGTCTTAGGTACCCAAATGTTCCAATGATAATCATGAGTGTAAGATGTTCCAATGTACTTAGCATAAACATGACCATCAAAAGATTTGCACAGAATGTAGGAGGGATTATTCTTCCTGGCAAAGTTATCACTTTGCACAAAGATAGAATCATGAGAGGATACTAGAGCAAGGTTCTTGCTCTTCTTCCTTTTCTTGTTCCTTCTCTTGTTCTTCCTCTTGATAGTGGCTTCCCCTTTTGCAAGTTGATCTTTCAATGTCTTGTTCTCTTAACAAGATTCTCATGCTTGCAACAAGGGTTAGACGAACAAGATAAATGCACAATAGGCGTAGCGGAAGACTTTGAATGTTCATTATTTAGTTGCCTTTGGAGTTTCTTATGAGCCTTAAAGATACTTGAGAATTTACTCTCCAAGGCATGATGTTCCTCCTTGAGTTTCTCAAAATCCTTGAGGCATTAATGACCAACACCAAACTCAACCTTTTCATTTTTAAGGACATTCAATGAAGCAATATCATGATCTCGTTCTTTAACAAGTTGCGATATAAAGGCATTATGGTCATCAACAATTATAGCCACACTTTCCTCAAGAGTTATTCTCATGTTATGTTCATCTTCAAGAGATTGGGATAGAGAGGCAATCTCATCGGCGGCCTCTCTCTCATTTTTACCTAACATGTCAATAACTTCCTCTTTCTCATCTACCATTTCCCTAGCATGGTCAAGTTGGTTTACAAGTGTTTCAAAGCACATCCTAGTATCATCATCTAGATGCTCCATGGATTCACACATGCTTACCATCTCTTTCTTAACCTCTAAACCATCTAGATCATGCAAGGGAAGTTCATTTGGGGAGGACTGGGAAGCGGGAGTTACCTCGGTGGCCTTAGCCATGAGACACTTTTGGTTGCGGTTGGTGATGTTCTCGTTTGGGGAGTCGAAGAGAGACACATGTGGAGTAGATGAAGTAGCAATAGCAGCAACCCCTACGATCTCTCCACCTTGACCTTCATTCTCAACATCATCATCATCGCCCGAAAAGTACTCTTCATGGACCACCATTGCCCTTTCCTTGTTATGTGAGTTCTTGTTGTGGAAGTTCTTGTTCAAAGGATGAGGAGGTCTTGGCTTGTTCTTGCGAATGAGGCTACCTCCATTGTCTTCTCTATTCTCGAAGGAGCATTGAGCTACAAAGTGACTCTTGTCGTTGCAATTGTAACAAGATCAAGTCTTTGGAGTCTTCATGGTTGAGTTGAATCTTGGGTTGTCCCTTGACCTTGACTTCATGCCCGGTTTGTTCCAAAACGCCCTTGATGCTAGAGCCAAATGTTCATTGAAAGCATATTTGATGTCCTCTTGAGACCAATCACTTGAGTTGTCATCTTCATCAACTTCCACCACTTGAGCTTTCAAGGCAAGGTTCAACTTTTGAGACCCATAAGCACGAGCATGAGCTGACTCCGCATTCTTCTTGGCAATGGTCATGGCAATAACTTCACTCAATACCTCTTGAGAGGACATGATATGGTAGTTGCTTCTCCCCTTGATAGAGTTGGTTTTTGTTCCTCGAAGGGAAGAAGATCTTGAACAAATTTTCTCTTCATGAACTTGTCGTCAACATAGGTAGCTCTAAGGTCCCTCAAGGTACAACAAAGAACCTTGAGCCGATGATACATGTCTTCAGGTGTCTCATAATCTTGCATTGCAAAGCCATCGGACTCATTGTTGGCTTCATCAAACTTGGAGCTTTGAATACTCGCATTTCCAATATACAACTCGGTGAGATGATCCCAAGCTTCTTTGGCGGTGGAGAATTGGCGAATGAGAGCAAAGTCCTTGGGGGTTAATGCCTTTTGAATCATACCCAAGGCGGTGGCATTGAGTTGCTTGTCCACGACCTCGGCCCGAGTCAACTTCTTTAGCATCATATGGAGAGAAACCTTCCTCCACAATCCTCATCAATTCAATCAAAGAGCTGGAAATATGAGATTGCATTAGATATTGCCAATTGGCGAAGTTAGAAGTATCTAGTATGGGAGGTGCTCCTTGAGGTATGATGTGTGGCATGGGAATGGGAGGGTCCGGCGTATACTTGAACGGTGGTCAAATCGCTGAGTAATCCTTATCCCTATCTCCCTCTTTGGAGGAGGAGTCACCTAGCCCCTCGGTGCTCTCGCTTGGGAGCTTGGTGGTTTGAGCCACAAAGCCTAGCCCCAAGTGTTTTGGGGCTGCCGCGGGAATCACCCCGGGGGCAACCACTTACATGGGAGCGGAGGGGGCTTCGGCCCCAAGGGATGCATCATGAGGGGTTTCTAGCATGGGGGTAGGCTTAAGGGATTGCAAAAGAGTCATCATTTCCTCAAACTTGGTCATCATGGATGTCTCCAAACGATTGACGTCATCCATGGAGGCCAAGTTCTTGGTGGCTGCACCCACACTTCCCTCTTCGTCGGCCATAGTCTCTTAGGCGGTTAAGCCCGAAGGAAGAGCCGAGGCTCTGATACCAATTGAAAGGCCCAACTTAGGTCGACTAGAGGGGGGTGAATAGGAGACTACCAATTTTTAAACTTTTATCCCACTTTTAAGGCTTAGCACAAAGTAAGGTTCACTAGAGATGCAATTACGTGAACACCCTAAATGACAAGTAACACAAAGGTAAACAAGAGAGTAAATGCAAGAAGTAAAGGAGCGGAGCGAAAGAACCAGCGAGGGGACACGGAGATGTAATTCCCGTAGTTCACTTCCAAAGAAGCTACGTCTACGTTGGAGAGGTGTTGGGGCCACACAAGGTCACCCGAGCGCCACAAAGGCCTCACCTTCTTCTCCGGTGAGCACCACCACAAAGGTGGCCTGACAATCCACTAACCGGTGACCTTGAAGGCGCCAACCGAAAACCTTTACAATGAGGTTGAGGGGAGGCTTCACAACTTAATTGAAGGCCCTCAACGACACCACGGAGCTTTACAACAAATGCCCCAGCTCCGAGGATGCCCTACACCGTCTAGGGTTCCAAGAACCCAAGAAACGAAATCCACGAAGGATGAGTGGGGGAAATCAAAATTCCTTTGGTGGAGGTGTAGATCTAGGTCACCTCTCCCAATCCTCAAAAGATCAAGAGTTTTGAGTGGATGGAGAGAGAGATCTAGCCAAGTCAAGCTCTTGTGAAAATGGAGGAGAGAGAGAACCAAGAGATAAGGTGGGAGGATGAAGAAGGGGGCTTAAATAGCACCCCTTCAAACAGGCAGAATCTGCCCAGGCCCGACGCCGTCGGTACTACCGATGACTGACCGGTAGTACCGGCGAGCGAGCCACCATCGGTCCAGCCCAGGCCACGTAACGGTCATACGACTGTCGGTGGACCCAAAACGGGTTGGCCGGTAGTACCGGTCCAAATTCCGCCCTTATTTCCGCCAAATAGGCAGTGCGAGGCAGAAGGTTATCTGAACCGCACTGAGCGTCGGAAATATGACCAGAACTGGACTCGGAACTACCGGTCCCCGATGATGGTCGGTACTACCGTTGAGGGAGCGGTACTACCGCTCAAGGGGGTAGGAGCTGGTCTGGCCGGTACTACCGGTCCAAGATCCGACGCTATTTCTGACAAATAGGAAAAGTTAGACAGAAGTCTTACTGAGCCCAAAAACTCTTCATCGGAAATAGGACCGGATCTTCTGTCGGAAGTACCGCTCGAACAGCCCTGGGAAAACCCCTGGGCGGTACTACCGCTGCCTGGCCGGTACTACCGGTCAGGGCAGAAACCCCTTCAACAGCTCATGAAACACTCCCTCACTCGAAAACTAGGATGGCTGTGGAGGTGCATATATGGTCTGTGCATGAAATATTGATTTTCCATAACCTTCCTAGATGGACTCCCTCTTGATAGTACGGTAGCCTAAAAAGTAAACAAGAGAAAGTGAAAAATAAAAGCTATCGACTACAAGCTCTTCCTTGAGAGACAACATCCACGAACACGTCCGAAGGTAAAACCTGAAACTTGGACAAACGGTTAAACCACAAAAGGAGTTGTCATCAACACCAAAAACATAAGGAGAAAAAACAATCCTTTCAGCTTCGTTCTCCGAAGTGCGATCTCTTCTCCAATGCGCCGATCAGCAGCAGACTCGCAAAGACACTCGTCCATAGGCCTTCAACGCCACGCCACGGCCACCGATCGCTCCTGCAGCACCGATCCTGCCGACACCTACATCTCCCCCGCCACTCGGTTGGCGCCCGAGCCCGAACTACAGGGGGAAGAATCCCATCTATTGGCCGCCTCAGCCACGGCCGGCCCCTCCTGCTCTAGCACCAGCACCTGTACCTCCTGATACATTGCAAATGTATCTATAATTTTTGATGTTCCATGCTTGGTTTTATCCACTTTCTTGTGTTTTGTCCACACTTTGGAGTACTTTTCATATGATTTCTTGGACTAACCTATTAACAAGAGCCACAGTGCTAGCTACCTGTTTTCTGCTATTTTTGGTTCCAGGAAAGTCAGAAAATGAATATTCTAGGAATTGGACGGGACAAAAGCCAAAGTGCCTATTTTTCCGAAAGTCATCAGATGCCAGAGTACGAGACGGAGAGGGGCCAGGGAGCCACCACACCACCTGGCTGCGTGGCCCAGCCTAGCCCGCGCCAGGGGGTGGTCTGGCTGCCTCCGGCACCCCCTCGGCCTCCCCTTCCGCCTATAAGATGCCCTCGAGACAAAAACCCTAAGTACCCGATCAAAAATCCACGAAAGAGTCTATAGCCGTCGTCATCTCCATCCCTAGATTGGGAGGGATCTGAAGCTCTTCCCGACACCCTGCCGGAGAGGGGAATTCACCCTGGAGGCCTTCTTCATCACCATGCAAGCCTCCGGTGTGATGCGTGAGTAGTTCATCCTTGGACTACGGATCCATGTAGTAGCTAGATGGCTGGTTCTCCTCCTTTGGGATTTCATGTCTAGATCTTGTGAGCTCCGTTCATGATCAAGATCATCTATTTGTAATTCTGCATGTTGTGTTTGCGGGGATCCGATGGATATTGAGATGCTATTTCAGATTGATTATTGATTCTATCATGTCTTTGTTATTTGTGATCTTGCATGCTTTCCGTTGTTAGTAGCTATCTTGGCCAAGTAGATGCTAGCAACACCAAGAGTTAGTATTAATGCTCGATAGTGGGTTCATGCCTTTGGTAATCTGGGGAAGTGACAGAAACCTCTAAGGTACTAGATGTGCTATTGCTACTAGGGAGAAAACAACAATCCTTTGTTCATAGAACAATCGTATTGTTTACTTTACACGCAATTCGTAAAGCAATAATCTGTTGCTTACAACTTAATACTGGAGGGGGTTCGGATGATAACCTGAAGGTGGATTATTAATCATAGATGCAGTTGGATGGCGGTCTATGTATAATGTTGTAATGCCCAATCAAGTCTCAAAGGAGTCAAGATGATTAGTATATGCATGTATTGCTTACTCGATGTTTGTCAATTGCCCCGTTGTAATTTGTTCACCCAGCATGTTATCTATCTTAAGGAGAGCCACCTCTAGTGAACTATGGATCCTGGTCCTTTTCTTTACATACAATCTATAAACTATTTACTGCTTTGTGTTTACTTTCTGCAAACTATTACTTCTTTCCATTCGAAACGTTTAATCCTTTGTTTTTCAGCAAAACACGGTGAGATTGACAACCTCATCGCAAGTTGGGGACAGAGTTCTGTGGTTGTGTTGTGCAGGTCTCCACGTTGCTACAAGCACCGGTAGTGCGCCCTGCCAAGGCTCAGCTAGCAACACCTTTGGGGTGTTTCCTTGCTCCTACTGGTTCGATAAAACCTTGGTTTCATAACTGAGGGAAACTTGTTGTTGTGCTCATCATACCTTCCTCTTGGGGTTCCCAACGAGCTGTACATCAACGCCGAGCCATCAAGCATTTTTCTGGCGCCGTTGCCAGGGTGTCAAGGACATCTTCACAAGGGGAGTCCCTCATAACCAATCTCTTTACTTTGTCATTTTTGTTTTTCTTAGTTTCTTTTTGCTTTGTTTGCTTGTTTTGTTATCAAAAACACAAAAAAATAGTTTTACTAGTTTGATTTCTTATGTGAAAACACAAAAAAACGACTACTCTTGAAAACACTAAGTTGTGTCACTTCACTAGCACCAACAACAATGATTTTATGAGCACACATATTGCTCCACCTGTGCCTGAAGATACTTTCTTTGAGATAAAACCTACTTTGCTCAATCTTGTTATGATAGAATAATTTTCTGGTATTGGTAATGAAGATGTTGCTGCCCATCTAAATAACTTTGTTGAACTTTGTGAGATGCAAAAGCATAGGGATATAGATGGTGATATTATCAAGATGAAATTGTTTCCTTTCTCTTTGAGAGGAAAAGCTAAAGAATGGTTGAATTCCTTAACTAGGAATAGTATTGATTCTTGGACAAAATGCAAGGATGCTTTTATTGGAAAATACTATCCTCCTGGTAAGATTATATCTATGAGAAGTGAAATAATGAAATTTAAACAATCTGATAATGAACATGTTGCTCAAGCTTGGGAAAGAATGAAATCTTTGGTAAAGAATTGTCCCACTCATGGACTGACTGCTTGGATGATCATCCAAACTTTTTATGCAGGATTGAACTATTCTTCAAGGAACCTATTGTACTCTGCTACTGGAGGTACCTTTATGACCATTACTTTGGGTGCTGCAACAAAACTTCTGGACAATATGATGGTTAATTATTCTGATTGGCATACTGAGAGAGCTCCACAAGATAGGAAGGTAAATTCTGTTGAGGAAACCTCCTCCTTGAGTGATAAGATTGATATTATTATGTCTATGCTTGTTAATGGGAAAGCCCATATTGATGCAAGTAATGTTCCTTTAGCTTCTTTGGTTGCTCAAGAAGAGCAAGTTGATGTGAACTTCATAAGAAATAATAATTTTGGCAATAATGCTTATAGGAATAATTTTGGTAACAACAATTATAAGCCATATCCTCCCAACAATGGTAATTCTTATGGAAGTTCCTACAACAATAATAGGAGTGCACCCTCTGAACTTGAAGTTATGCTTAAAGACTTTATTAGTAAGCAAACTATTTTCAATAAAACTATTGAGGAAAAACTTTCTAATGCTAAAAGAAATATAGCATCTTTGGCTGAAGCTCAATCTTCTTTGAATAAAATGGCTGCTAAACCTGAAAATAAAGACAATCCTTTTGCAGCCACCAATGCTATACAAGTAAGAATTGATGAAAATGTTAGAGTATTAGCTGAATTACATGCTAAGTGGGAAAGAGAAGATGAAATTGCTAGAAACATTAGTGTTTCTACTATTACCACCACTAGTGTTGAGGCTAGTAATAGTTCTACTACTTTAGATGATAATTTCGATTTTGATCTTGATGGTTCCAATATCTCTGAAGTTATTAAGTTTCTACAAAAGCTTGCTAAAAGTCCTAATGCTAGTGCAATGAACATGGCCTTTACAAAACACATTACTGATGCTCTCATAAAGATTAAAGAAGAAAAGATGAAACATAAAGCTTCTATTCCTATTAAATAAGAAGATGGTTGGGAACCCATCATTAATACGAAAGTGAATGACTTTGATTTCAAAGCTTTATGTGATCTTGATAGTAATGTTTCTATTATGCCTAGAAGGATTTATGATATGCTTGATTTGCCTCCACTTGAAGATTGTTATTTGAATGTCCCACTTGATGATAATGCTAAAAAGAAACTCATGGGGAGTCTTAATGATGTTCTTATTATGGTTAACAATGTCTATGTCCCCGTTGATTTCTATGTTTTGGATGTTGAATGCGATGCTTCTTGTCCTATTACTTTGGGAAGACCTTTTCTTAGAACTGTTGGTGCCATTATTGATATGAAAGAAGGCACCATCAAATATCAACTCCCACTCAAGAAAGGTATAGAACACTTCCCTAAGAAAAGAGATAAGATTTCTTTTACTTCTCCTATGAAAAAAAATTTGGTCTTAATGCTTCTTCATTTGAGAACACTTGATTCTTTTTGTTTGCTTCTTATGCCTAACTTAAAGGCGTTAAAGAAAAGTAATTATTGGGAGATAACCCAAAAGTTTTAGATGAGTATTGGAAGTTATTACTTCAGAATAACCGCTCCTTTATCCTTTTTATTTGCCTTTTGTGCCAAGAGTAACCTCTAATGAGAGAGAAGTAATGATTGGGAAAGTTGTTGTCCCGAAACAGATTTCTGTGCTTCACCGTAAAAATTCGTGTAAAATCTTTGAACGTCTTTTTAAGGCATGAATTTTTGTGCTTCTGCCCCAGGTTGTTATCTAACTTTCGTTAGTTCAACACTTTTTGATTTGAGAAACATAGGGCTTCTAAAAAATTCGTCTTTACCTGCTGGTCTATTTTGACAGATTTCTGCCATTTCTGCATTTGCTTCTTGTTGGTTCCTTTTTGAGTTCTTTTGGGGAATTGAGATTTTTGAGGGAAGTTCTACAGTAGCTAGTGTTCTAATGGAAGTTTATTTGGTGTTAGAACTGAACCTTAAGATCTTTTATCTTGAGTGCACTAATGTTGCTAATAAAGATTGTGTGAAGTTTTGTATGAAGGAAAAAAATTCAGATGTATGGAAGAAATGAGTAATGAGATGAAGGATAGACCAAAGCTTAAGCTTGGGGATTCCACGCGTGTCACCCCAAGAAATATCCAAGAAGTACAAGCGTCAAAGCTTGGGGATGCCCAAGGCATCCCCCCTCTTCATCAATAAAAATCCCAGATTTCTTCCAAACGCTTCATTTTTATTGTTTCATGCACAGTTGTGTTGTTCTTGGAGCGTCTTCTTTTTCGTTTTTGTTTTGGTTTTTTGTTTTCTTGGTTTGCTTAGTTTTCTGAATAAATTGGTTGGACCCCCTCTTTCATACTTTGGTTTGCAAATAGTTTGGTTTGGTTTGGAAAAGAGTAGGAAAGTTCATGCTTATGTGGTAAAAAGAGCTTGTTTTTTACTGTGGCCTATGCTTTGTCATGCCATGCTTGATATTGTTTTGGATTTATGCTTAGTATTCTTTGTTGTAGCATGACTTGTTACAAACAATTGAGATTGCTTAATGTGCCTTGGATGAATCATGCGTTGTTTTAGCATATTAAAGCATAGTATAGTGGTATTCTCCTTTGATGCTTTATTTGGGTTGACTTGGCGAATGCTCACACCATGTTATGACTATCTCAAGTCACCATAGCCTTTATGATCCTTTAATTTTCAACTTGTAGTATCACTTTATGCTTTGATCAATGATGTTTTGTCGCTCTGCATGATTATGGCCATTATTGCTCTCTTAGTTTGTCGCTCCCAGTCGTTTGCTAGCCTCCACAACCAAGTATGAGTTCCACTCATGCATCCAACTCCCTAAACCAAGTTATTCCAAATAGTCCACCATACCTACCTACTAGATTATGCTATTCCAAGTATATTCATGCTTTTGTTTACCTTACGAATTAAACTTGTTATGAGAAAACTAGTGATTAAAGCTCTCACGAACTTGATGGCACACTTTACCTTTTTGCATCTAATAAACTTGAACCATTGGGTCCTTCTTTGTTGCGTATATGCTTGCGCTTTATAAGTTGAAATTAGCAGAACCATGTACCATGGGGAACGCTTTCAACATTGCACTTGTACTTTGTACCCCGTTGATATCATGTTCTTTTGCTTACGGATCCTGACGGTGTGAAATAAAAGTGGAACTTGTAAGATCATGGAGTTTGTATGTGTGTTAGAGAAACGCCTGGGCCGCTAGCCTAAGCCATGGCTAATCATGGTGGAAACTTGCAGCATCACCATAATGAGCACTCTATGAAGCATCCTCAATAAAAACCTATGCAAATAGCAAATAAAAAGATCGTTGAGATGCTCATTGTCCGCTTGCCTTGTCATTTTGATTATGGGATAGCTCCTGTATCATGTGCAAGGGGTACCCCGTTGGCGGTTCTTTATGATACACATGTACTTACAATGACAAGAGCTTACTTGTGACTAAGTTGAGTAGCATGAGGATCGGTCTTCGTAAGTAAGGGGCATGAGATTTTGGTTTATAACTTGTCAAGCATATCCTCTTAGTTGTGTCACTTTAACCTTAATCACCTTAAAGATGCTTATGATAGGGGCAATGAGAGCTGAAAGATATAAGTACCATAATTTTTGGAAGCTCATTATGTGACTTGAATCCCTACTTCCTTTTATGAAGGCCTTTCTTCCACCATTTTATATTTAGTCTCCACCTTCTACCTTTATGCACCTACTTTTAGAGCATAGTGGCCATTCTTAGTTCTATTTGCATTGTCCCAAGACTAGTTGATTGATGCATAACTTGATATTGCTTGTTTTAAACTATTTGTATCTAGTCACTCTACTGAACTTTGAAGGTGTCCTATGCATTTGTGTTTTGCTACTCTATGAGGGACAAGCTGAATGCTATTATGCTATGTTTTCTTTATGTGAAACAAACAAACGTCTTGCAAAGAATTATTATTCATGAATCTTTTGTTTGTGCCTTTTCATGTTGCATCATAGTTTATTTGTCTTATTGCTAGAACTTTGTCTTTCATGCTATGATTGAAGTACTATGATCCCAGCTTTGAGTGTTTTACAAATACTTTCATCAAGTATTTGATGGTGCATGTCACCTCAAAAATTATTCTTTCTTTTATCACTTACCTACTCGAGGACAAGCAGGAGTTAAGCTTGGGGATGTTGATACATTGCAAATGTATCTATAATTTTGGATGTTCCATTGGTTTTATCCACTTTCTTGTGTTTTGTCCATACTTTGGAGTACTTTTCATATGATTTCTTGGATTAACCTATTAACAAGAGACACAGTGCCAGCTGCCTGTTTTCTGCTATTTTTGGTTCTAGGAAAGTCAGAAAATGAATATTCTCGGAATTGGACGGGACAAAAGCCAAAGTGCCTATTTTTCCGGAAGTCATCAGATGCCAGAGTACGAGACGGAGAGGGGCCAGGGGGCCACCACACCACCTGGCCGCGCGGCCCAGCCTGGCCCACGCCAGGGGGTGGTCTGGCCGCCTCCGGCACCCCCTCGGCCTCCCCTTCCGCCTATAAGATGCCCTCGAGACGAAAACCCTAAGTACCCGATCAAAAATCCAAGAAAGAGTCTGTAGCCGCCGTCATCTCCATCCCTAGATCGGGAGGGATCTGAAGCTCTTCCCGGCACCCTGCCGGAGAGGGGAATTCACCCTGGAGGCCTTCTTCATCACCATGCAAGGCTCCAATGTGATGCGTGAGTAGTTCATCCTTGGACTACGGATCCATGTAGTAGCTAGATGTCTGGTTCTCCTCCTTTGTGCTTTCATGGCTAGATCTTGTGAGCTCCATTCATGATCAAGATAATCTATTTGTAATTCTGCATGTTGTGTTTGCGGAGATCCGATGGATATTGAGATGCTATTTCAGATTGATTAATGATTCTATCATGTCTTTGTTATTTGTGATCTTGCATGCTTTCTGTTGTTAGTAGCTATCTTGGCCAAGTAGATGCTAGCAACTCCAAGAGTTAGTATTTATGCTCGATAGTGGGTTCATGCCTCTGGTAATCTGGGGAAGTGACAGAAATATCTAAGGTACTAGATGTGTTGTTGCTACTAGGGAGAAAACAACAATCCTTTGTTCATAGAACACTCGTATTGTTTACTTTGCACGCAATTTGTAAAGCAATAATCTGTTGCTTGCAACTTAATACTGGAGGGGGTTCGGATGATAACCTGAAGGTGGATTATTAGTCATAGATGCAGTTGTATGGCGGTCTATGTATAATGTTGTAATGCCCAATCAAGTCTCAAAGGAGTCAAGATGATTAGTATATGCATGTATTTCTTTCTCGATGTTTGTAAATTGCCCCGCTGTAATTTGTTCACCCAGCATGTTATCTATCTTAAGGAGAGCCACCTCTAGTGAACTATGGATCCCGGTCCTTTTCTTTACATACAATCTATAAACTATTTACTGCTTTGTGTTTACTTTCTGTAAACTATTACTTCTTTCCATTCGATACGTTTAATCCTTTGTTTTCAGTAAAACACGGTGAGATTGACAACCTCATCGCAAGTTGGGGACAGAGTTCTGTGGTTGTGTTGTGCAGGTCTCCACGTTGCTACTAGCACCGGTAGTGCGCCCTGCCAAGGCTTAGCTAGCAACACCTTTGGGGTGTTTCCTTGCTCCTACTGGTTCGATTAAACCTTGGTTTCATAACTGAGTGAAACTTGCTACTGTGCTCATCATACCTTCCTCTTGGGGTTCCCAACGAGCTATACATCAACACCGAGCCATCACCTCCGGCTCCAGCACCACCACCATCGGCCCTACCTGCTGCTCCTGCCTGGCGACCCCCTCATGACCCGTGGACAGGCCTTGTCCAAGCTTGGCCGATGACCCGGATGGCTCCCTCTCCCGCTCGTGCACCCCCTGCATACGCCCGCGCGTGGACTCCTGGCGTCCGCCCGCACACCGGGTCCCCGGGTCCTCTTATGGCCTGGCCCCCAATGCACGCCTACTACGCCACTCCGGCCTACTACCCCTACGCCGGCCCATCACAACCATAATATCAGGTGCCGGTCTACTACCACGACGGAGGGGGGCACTATCAGCCGTAGCTCCCCACACCGATGATGCTCCCGATGACAGCTACACCAAGTGCTCCTGCTCCACCACCCACCTCGGCGACGAAATGGGATCAAGCAGCGTTTCTTCAGGCAATGAATAATTTTGCTGCCCAAGGTAACTCAGATTTTGATTGGATTTTTGATTCTAGCGCATCTAGTCACATGTCTTCGTCGCGTAATATGCTGTCATCGTTTACTTCCTCTCCGTTTTCTTCTATCACTCTCGGTGATGGTTCTTCTATCCTTATTTCTTGTGTCGGCCAATCCCATATTCCAACCAAAAATAAACCCCTACTTCTTCGAGATGTTCTTGTTGCACCTGCCCTAATTAAAAATCTTATTTCCATTCACAAATTCACTCGCGACAATCTTGTTTCTGCTGAATTTGATCCGTTTGGTTTATCTATGAAGGACTTTCTGACCAAGGCGGAGATCGCACACTTCAATAGCTCCAACAACCTCTACTCCCTTCATGGCACTCCCACAAACGCACCACCAACCTCCATGATTGCCTCGGTTGATCTCTGGCACCGGCGCTTTGGTCATCCAAACAATGCCACTTTATCGTCGCTTCTTAATGAATTTGCTATTCCATGTAATAGAGATACTCAGCATCCGGCCACTTGTGAATCCTGTCAACAGGGCAAGCATGTGCGCCTACCATTTAGTTCTTCTAGCACCACCAACACGTTTCCCTTTGAATTATTACATTGTGATCTTTGGACCTCACCAATAGAAAGTATTTCTGGCTTCAAATATTATCTTGTCATGCTTGATGATTTCACACATTTTGTTTGGACTTTCCCTTTACGAAACAAATCTGATGTTCATAAAATATTCCTCAACTTTCAGCACTATGTATCAACCCACTTTTTTCTACCAATTCATTTCATTCAAACAGATAATGGTCGTGAATTTAACAATTATGCAAATCGAAATTTCTTCCTTCAACATGGTATTATTTTCCGTCTTTCATGTCCCTATACCTCTCCCCAAAACGTGTCTTAATAACTATCAATGACATTATACGAACAATGTTAATTCAATCTTCTTTACCATCAAAATTTTGGGCCGAAGCTCTTCGTCCTGCCACTTACCTTCTCAATATTAGACCAACAAAAGCGAACCCAAATACTACTCCCTACTACTCCCTTTTTCTGTCTCATCCAAATTATAGTGAACTTCGAGTCTTTGGGTGTCTATGTTTTCCTAATACTTATGTCACCTCCATCAATAAATTATCACCTAGATCTAACCCTTGTGTTTTTCTCGGATATTCCGATGAGCACAAAGGATATCAATGTCTCGATCTTCTTAGTGGCCACATTCACATCTCGCGTCATGTCACGTTTGTCGAGCATATATTCCCCTACTCCACACGAGTCTCCTCACCCGAACCCTCCCCATCTAACCCAGCGCCTTCTCCAGCCCTTATCCGACCCATCCACCTAGTCAACCCAATCAACACCTCCACCTCTCCTATGATCACCACCGCCTCTGTCGCCACTCCTGCCGCTGTAGCGCGACAGCTTGCCAACGACTCATGGCAGCCTGCCGTGGCTCCACAGCAGCCTGCCTCGGCACCAGAACCGCACCTTTCTCCTGCCGCGGTAGCTTCTCCTGCCATGTCGCCGGTCTCTTCACCCTCCGTCAGCAATGACTCTCCCATCCCTCCCCTACCACCTAAAGCTATACCTACTTACCCACCGGCTAATGAACACACAATGAGAACGCGTGCCAAGTCTGGCTTTCGTCTACCTTCATCTAAATTAAACCTTTTTGCAAATCCTACTATCTCTCCTATCCCGAAAACATACAAGTCAGCTCTACTTGATCCTAATTGGGCTGCTGCCATGCAAGATGAATATAAAGCATTAGTTGAAAATGATACATGGCAGCTAGTACCTCCTCCTCCTAATGTTAACCTAGTTTCGGGAAAATGGGTTTTTCGGCAAAAGTTTCATTCTGATGGTACGCTTTCTCGATACAAAGCACGATGGGTTTGTCGTGGTTATTCCCAGCAGCATGGTGTAGATTATGATGAAACCTTCTCTCCTCTTTTCAAACCAGGTACTATTCACACCGTTCTTAGTCTAGCTGTTTCTTCCTCCTGGCCTATCCATCAATTAGATATCAAAAATGCCTTTCTCAATGGCACTATTCAGGAAACTATTTACTGTCAACAACCCTTAGGTTTCGAAAGCCCCTCTACACCTAATCATGTGTGTCTTCTAAAGAAATCCTTATATGGTCTTAAACAGGCTCCTCGTGCCTAATTTCAGCGTTTTTCCTCCTTCATTCAAACAATAGGCTTTACTCCCTCTCTTTCTGGCACATCTCTCTTTATCTTCCATAGCAATTCCAATGTCGCCTATCTTCTTCTTTATGTTGATGATATCATTCTCACAGCCTCTACTCAATCTTTCCTAGATCACATTATCTTTCCTCTTCGTGCTAAAATTTCTATGACAGATCTTGGAGTCCTCTCTCATTTTTAGGCATTGCCGTTCATCGTGACACCTCTGGTCTCCTTCTCTCTCAACGGCAGTATATCCTTGATCTTCTTTCTAGGGCAGGAATGATGGACTATCAGCCGTCCCGCACTCCTGCCGACACCACCGTTAAACTTACAGCCGACGGTGAATCCTTTTCTGATGGCACTCTCTATCGTAGTCTCACAGGTGCTCTTCAATATCTCACTCTAACTCGCCCTAAAATTTCATATGCCATTCAACAAGCTTGTCTATATATGCACGATCCTCGTCTTCCCCACTTTAATCATGTCAAACGTATTCTATATACAAATTTACCAAAGTTCGGATTAAGGCGCTTGTTCAGAAAGAGAATAATAAAATAATTTTATGTGGTTATATATGTCATATGGTATAACATTTATAATTTATCTGATCTAGAATTCATGTGTACTTCCACTACCACACAGATTAGCAAATGTCGACCAGGATGGTCATCTACCATGGGTCTGTGGTCGCTCAGGTGATTACTCGGAAACACTGCAAAATTAAGATTTCCGTGAAGTTACACCGGAGGTAATTCATTGCACCAAGGCACGTTGGCCTCCAAAGGCACTTTCTCTGTAGCTTTATAACTCCTGGTTAAACAGGTGGAGAGCAGAATAGTTCCGAAGTTCGTCGTTTATTAGGAATGTCTAGATGGAAATGGGAATGCCACTCTATTGATGTCATGGCTTTCCCTTCAGGTACTTCATTCATGACACTTTGCGCATGGTCACTTTTAATAACATGTTTCTAGGTTATAGGATCTAGATATCCTCGTTATTCAATGATTTGCACCTCGCAGGTTGTCTTAATAGGAGTGGTCAAATAAAACATGTTAAAGGCCAACCCCCCAAGGATCTAATCCAACAACTAGAGGATCTGTACATGCAAGATCTAATACCCAATCAAAATTTGTTCTTTGTTATGCTTTTGTAGCTTAGGTTGGTCATGTGTCCAATTTAGGCCAAGCATGCTATGGTACTTTTACCCATTTGGGAAAAAGAGACACTATATTCATTTAAAATAAATAAATAAATTATAATATATCAATAAAGTATCTGCATGTGCCGCTTGATCATGATCTAAGCAAGATAAGTCAATTTTCAGAAGACACAAAAATTCAGCAAAAGTGTTGACTTATACTTTTTAGTGATGAATTACTGATACATGATCGTCCTTTAGAACTTTCTATGCTGGAATATATATGCAATCCATGCACCTCAAAATATTCACAAGATTGGGCAGTAATTCAAGATGGGGCCTTGCTTGCAACACTAAAAAAATCTATCTGTACGTGTGTTTAAGCGAAACTGTTATGCTGGAAATTACCAGATAGAGGAATCGAGGATATTGGATAAGAAAGACTATGATGTGTGGTCATACTGACAAAGTCTTGATACCCGAGGAGTACGGCAAAGACAAAGGTCGAAAGATGCCTTTTTTCATTTGATGATCATGATAACTTTTGAATTTTGTAATCATGTTGAAATTTCTATTAAAATATAATTTTATTTTATGGCAATACACACACTGTTGGTTTTCTTGGATGGCTCATTAAGATTGTTAGTTCAAAATTCATAGTTTCCAAAAGTGAATAAATAAGTAAATTATAAATGTTCTGATGCTAACTATGGAAATTTAGGACTATTCGGACCAATATTTCTACATATATGGGTTTTCTTAGATGATGCTCAAATTTTAGGTAAACAATCGATATTTTCTAGAAAAAACAATAAATCACATATGTTCCCAGTTGTTAACTGGCAAAAATAGCTCTATTAATCTAGACCAACGATTTGAGAGACAATGGTCCTTTTCAGATGGATGTAAAATTTTATCAAATTTCAGAGTTAGAAAAAGTAAAGTAAATCATTGATGTCTACATAAATAAGGTGAGATGGCAGTACTTATAAAGCGATGACAATGCTAGCACATGGGCAAATGAAGAGATGGAAGTGGAGTGAAAGAGACTAGGAGACATTGCTTAAGGAGACATCATAATACAAAGGGTAAATGAGTGGGAGAGTCAATATTTAGCCGTAATATAATTATTTATTTGTACATATTTATTTTTTATCCCGTGGTAACAAACGGGAATTCAACTAGTCTAGATTAACATTGGGATCCATAAGCATGACCTTTAGAGGATCCACGAGAAGCAGAAGATCCACGAGAAGCATAAGATCCACAAGCACCATAATCTAGAGGAGGCCCTTGTCTTGATGCTGAGCTAATAGAGGTACCGAATGATTTATAGTTAGTAGAAGAAACTTACCAAGTTGATTGGCTTGTTTTCTATTTCACAACATCCCTGTGAACCCCCTCAATCTTCTTTGGCCCTTCAACTTTCCTTCTCCGCCTCCACTGGTTTTTAGTAAGATCAATACACGGGGTGTGTAGTAAGATTTATGCTGAAAGATACGACTGAGGTCTTGCCCACAGCCTCGAATGGCGCCTTCACGCCCCTGATACGTTGTAAACGTATCTATAATTTTTGATGTTCCATGCTTGTTTAGTATGTACTTTCTTATGTTTTGTTCATACTTTGAGGTATTTTTATACATTTTCTGGAATTAACCTATTAACAAGATGCCACAGTGTCAGTTGCATGTTTTCTACTATTTTTTCTTTCAGAAAAGCTCGTAAAGAAATATTCTCGAAATTGGACGGGACAAAAGCCAAAGTTCCTATTTTACCAGAAGACTCACGGAGCTAGAAGACGAGACGGAGAAGGGCCACAAGGGGCCCACACCACCTCGTAGCGCGGGCCAGGCCAGGCCCGCGCCAGGGGTTGGTGTGGCCACCTCGGGCGCCCACCGACCTTGCCTCTTCGCCTATAAAAGCCTCCCGGGATAAAAACCCTAAGTACAAGATCAGAATTCGACAAAAAGTTCTGTAGCACCACCGCCACCGAAGAGGAGATTCGGGGGACAGAAGTCTCTATTCCGGCACCCTGTCGAGACGAGGAAGTGCCCCTAGAGCTATCTCCATCGAACCCACCACTATCTCCATCGCCATTGCTGACTCCCATGAGGAGGAGGGAGTAGTTCTCTCTCGAGGCTAAGGGCTCTACCGGTAGCTATGTGTTCATCTCTCTCTCTATGCGTGATCTTATTGAGATCATGAGCTTTGTAATCTAGATCTATTCTGCTACTCAAGTGCTTTAATTAATCTATGCTTATCCCCACGTTTGTGAAGTTGATAGTGTGCACACCGTGCGACACTTAGCCTAAGGTTACATAAATACTTACCATGAGTATAATTTGAGTTGGATGTCTCTATGAGATTGTGGTGTTTGTTGGAACCATCTAGCACTCAAGGTGACGGTGAGGGGTTATCTTGATGGGGAATGCGAACTTTAAGGTGTGCTGTTATAGCCCTACATCGTCCAACCGGAGAGTAGTTCAGGGTACCATAATGAAGAGAAGATATTTATATGAGAGTATCCACTAGTGAAAGTATGATCCCTAGGCCTTGTTTCTAAGCATTGAAACACCATTTACAATCAGTTATGTTACATGTTTGCTTGCTGCCACTCTTATTTCAGATTGCAATTACCACTTATAATCATCCATATTACTTGTATTTTACTATCTCTTCGCCGAACTAGTGCACCTATACACCTGATAAGTGTATTGGGTGTGTTGGGGACACAAGAGACTTCTTGAATCTTCATTTCAGGGTTGCTTGAGACGGATACCTTTGATCACTTCATCCCTGAGTTTGATAAACCTTGGGTAATCCACTTAAGAGAAACTTATTGTTGTTCTACAAACCTCTGCACTTGGAGGCCCAACACTCTCTACAAGAATAGAAGCGTGCGTAGACATCAAGCTATTTTCACTAAGCTATCTTAAGGTAATCCACTTAAGGTACTCACATCTTCTGGCTACTAAGCTATCTTCTAGTAATGTTGTTGGTGTGTGAGTGCTCGAAGTTATTTCCTTTAGATTCTGCAATTATATCTTTTTGTTTCTTGTTTTTATTTTCACTAGTTAGTCTTAATGGAAAACAACAACAAAATTAGATAGCTTTATAGTATTTATCTTGAGTTAGGACATGAAGTGTTTGAAGAGAAAATTAAAAAACCTATGGAACTTTATTTGCATGCTAATAGCAATGTTATTAGTATGAATTCTTTGAACACCATTATTGCTAATGCTATTGGAAAGTCTAAGCTTGGGGAAGCTGTTTTTGATGAGCATGATATTTTTAGTCCCCAAGCAAGGAGGAGAAAATTTACTTTGATGATACTATACCTCCGATGTATGATGATTACAATGATGAGTATGATATTTTCAGTTCACCTACTATTGAGGATAACATTAATTATGATTACAATATGCCTCCTATATTTGATGATTATGGTGATGAGAATAATAATGATAGCTATTTTGTTGAATTTTCTCCCACTATGATTAATAAGAATGACTATCCTTATAGGGAGAGTAATAATTATTTTATGCATGTGGCTCATGATAAGAATGTTTTATGTGATATTTATATTGTTAATTTTATTCATGATGCTACTGAAAGTTATTATGAGAGAGGGAAACATGGTTTTATTTGTCTCAACAATATTAAGTTTCCCCTCTTTATGTTGAAAATTTTGAAGTTGCACTTGTTTTGTTTTCCTATGCTTGTTGTTTTCTGCTTTCATGACTTGTTTCTTTACAAGATTATTTTTCATAGGAAGTGGGTTAGACTTAAATTTGTTCCATATTACTTATTGATGCTCACTTTTACTTCAATTCATATTTCTTATGTGAGCATCATCGGAATTATCATGTCTATCTTAATGGCTATAAAGAAAGAGCTTTTGGGAGACAACCCATTATATTTTTACTTTCATTTTATTTTTGTTTTGTTGAGTCTTGGGAGTTATTGCCTCAGGAATAACCTCTTCTTATCCTTTTTGTGTGGTTTTTGTGCCAAGAATAACCTCTAATAAGAGGGAAGTAAGACTTGGGAAAGTTGTTGTCCCGAAACAGATTTCTGTGTGTCACTGTAAAAGAATCATGAAAAATCTCAGTACGTCAGATTGAGCTATAATTTTTTGTGCTTATGACCCAGGTTATTACCCAACTTTCGTTAGTTTTGCACTTTATGATTTGAGCAACAGAAGATTTTCGAAAAAATCGGTCTTTACCTGCTGGTCTGTTTTGACAGATTTCTGCCATTATTTGCATTTGCCGCTTAATCTCTTTCTCTTTGAGTTCTCGCTAATTACTTGAGCTTTTAGAAGGAATTGCTACAGTAGCTTGTGTTTCTATGGAAGTTTTACTTGTGTTGAAACTAAACCCAAAGACTTATTATCTTGAATACACTAATGTTGCTAATGAAGATTGTGTGAAGTTTTATATGAAGGAAATTTTCAAGTGTAGGGAAGAATAATGTGATGAGATGAAGTATGGACAAAAGCTCAAGCTTGGGGATGCCACCTGTGTCACCCCAAAAATATTCAAGAAGTACAAGCGTCAAAGCTTGGGGATGCCCAAGACATCCCCTTCTTCATCAATAATCTCAGGTCTTCTTTCAAGACACTTTACTTTTATTACCTTATGCACTATGTGTTGTTCTTGGAGCGTCTTTGTTTTTTGTTTTCTTTTGTTTGGTTTGCTTAAATAAGTTGGTTGGATACCAACACACTTCTTTTTGAGAGAGACACACCCCGTTATTCATTGCCTAGAACACTCCAGTTTTCACTCTTATTATCCTGCGAGTGTTCTCCTTTGCTAGCACTGCGTTTAGCTTTAGTTTTTGATTGGTGTTGGAAAAGAGTAGGAAGTTTCATGCTTATAAGTGGTACAAAAGGATGCTTGTTTTGAATGTGGCCTAGACTTTATCATGTCATGTTTCATATTTCTTTGACTTTATGCTTAGTAATTATTGTTGTAGCATGACTTCTTCCAAAAAATTGAGATTGCATAATGTGCCTTGAAAGAATCATGCGTTGTTTTAGCATATAAAGCATAATATTGTGGTATTCTCCTTTGATGCTTTATTTGGGTTGACTTGGCGCATGCTCACACCATGTTAAGACTATACCAAGTCACCATAGCCTCTATGATCATTTAGTTTTTGGCTTGTAATATCACTTTATGCTTTAATTAATAATATTTTGTCGCTTTGCATCATTATGGCCATTATTGCTCTCTTAGTTGGTCGCTCCCAGTCTTATGCTAACCTCCACATGTACCAAGTATGAGTTCCACTCATGCATCCAACTCCAAACAAAACCAAGTTATTCCAAAGAGTCCACCATACCTACCTATTAGCATTATTTCTATTCCAAGTATATTCATGTTTTTATCTACCTTCCGAATTAAACTTGTTATGTGAAAATTAGTTATTAAAGCTCTCACAAACTTGATGGCACACTTTACTTTCTTACACTTAATGAACTTGAACCATCGTGCCCATCTATGTTACGTATATGCTTGCGCTTTGTAAGTTGTGAATTTGCAGAACAATTTTATCATGGGGAACGCTTTCAACAATGCACTTTATTTCGCTGATATCATGTTCTTTTGCTTATGGATCCCAGTGATGTGAAATAAAAGAGGAGCTTGTAAGGTCATGGAGTTTGTATATGTGTTAGAGAAACGCCTGGGCGGCTAGCCTAAACCATGCCTAATCATGGTGGAAACTTGCATCATAACCATAGTGAGCAATCTGTGAAGCATCCTCAATAAAAAACCTATGCAAATAGCAAATAAAAAGATCGCTGAGATGCTCATTGTCTGTTGCCTTGTCATTTTGATATGGGAAAGCTCATGTATCTTGGGGAAAGGGGTACACTATTGGCGGTTCTCTATCATACACATGTACTTACAATGACAAGAACTAACTCATGACTAAAGTTGAGTAGCATGAGGTTCGGTACTCGTAAGCAAGGGGCATGAGATTTTCAAATTATAACTTGTCAATCATATCCTCATATTTGTTCACTTTAACCTTAATCACCTAAAGATGCTTATGATAGGGGTAATGAGAGCTGAAAGCTAATAAGTACCATAATTTTTGGAAGCTCTTTATGATACTTGAATCCTTGTTTCCTTCTATGAAGGGCCTTTCTTTTACTTTTATGTTGAGTCTCCATCTTCTATCTTTATGCACCTATTTAGAGAGCATAGTGGTCATTCTTAGTTTAATGTGCATTGTCCCAAAACTTGTTGATTGATTCATAACTTTGATATTGCTTGTTCTTAAGTTATTTGTATCTAGTCACCCTTATGAACTTTGAAGGTGTCCTATGCATTTATGTTTTGCTATACCATGAGGGACAAGCTGGATACCATTCTTATTATGTTTTCTATATGTGAAACAAACAAACATCTTTTAAAGCATTGTTATTCATGAATCTTTTGTTTGTACCTTTTCATGTTACAACATAGTTGCTATGTCTTATTGTTAGAACTATATCTTTCATGCTATGATAAAGTGCTATGATCCTGGCTATCAATGTTTTCCAAATACCTTGATCAAGATTGTGATGGTGCATGTCACCTCAAAAATTATTCCTTTTTATCACTTACCTACTCAAGGACGAGCAGGAGTTAAGCTTGGGGATGTTGATACGTGGTGAACGTATCTATAATTTTATATGTTTCGTGCTTGTTTAGTATCTACTTTCTTATGGTTTGTTCATACTTTGAGGTATTTTTATACATTTTCTAGAACTAACCTATTAACAAGATGCCATAGTGCTAGTTGCATGTTTTCTGCTGTTTTTGGTTTCAGAAAAGCTCGTAAAGAAATATTCTCGGAATTGGACGGACAAAAGCCAAAGTTCCTCTTTTACTAGAAGACTCATGGAGCTAGAAGACGAGACGAAGATGCGCCACGAGGGACCCACACCACCTAGTGGCGCGGGCCAGTCCAGGTCACGCCAGGGGGTGGTGTGGCCTCCTCGAGCGCCCACTGATACGTCCATTTTGCATCACTATTCTATATCATAATTTACTGTTATTTATTGATATATTTCATATTAAGAGATGATACTTATGTTATTTCATCTATTTTTGCATGGTTGATGACTTTTGGAGGATGAATCGCTGCAGTCAGGATTTTGATGGAAAAGACGCTGTTTGGAGGCGAAATTCACGAAGATCAGAAAATTCCAGAAAATACATGGAAAATCCTATTTTTCGAGAAGACGAAGGATGCCAGAAGGGGGAGTGGACTTGGGCCACAGGGGGCCCACACCACCCCCTGGTGCGGGCCCCTTGGCCGCGCCACCAGGTGGTGTGGCCACCCTGGCCCACTCCTGGCTCTCCCCTTTGGCGTATATTATCCCCACGAAACCCTAAGCCTGGGGGAAGCGACCACAGAAACATTCCGCCGCCTGTATGGGGCGGAAAACTACAGAGAGAGAAAGATCTCTCCGGCAGACAGAATTCTGCCGGGGGAATTCCTTCCCAGAGCCATCAACACCACCATCAAGCTGGACTTCATCGGGATCATCATCTCCACCAGCACCATCATCACCACTCCATACCGTTGTAACAATTGGGTTGAATCTTGCATAGTTCTTAGGGGAAACTTTCCCGATGTTGATTACTTGTTGTACTTGATGCTATTGAGTGGAATCGTTGAATTATTTTTATGTTCAGATTGTTACTTATCACCATATCATCTCTAATCTTGATCCATATGATGACTTGTGAGTAGTTCGTTTAGTTCTTGAAGACATGGGAGAAGTCATGTTGTTAGTAGTGGAATTGTGTTGAGAAAGATTCAATAGTTTGTTATTTAAGTTGTGGTGTTATTCCTCTAGTGGTGTCATGTGAACGTCGACTACATGGCACTTCACCTTTATGGGCCTAGGGGAATGCATTGTGTATTTGGCTACTAATCGTAGGGTTGCCGGAGTGACATAAACCTAAACCCCCGTTAGGAAACCTTTGCACAAGGGATGTCAGTATCTTAGAGTTTAAAGTTGTGGTTAGGTTTCTATCTTAATTACTTTCTTGTACTGGCGGATGCTTGCAAGGGATTTAATCACAAGTATGTATTAGTCCTAGGAAGGTCAGTACTGATACGTCAATTTTGCATCACTATTCTATATCATAATTTACTGTTATTCATTGATATATTTCATATTAAGAGATGATACTTATGTTATTTCAACTGTTTTTGCATGGTGATGACTTTTGGAGCATGGACCACTGCAGTCAGGATTTTGATGGAAAAGGTGCTGTTTGGAGGTGAAATTCGCGAAGATCGGAAAATCCGGGAAAATACATGGAAAATTCTATTTTTCTAGAAGACGAAGATTGTCAGAAGGGGAAGAGGAGATGAGCCACAGGGGGCCCACACCACCCCCTAGCGCGGGCAACCCTAGGCTGCGCCAGCAGGTGGTGTGGCTGCCCTGGCCCACTCCAGGCTCTCCCCTCTGGCATATATTATCTCCACGGAACCCTAATACCGAGGGAGCGACCACAGAAAGATTCTGCCACCTCTGCAGGGCGGAAAACACAGAGAGAGAAAGATCCCTCTGGCAGAAAGAATTCTGCCGGGGGAATTCCTTCTCGGAGAGGGGAGATCGTCGCCATCAACACCACCATCAAGCTGGACTTCATCGGGATCATCATCATCATCATCATCACCACCATCATCTCCACCAGCACCATCGTCATCACTTCAGACAATTGTAACGATTGGGTTGAATCTTGCATAGTTCTTAGGGGAAACTTTCCTGGTGTTGATTACTCCTTGTAGTTGATGCTATTGGGTGAACCATTGAATTATCGTTTATGTTCAGATTGTTGCATATCATTATATCATATCTGATCTTGATCCATATGATGTCTTGTGAGTAGTTAGTTTAGTTCTTGAGGACATGGGATAAGTCATGTTGTTAGTAGTGGAATTGTGTTGAAAAAGATTCAATGGTTTGATATTTAAGTTGTGGTGTATGTCTTATAGTGGTGTCATGTGAAAGTCAACTACATTACACTTCAATGCATTGTGTATTTGGCTACTAATCGTAGGGGTTGTCGTAGTGATAGAAACCTGAACCCCTGTTAGGAAACCTTTGCACAAGGGATGTCAGGGTCTTAGAGTTTAAAGCTGTGGTTAGGTTTCTACCTTAATTACTTTCTTTCACTTGTGGATGCTTGCAAGGGGTATAATCACAAGTATGTATTAGTCCTAGGAAGGTCGATACATTAGCACAGGTTCACCCACACAACACTTAGCAAACTAAAGAAGATTAATCAACTATATGAAGCGAAAGCTCTTGATGATATTCCCGTGTGTCCTTAAGAACGTTTGGTCATCTTAAGTAATACAACCGGCTTGTCCTTTGCTAAAGAAAGGATTGGGCCACTTGCTACATTTATTATTATTGTATTTTATTTACTCGTACTTTATTTACCTGCATTATCAAAACCCCCTAAAAATCCGTTTGCTAAGTATTTACAGAGAATTCCTGGTCAAAGCCATTCGCCAACACCTTCTGCTCCTCGTTGGGTTCGACACTCTTACTTATCAAAAATACTGCAAAACACCCCCTATACTTGTGGGTCATCAAGACTATTTTCTAGCGTCGTTGCCCTAGAGTGAAGCGCTATTGGAGAGTGGAACTGGTAACGAAAACTTCTACTATGAGTATTGTTTACTTCTGTTAGTTACTTTATTTCAATATGGATGATTCGCTGAGTTTCTTATTTCGTAATGCTACTACCACTTCTAAGGTAGTAGATGAACCACCACCTGCTGAGAATGATACTTTTCAAATACCAACAAGAATTATTGATCGTGTTATGGATAACTATTATGTTGGAGATGGAACTGTCCATCCTGGTGATCATTTGCTCTTTATACACGAATTATGCGGGTTGTTTAAGTGCGTAGGTATTACAACAGATCAAGTCAAGAAGAAGTTATTCTCATTATCACTAAAAGGAAGAGCTGAGGAATGGTATAAGCTGCTGAAGAATGGTCAAGCTCTTGAATGGGAGGAAGTAGTACCTCCCTTTTATTCAAAAAAATTTCCTCCTAGTGAGATTCATAAAGATCGGAATCAAATATACAACTTTTGGCCTCTTGATGGAGAGAGTATAGCTCAAGCTTGGGGGAGATTGAAGTTACTAATGCTCAAATGTCCTATTCATGAGCTCCCCAACAATATTATTATCAATAACTTTTATGCAAGGCTTTCTCTTCATGATATGGACTTATTGGATGCCTCTTGTGCTGGATCATTCACTCGCATGGAAGAAGAAGCTAAATGGGATCTTCTAGACCGTATTCAAGACAATGCTGAAGCATGGGAGAATGACAAAGGAAGGAAGTCAGGTATAAATTATGATTATGAATGCATTGAATCTTTTATGGGAACTGGTGACTTTCAAAATATTAAAAGTGCCTACGGTCTAGACTCTCAAGCTATTGCAACTTATGTTAAGGCTTTTGCTTCCTATATTGAAGTTCCTAAAAAGAAGTGGAATAAGTATCATGAACCATATAAAGAGGTTGCTAAGTGTGTTCTGCAAGAAATATTGAAGTTTATACTTCTAATCATGCTTTACCAGAACCTTACATTGAGAAAATACCTTTCCCAGTTAAGATAAAGAACATTCTATGATAGCTAGTATAGTTAATGAAAGTACAAATAAAGCTATTGAACCTGATAAACAAATGGATGATGAACCTATAATAGCAAATGTGAAAGATTTTGTCACTAAATATGAAGATGGACACACTATTCTTTGTAAGGATATCCCTAATATTGTTTCACAAAGTAGTGTTATGAGATAGTTATAATGGTTCTTGTGATAGTTATATCATTAAATTTGTGCATGATACTGAAAGTTATTATGAGAAAGGGAAGACTGTTCTTATGCATCTCAATAATATCAAGTTTCCTTGTTTTATGCTGAAATTTTTTATGTTGCACTTCTTTTGCCTTCCTATGCTAGTAGCCTCTGATTTCAACAACTTGTTTGTTTACAAAATTCCCTTGCATAGGAAGTGGGTTAGACTTAAACATGTGTATTTTTGCTTCTTAATGCTCTCTTTCACTTCAATTCATATTCTTATGTGAGCATCATTGAAACTATCATGCCCATCTTAATGGCTATAAAGAAAGAGCTTTTTGGGAGACAACCCAATTTAGTTGTGCTTTCAGTTTTTTTTTTCTTTGAGCCTTGGAAATTATTAATTTGGTAATAACCTCTCCTTATCCTTTTTGTTTGGTTTTTGTGTCAAGATCAACCTCTAATGAGAGAGAAGTAATATTTGGGAAAGTTGTTGTCCCGAAACAGATTTTTGTGCTTCACCGTAAAAATTCGTGAGAGATCTCTGTACGTCGGATTGAGATTTCATTTTTTTGCTTCTGCCCCAGGTTATTATTTAGCTTTCGTTAGTTTTTTGAGCAACATAAGATTTTCGAAAAAATTGATCTTTACCTGCTGGTCTGTTTTGACAGATTTTGCCACTCTTGCATTTGCTTCTTAAATCGATTTCCTTTTTGAATTATTTTTGGGTTTTTGGAAGGAGTTGCTACAGTAGCTTATGTTTTGGTGGATTTCAGTTGAAATTGAACTTAAAAGGTTTATTACCTCGCTTACACTAATGTTGCTAATGAGAATTGTGTAAAGTTTTGTGTGAAAGAAATTTCCAGGTTATTGGAGAAAATGGTGTAATAAGAAAGTGAAAGGTTTCATGACTTGAGCAATATGAGTATCAAGATGAAGATATTGATGTTATTCAAGCGGTGACTCCGGAAGAATCTACTAAATACCAAGTCCAGAGACCTGCAGAGTCCGTTTTCGAATAGGTAACAGTATTGGTATGAAAAGTTCCAGAAAAATTCTGTCCAGTTATATTTTTGGAGTTTTTATCCAACAAGGAAAACAACGAAGCGAAAGAGGGACGGAAACGGAGCCAGGGTGGCTCACACCACCCCCTGGCACGGGGCCCCCTGGCCGCGCCAGGAGGTGGTGTGGCCACCTCAAACTCCGTCTCCGACCTGTTTTCTCCCAGTACCTTCCGTTTGTTGTAAAACTTCGTAATATATAATCCCCCGGATCCCCCGAGGTTCGTATATCATTTTCTCATCGTGTTTTCGTTTCGATCTGTTTCTGCCAGGAACTATTCTTAAAAGTTTAGAAGCACAATGGTCTCCGCCAAGGATAAGGGAAAGGATCCTATGGAGAAAGATCTCCAAGACCCCGGGCAGGAGATGGAGATCAAGAGTGAAGATGAAGAGGAGGCAAAGAAAAGCCAGCATCTGCGCACCGGCACTATCATTGCAAGCATTGGAGTGTTGGCAAACCCTGCCAAGATCAAAAGGACTGCACGGATGTCAACTGGAGGGAAGCCTCAGCGTCACTGTTTGGCTCCACGGTCACTTCCTCCACGCACCAAGAATCCCTTCCATACCCTTATCCATGAGCATCAATTCTAGAATATGTCCAAGGAGAAACTACCCTCCAATTGCTCGTTCTAACCATACAGGAAAAGAAGACTTCAAGGAGGAAGAGTGGGGAAAGAATCGCAAGAGATGGAATTCGCAACCCGACATGATCATGAGCCGCATTGAGCAAAACTCGTAGTTGATTCGTACTCTCACCTTCAAGATTGAGGACTTGGGGAAATTAATCAAAAATCTCATCGAGAGAATACCACCACCACTGAAGGAGTAATTCGTCATCAGGTTTTGGCATACCCTTGGTTTGTTCCAAGCTTGGGGAGTGCCGCGGTATCACATCACTATCTTCTATTGAGAGGATAGAGATGTCGCCTAGAGGGGGTGAATAGTCAATTTCAAAACTATTACGGTTTTGGCGTGATAGAATGTGGAATTAAACTAACGTTTATTTTACAAGCACAAAACCTAAATACACTAGGCTCAACTAAGTGCACCAACAACAAGATAAGCTAAGCAAGATAGCACAATATAAATATACCACAAGTGATAAGCAAGATATAAGTACTTCAAGCTCGATGGCTATCACAAGGAAAGTAAGCTCGGGCTTAGAGATAACCGAGGCACGTGGAGACGAAGATATATTCCCGTGTTCCCTTACAAGTAAGGTACGTCACGTTGGAGAGGTGTGGGATTTCACGAAGGATTTCCCAATGCCACGAAGGCTCACGTTCTTCTCCGGGTCTATCCCATGAAGGAATAGGCCCTTTCCTTATGGCTAGCTTTTCCTCCACTCCGGAGATGGCAAGCTCCACAACCACTTCACAAGCTCCACGAAGGAGAAGCCCGGGTCCCTTCACAATCTTCCACGAAGAGGACACCGTGGCACCAACCGCCAAGCCAACTAGGAGGTCACCCTCCAAGAGGAACAAGCTCACGGTCTCTCACTCGAACAAATCGTAATGGAGAGCTCAACACTTATGCAAGAATGCAAAGCAAGAACGCCAAGGGTGTTCAAATCCCTCACTCTCAAATCGCAACAAAGCAACAAGTGCTAGGGAGGAATTAGAGAGGATGAACAATGGTGGAAATCAACAAATGACTTCAAGATCTAGATCCAATGGGTTCCCCTCACTTAGAGGAGGAATTGATTGGTGCGGATTGTAGATCTAGATCTCCTCTTCCAAATCCCTCAAAAAGATGCAAGAATCATAGGAGGTAAGGGGGAGGAGGCAAGCTCAAGAGGGTCAACAATGGAGGTCAATTTCGTTCTCGATAACCCCCCAAAAACGTTGGGGGAAGAACCCCCTTTTATAGGGAAAAGAAAATATGGTCGTTGGAGAGAAAACAGCGAAAACTCGGTTCCAAAGTCGGTTGGACCGGCCCCAGAACCGAGAAACTCGGTCCTTAGGCCAGAGGACCGACCTACAAACCGGAATACCTCTGTTTGCCAACCCAGAATAGACTCGGTCGCGAAAACTAGAAAATCTGGTCTGACATCCGGTCTATCGGAGCTGGAACCGGACCGTCTGGTGTGGGGCTCGGTTGAACCGGATCCACAACCGGGATGAAACAGACTTCACGAAAAACGCAATAACTTTTGCATCCGGACTCCGATTTCGATGATCTTGGGCTTGTTCTGATGAGGAAAATAAGCTCTACAATATGTTGCATGAAAACATCATAATAAAACAAATGAAGATAGAACCAAATGAGGAAAGGTATGGAGCCTCCCTATAAGAAGAACCGGTAAAACCTTCAAACTCGAAAATGCCATATAAGATGCATACGAATTCCGTTTTTGATGAACTTGGGCTTGTTGAAGAGCTAGCAACAAGATCAAGAACCTCACATGGAGAAACACCAAGAAGCAACAAAAAAGGAAGATGCAAAGTATGCAGAGGATTGAGCTCCCTATGACGATGTGATCAAGTTACCCAACCTAAAGCCCCTCTTGATAGTGTGGCTATCTATCCTATAACCCGGTCTCCCAACATCCACCTTGAGACCGGTAAAAGGAAAACCTAGCAAGGACATACCTTTGCCTTGCGCATCCCGTTTGATCTTGATGACAACACTTCAAGCTCCATCCAAGTCGGAATGCATCACTTGATCATTGTTGCTTCGTGAAGACTCATAATTTGCTCCCCCATACACCAATATGGGATAGCTTCATTAGGACACATCTTCACATGTCCATTATCATCAATATGGACGGCAAGCTTCAAGCAAATGATCTTCTCGAGATGCTTATCTTGAACTTGCCCTTCTCAACCCATACCACAAGATCCATGTGGTACATTCTTTATGCTTCATGTGTTGACCAACTTGAAATCACTCTTCACTCTTTGTATTGGTCAACCAAGTATCTTATCATGCTCCATCTCAATATCTTGAGGTACATGAAGAATTCTTCATTTGATTGCATGCTCTAAATCTTAGTCAACCATAGCTCCACTAATGAGGCTATCATGACACCGACTTAGAGCCATATCTTGAATTCTTCTATTGAGATCACACTCTCAAGATCTTGAACATATCATATTATTATCTTCAATTCGATGATCTTGATGCCAAAACTCAAGGTATATCTTTATCTTCATGGCATCCATACTTGAATCCAACATATGGACTACAAGCATGACCTATGGAATATTCCTTCATATAAAACTCAATGAAAACATTAGTCCATAGGGATTGTCATTAATCACCAAAACCACACATAGGGGCAATTACCATTTCAATCTCCCCCATTTTGGTAATTGATGACAATCACAACAACAGGGTTTATATAATGAATATTAGAAACAAGTACGCAACTTATCCGAGAATAAGTTGTATACAAGAGGTTGTATTTGATATGGTTAAGTTACACAAAGATACTAGCCCATATCAAAACGATTCTAATCACACAAACTACAACTAATGCAAGAGATGTGAGTAGAACCAACATATATAGAGCAAACTCCCCCCACAATATATGCACGTGTGATGAATTTGAATTTCATTGCATACATTGTCAAGCATAACCTTTGGGAGAGTTTCCACTATATATTCAACCATGCAATACATAATAAAGATGAAATGCATGAAAGGCCAACACTTAAGAACAAACCAATCTTAAGTAGAAAACCATTTCCCTTAAAACCCTCTAAACTTCTCCCCCATTGACAACAAGTGCTAAAATGGATGACAAAGTTAGAAGGCCAATATAGATCAAGTTCCTCCCAAGGTGTGCATTTCTCATAATATGAGTGAAATCATATGCACATATCCAATGACGAATACTTGGAGGAAATCAAACTATGTGGAGGATCAAATATTGCTGAAAATATAAAAAGGTGAAGAAACTTCAACAAATGAAGCAAGCAATCAAAAGATCCAAATAATCTAATGGACAAATAGTGCTCTAAATGAAATAAGAAAGCTCCCCAAGGTTCATTCATAAATTAGTTGTTTCATTTGAATACAATATGCACAAACATGGAATCCTCACTCCCTCTTTATCATTTAGAACACAACCAAGATACAAGTAGTATAGATATTAATCAATACACTTGTCAAGACAAGCTTAAGTCCAAAATAACGCAAATATGAGATATGAGTGCGCGAAGATGCAATAAAAGTAAACCGAGCACTCATAGATCAAGACCTTACCAATTCCTTTAAAAACAAGAGGATAAGAGAGATGGTTGGCAAATAGCGAGGATATTAACACTCTTGTGTATATAAGTTTCTGAGTGGACAAGACATGAGAATAATCCACAAAGAAACATCCACACATAAGAGGTTAATAAAAATAAGAATACAAGATATCCAAGAGGAAGTCATAACATACACCAAAAAGGATATTTTTCTTAAGTGCATATATAGCCCATGGCTCTATTATCTCTCATGGTATATCAATGAAATTCATCGAAGAAAAAGAAAAACCTCAAAACATCACAACTAACACTAAGGGAACTAATGCTAGTTGAGATATTTTGAGAAAGGCAACAAGTATCAAAAGTAAGGATTCAACGCAATTTCAACAATATTGCACATGAGAGTACCTTGAGGAATTTATATGCAATAAATTGCTAGAAGGCATATTTGGGATTGGTGAATCATGAACATGATTTCATATACTCCCCATTATATGCATCATCTCAAATTACTCACATAAGCAATAAGGATAGAAAAGTCTTTCAAAGATCCTTGCAAGAACCGCAACATTTACAAACAAATAAATTCATGCCAAGATGCAACCTACAAGAGATTGGATGGAAGAATAGTATGCATGAATAAGATACTTGTTATCGAGATAGCAATGGTATGGTGTATTGGATAAGAATTCTTCAATCATCCTAGCTTGGCTCCAACTATCATGTGGTGACAACACCTTTCTTATAGATGATACAAGCATCCATGGCATCTCCAATGTACCGAAAACAACATTCAAGTACATCTTTGTCCCCAAACTTATTGGGTCCAAAGAGGTTAGACTAACCACAACACATGGGCCATACTCCATAAAAATATGTGCATAGAGATGAAATTTGAATTTCATGCACATCATAGCCGTTTAAGGATTTGATGGAGTATACCCTATATATTGGATCGAAGAAAGCAAAACATGATATAAGATATACATTTAGTAAACATGCATGCATGAGACTTTTAAGAACCAACAAAGATATAATTTGGACAAAACACCAAAATATTGAAGAAGGCATACAAGGTGTCACAAAACACATTTGTTGTCCAAACTATATCAAAGAATCAAATCAACACAAGATTTGTTCAACAAAGTTCAACAAATGAACCAAGCAAAAACTACTAAGCATAAAAGATGAGATAAAAACACAAATGCTCAAAGATTTGTCTCATTCAAGCAAATAACATAGAGAAGAAAGAATGAGATAACAAACTCCCAAAAGAGCAAGGTTTCAACAAATAAACCAAACCCTTAACACTTTTCACACTGGCATAATGTTCCGAGAAGAAAAGGTTTGTCTTCCACAAAAAACACATTTGATAATAATCAAAAACACCATCAAAGAAATGTTCAAAATCCAAGGAAGACAATGGGAGCCACAACAATTTTTGGAAATAAAAGAGGCAATAAGAGGTGAAATCCAACGTGAAGATGATCCACAAATGCTACCACACCCAAGTATATCAATTGTCGAAGACAATGAGTGTATTGGAATTTATTTCTGGTGGTATATTGCACGGATATTAAAGATAAATCTTCAAAATAAAAAGCATGGGATAGGAATAAAAAGATTAAGCACTATGCAAAGATAGAGATTCTTAATAGCTTCAACTAGTCACACAATCATGCAAAGAAATGATTAGAATAACTTGAAGCAAATGGTCTCCCAAATAAGATATAGAGATATGCATTTGAGGGAGGCCAGACCAAGAATTTCTTACTCAAGAAAAGACCGAAAAGATGAGCAATAAAATCTTCTAACAATACTTAGGATCTTGTTTGAGCTAACATGCCACCTAGATACAAGATAATCAACAATATCAACTCTAAGTGGCACCACCTCCTATGTTCACATTTCCTAGGATTGTGATATGCAAAAGAAGCATATTACTCCCCCATAATGTGGTGTTCAATTTTTCTTAATGAGAGGAAAAACAACTTCAACTAGAGATAATTAATGGACATTTAGAATTTGAATTTCTCATGAGTATGACACACCACATAGTGACTAGATAAGCTTGCAATATCAATACTAAGTGGCAGTACTCATGTACACACATTTTAAGGTTTGAGAGATGCGCGAGGCATATCACTCCCCCCAAAATGGGATTTTCCATTAACCACTCGAAAAGAGCCAAAAAAGATATCATCAAGATGCATTAGAGGCTCAAAGAAAAACACACAAGTAAATGATGTGCCAAACACATAGACATACTTGAATACATAAAATAAGAAAGCATGAGGCACAACAAATACAAACACATACTTGGTACAAACCAAAACATGTAAAGGGGCAAGTAATTTACAATATAAAAGAGTTGAGTTCGAGTTACCGCAAAGAGGCGCATTAGGTATATGGTAGGGAGATGATAATCCTTATAACTTGTCTTAATCAAATATAATATATGAAGATCCCTTAACTATTCATGAGTTAGCCAAGTCTCCAATGCCCTCCAAAAACACCTATGGATCAAGTTTGAGCTTGTTGGTCCCCAACCAAGTTGGGTCCTAAGAGATTTGTCACAATAGGCTTGGCAACCCAAATGGTTCTTTTCTTAACACCACTTTCAGTTCCAACAAACTTGGCAAACACATTGCCATCCTTATCCTTCCCAAGAGAATAATCATCATCAACAATGATAGGGTTAGATAAGGTACCGTTTGAACATGAAGATGCCAAGTGTCCCTTCTCACGACATATGTAGCAACAAGTGCTCCCCTTTCTCTTCTTTATTGATTTCTTGTCTTGGGGCGCCTTATCTTGATTCTTATTAGGAAGTGGCCTAGCTTCAACTTGAGGTTGAGATTGGGATTAACCTTGAACTTGTGGCCACTTCCCTTGTTGCTTCTCATTCAAGTGCTTTTTGTTCAATGGACAAGATCTTACATGATGTCCTACAACCTTGCACTTGAAGCAAATAATCTTGACTGAATCCTTGACTTGGTCTTAGCCCTTCTTCTTGTTGCTCTTGGACTTGTTCTTGTTATTGGAGTTGAATCCAAGTCCACTCTTATCATTGGGGTATTTTTGCACACTCAAAATATTATCGAGTGTGGATTTGCCTTCATGACTCTTTTTCAAGTCTTTCTTCAAAGAAGTGACTTGGGCCTTGAGCTCTTTGATTTCCTCTACATGGTTAGTAGAAATAGAGGTACTAGAGGAAGTAGAAGCTTCATTGTTAGAGCAACAAGGAAAAGCAAGTAATCCAACACAAGGTTTATCACTAGTATGACTAGAAGGATCACTAGGACTAGCACATGGCAAAAAGCATTTTGAGTAGAAGTTGTGCCAATGTCCAAAAGAGGCTCACAAGATGTTACCTTAGTGATACTTGCCTCACAGGCTAATTTTAGCCCATCATAGGAGATTAGAAGATCATTATGAGAGGCCAAGAGCTTTTCATGACTTTCTTCCAATTTCCCATAATTGCTAGTTAGCAACTCAAGTTGAGCCCTTGGCTCAACATTCTCCTTTAGGGTAGATGCTTCACAAGAAGTAGAGTTAGTAGCACTAGCATCATTAATAGATTTTTCCTTTTCAAGCTCATAAGATTCAATTTTTTGTATGAGGAGACAATTAGTGTGCTTCTCCTCGGCAATATCTTGCTTAAGGAGATTGAATCTACGACTCCCATCATCAAGTTGGAAATCCAACTCCTCTATGGTTTCTGTTTGGTGTCCATAATGTGTTTGATACAAGCAACGGCCTTATAATTACCACGAAGAGAGGTATACAAAAATGTCAGCTCAAGCACAAGAGCTTTAGTATCCTCATCAAGGTCATCATCACTATCATCATCATCATTGCTATTATCTAGAGAAGATATGTTGGGATCCAAAGTAGGATATACCTTTGATCCTCTTCCCATAAGGCACATGTGAGCACGGGAGGATGAAGATGAGGATATTCTTGAATCTTCATTCTTGATCGTGTCTTGCTCCATAGGGTGTTTGATTTCCTCTACACTGTTAGATACACAACTAGAGGAAATAGAAGCATTTTGTTTATTGGAACAAGCCAAATCAAGCATATCATTTATTTCTAGACAATATGCAAGGACTAGAAACACACGGGGATATATAATTATCGTTGCAAAAAGTGCTTAAGTCCAAACTCTCTACACCATTAGCATTTATAGAACATGAATCATTGGTGTAAAGAGAACCACTACCATCATTACATATGATTTCTCCACTCACCATGCCATTACCTTGTGACTTGTCACATGTAGGTGAAGTGGAGGGAATTGAAATCTCATCGTGACTGGAGGTGGAAGCCACTTGGAGCTCTTCATGATGTGAAGGAGAAGAGAGCTCCTTGGAGATACCACCGACCCTATGAGAAATGGACCCACCAAATATTTCTTTAAGCTTGGTCCACATCTCATGAGATGACTTGCGCTTTACATTTGTCAAGAATAAATTAACTATGGGGCTCAAAGAGAAAATAAGCTCATTAGGTACTTGAGCTTCAAGATGTAAATTTTTCTCATCCTCTAAAGATAGATTTTGAGGATCCATTGGAGGAGAAAAACCTACATCTAGAGATCGCTCAATATTTGGACACAAGGTCCGAAGATTACAAAACAAGCAATTTCTCCACAAAATATAATTTGTGCCATCAAAGATAACTGTGTCATTGTGCACTATACTACTAGCCGACATCTTTACACTCTAGGCGGTGAAGGCTAAACAAGGAGAGACCTTGCTCTGATACCAATTGAAAGGATAGAGATGTCGCCTAGAGGGGGGTGAATAGGCAATTTCAAAACTATTACGGTTTGGGATTGATAGAATGCGGAATTAAACTAACGTTTATTTTACAAGCACAAAACCTAAATACACTAGGCTCAACTAAGTGCACCAACAACAAGATAAGCTAAGCAAGATAGCACAAGATAAATATACCACAAGTGATAAGCAAGATATAAGTACTTCAAGCTCGATGGCTATCACAAGGAAAGTAAGCTCGGGTATAGAGATAATCGAGGCACGCAGAGACGAAGATATATTCCCGTGTTCCCTTACAAGTAAGGTACATCACGTTGGAGAGGTGTGGGATTCCACGAAGGATTTCCCAACGCCACGAAGGCTCACCTTCTTCTCCGAGTCTATCCCACGAAGGAATATGCCCTTTCCTTATGGCTAGCTTTTCCTCCACTCCGGAGATGGCAAGCTCCACAACCACTTCACAAGCTCCACGAAGGAGAAGCTCGGGTCCCTTCACAATCTTCCACAAAGAGGACACGCGGCACCAACCGCCAAGCCAACTAGGAGGTCACCCTCCAAGAGCAACAAGCTCATGGTCCCTCACTCGAACAAATCGTAATGGAGAGCTCCACACTTATGCAAGAATGCAAAGCAAGAACGCCAAGGGTGTTCAAATCCCTCACTCTCAAATCGCAACAAAGCAACAAGTGCTAGGGAGGAATTAGAGAGGATGAACAATGGTGGAAATCAACAAATGACTTCAAGATCTAGATCCAATGGGTTCCCCTCACTTAGAGGAGGAATTGATTGGTGCGGATTGTAGATCTAGATCTCCTCTTCCAAAGCCCTCAAAAAGATGCAAGAATCATAGGAGGGAAGGGGGAGGAGGCAAGCTCAAGAGGGTCAACAATGGAGGTCATTTTCGTTCTCAAGAACCCCCCAAAAACGTTGGGGGAAGAACCCCCTTTTATAGGGAAAAGAAAATATGGTCGTTGGAGAGAAAACAGCGAAAACTCGGTTCCAAAGTCGGTTGGACCGGCCCCAGAACCGAGAAACTCGGTCCTTAGGCCAGAGGACCGACCTACAAACCGGAATACCTCTGTTTGCCAACCCAGAATAGACTCGGTCGCGAAAACTAGAAAATCTGGTCTGAGATCCGGTCTATCGGAGCTGAAACCGGACCGTCCGGTGTGGGGCTCGGTTGAACCGGATCCACAACCGGGATGAAACAGACTTCACGAAAAATGCAATAACTTTTGCATCCGGACTCCAATTTCGATGATCTTGGGCTTGTTTTGACGAGGACAACAAGCTCTAAAATATGGTGCATGAAGACATCATAGTCCAACAAAGGAAGATAGAACCAAATGAGGAAAGGTATGGAGCCTCCCTATAAGAAGAACCGGTAAAACCTTCAAACTCGAAAATGCCATATAAGATGCATACAAATTCCGTTTTAGATGAACTTGGGCTTGTTGAAGAGCTACCAACAAGCTCAAGAACCTCACATGGAGAAACACCAAGAAGCAACAAAATAGGAAGATGCAAAGTATGCAAAGGATTGAGCTCCCTATGACGATGTGATCAAGTTACCCAACCTAAAGCCCCTCTTGATAGTGCGGTTATCTATCCTATAACCCGGTCTCCCAACAACCACCTTGAGACCGGTAAAAGGAAAACCTAGCAAGGACATACCTTTGCCTTGCGCAACCTGCTTGATCTTGATGACAACGCTTCAAGCTCCATCCAAGTCGGAATGCATCACTTGATCATTGTTGCTTCGTGAAGACTCATAATTTGCTCCCCCATACATCACTATGTGATAGCTTCATTAGGACACATATTCACATGGCCATTATCACCAATATGGACGGCAAGATTCAAGCAAATGATCTTCTCGAGGTGTTTATCTTGAACTTGCCCTTCTCAATCCATACCACAAGATCCATGTGGTACATTCTTTATGCTTCATGTGTTGACCAACTTGAAATCACTCTCCACTCTTTGTATTGGCCAACCAAGTATCTTATCATGCTCCATCTCAATATCTTGAGGTACATAAAGAATTCTTCATTTTATTACATGCTCTAAATCTTAGTCAACCATAGCTCAACTAATGAGGCTATCATGACACCGACTTAGAGCCATATCTTGAATTCTTCTATTAAGATCACACTCTCAAGATCTTGAACATATCATATTCTTATCTTCAATTCGATGATCTTGATGCCAAAACTCAAGGTATATATTTATCTTCATGGCATCCATACTTGAATCCAACATATGGACTACAAGCATGACCTATGGAATATCTCTTCATATAAAACTCAATGAAAACATTAGTCCATAGGGATTGTCATCAATCACCAAAACCACACATAGGGGTAATTACCCTTTCATCTATATTTTTACCTTTTTAGTAGAGTCATATCATGAATAGAGAAGTTATCATGTAGGATGGTTTGCATTATGGAAGTGTCCCCCCTCTCGTTTGGTATCTATGTATCCCTTAGAGTGAGTTGCCGTTATGGAATATTAATGAGAATTTCTATCATTTACTCTTTTGTATATATGAGATTAGTTTTAAATTTATGGTTATATGATTGATCTTGTCGTTAGTATTGGTATCACTTTGGGATCATTGAGTTAATTTAGTTGGTTTTGGCGAACCTGGCTCGATCAGTAGTAACACTATCTTTAAGAATTGAATGAAAAAGACAAAAGTACTCTAAAGAAATATAATTTCATCATCTTTCTTTCTTGATTTGCTCATAAGCTTAGTATTCTCTAGTTAAGATCTTTTGTGCTTCCAAGGAAGATGGCATGTTTGTTTTTATCATTTGTATGTTTGTTTCCTTCAACTCTTATGCTTGCTACCCAACCTTGCTAGCCAAAAACCTATACTGAGAGGGAATGCTTCTCGTGCATCCAATCCTTAAACTAAAACCTATGCCATTTGTGTCCACCATACCTACCTATTAGCATTATTGCTATTCCAAGTAAATTCATGTTTTTATCAACCTTCCAAATTAAACTTGTTATGTGAAAATTAGTAATTAAAGCTCTCATGAACTTGATGGCACACTTTACTTTCCTGCACTGAATAAACTTGAACCATTGTGCCCATCTATGTTGCGTATATGCTTGCACTTTATAAGTTGTGGATTAGCAGAACCATGCTGTCATGGGGAACGCTTTCAACATTGCACTTGTACTTTGTACCTAGTTGATATCATGCTCTTTTGCCTATGGATGTCGTCAGTGTGAAATGAAAGGGGAACTTGTATGTCCATGGAGTTATGTATGTGTGTTAGAGAAACGCCTGGGTCGCCGGTCTAATCCATGCCTAATCATGGTGGAAACCTGCAGCATAACCATAATGAGCATCTATGAAGCATTCTTCTTATAAGAAAAGAGATAGAGATTGCTGAGATGCTCGTTGTCTGATTGCCTTGTCATTTTGATATGGGGATTCTTCCGTATCATCGGGCAAGGGGTACCCCGTTGGCAGTTCTCTATGATACACATGTACTTACTATGACAAGAACTTACTGGTAACTAAACTTGAGTAGCATGAGGAGAGGCCCTCGTATTCAAGGGACATGAGATTTTCAACTTGCAACTTGCCAAGCATATCCTCATATTTGATCACTTCAACCTTAATGACCTAAAGATGCCTATGATAGGGGCAATGAGAGCTGAAAGCTAATAAGTATCATAATTTTTGAAAGCTCTTTATGAAACTTGAAATCTCTGCTTCCCTCTACAAAGGGCATATATTTTACTTTTTAGTTGAGTCAGTAAACCTATTCCCCTATATCTCAGCAAGCATTTTGAGTTGTTGTGTTTCATTCATTCATATGATGATTTATTCAATCATGTTTCTTATGTTCCTTGTTTTGCATATTTGCTCTTATCTTAGTGTTTACTACTTTGAAAGCTATCATTGAAAACCCTTTATGTGTGAACTCCTGCAAATTGTCAACTATTCTTTGACCAAGAGCTAAGTTTGCCATTACCAATTATGATTTACTTTATGTATCTTTATTATGTTTCCTTTACTTATTGCAAGTTAAGTTATATAATAGTGAGTTGTTTTCTATTATGATTTATGTATTGATGAATGTGATGCTTCTTGTCCGTATTCTTTTATCGACTCTTTGCTCCATAAACCTGAGGTCATGTTTATTGAGCTCAGTTTTCGCTTGGGGACAAGCAAAGTCTAAGCTTGGGGGCAGTTGATACGCCCATTTTGCATCACTATTCTATATCATAAATTACTGTTATTCACTGATAGATTTCATATTAAGAGATGATACTTATGTTATTTCATCTGCTTTTGCATGGTTGATGACTTTTGGAGCATGGCCCGCTGGAGTCAGGATTCTGATGGAAAAAGGTGTTGTTTGGAAGCGAAATTCGTGAAGATCAGAAAATCCAAGAAAATACATGGAAAATTCTATTTTTCCAGAAGACGGAGATTGCTAGAAGGGGAAGTGGAGATGGGCCACAGGGGGCCCACACCACCCCCTGGCGCGGGCAGCCCTAGGCCGCGCCAACAGGTGGTGTGGCCGCCCTGGCCCACACCAGGCTCTCCCCTCTAGCGTATATTATCTCCACGAAACCCTAATACCGAGGGAGCGACCACAGAAAGATTTCGCCACCTCTGCGGGGTGGAAAACACCAAGAGAGAACGATTTCTCTGGCAGACAGAATTCATCCGGGGAATTCCTTCCCAGAGAGGGGAGATCGTCGCCATCAGCACCACCATCAAGCTAGAATTCATCGGGATCATCGTCATCATCACCACCACCATTATCTCCACCAGCACCATCGTCACCACTTCATACCGCTATAAAAATTGGGTTGAATCTTGCATAGTTCTTAGGGGAAACTTTCCTGGTGTTGATTACTCCTTGTAGTTGATGCTATTGAGTGAACCATTGAATTATCGTTTATGTTTAGATTGTTGCATATCATTATATCATCTCTCATATTGATCCATATGATGTCTTGTGAGTAGTTCGTTTAGTTCTTGAGGACATGGGAGAAGTCATGTTGTTAGTAGTGGAATTGTGTTGAGAAAGATTCAATGGTTTGATATTTAAGTTGTGGTGTATGTCTTCTAGTGGTGTCATGTGAACGTTGACTACATGACACTTCACCTTTATGGGCATAGGGGCATGCATTGTGTATTTGGCTACTAATCATAGGGGTTGCCAGAGTGACATAAATCTGAACCCCTGTTAGGAAACATTTGCACAATGGATGTCAGGGTCTTAGAGTTTAAAGTTGTGGTTACGTTTCTACCTTAATTACTTTCTTGTACTTGTGGATGCTTGCAAGGGGTATAATCACAAGTATGTATTAGTACTAGGAAGGTCGGTACATTAGCACAGGTTCACCCACACAACACTTAGCAAATTGAAGAAGATTAATCAACTATATGAAGCGAAAGCTCTTGATGATATTCCCGCGTGTCCTCGAGAACATTTGGTCATTTTAAGTAATACAACCGGCTTGTCTTTGCTAAAGAAAGGATTGGGCCACTTGCTGCATTTATTATTATTGTCTTTTATTTACTCGTACTTTATTTAACTTCATTATCAAAAACTCCTAAAAATCCGTTTGCTAAGTATTTACAGCGAATTCTTGGTCCAGCCATTCGCCAACACCTTCTGCTCCTCGTTGGGTTCGACACTCTTACTTATTGAAAATACTGCAATACACCCCCTATACTTGTGGGTCATCGGGTACATTAGCAGGTTCACCCACACAACACTTATCAAACTAAAGAAGATTAATCAACTATATGAAGGAAAAGCGCTTGACGATATTCCCATGTTTCCTCGAGAACGTTTGGTCATCTTAAGTAATACAACCGACTTGTCCTTTGCTAAAGAAAGGATTGTGCCACTTGTTGCATTTATTATTATTGTCTTTTATTTACTCGCACCTTATTTATCTGCATTATCAAAAACCCCTAAAAATCCGTTTGCTAAGTATTTACAGAGAATTCCTGCTCCAAGCCACTCGTCAACACCTTCTGCTCCTCGTTGGGTTCGACACTCTTACTTATCAAAAATACTGCGATACACCCCCTATACTTGTGGGTCATGAAGACTATTTTCTGGCGCCGTTGCCGGGGAGTGAAGCGCTATTGGAGAGTGGAACTGGTAAAGGAAACTTCTACTGTGAGTATTGTCTACTTCTATTAGTTACTTTATTTCAATATGGATAATTCACTTAGTTTCTTATTTCATAATGCTACTACCACTGTTAAGGTAGTAGATGAACCACCACCTGCTGAAAATGATACTTTTCAAATACCTACAAGAATTGTTGATCGTGTTATGGATAACTACTATTTTGGAGATGGAACTATCCATCCCGGTGATCATTTGCTCTTTATACACGAATTATGCGGGTTATTCAAGTGTACAGGTATTACTATAGATCAAGTCAAGAAGAAGTTATTCTTATTATCACTGAAAGGAAGAGCTGAAGAATGGTATAAGCTGTTGAAGAATGGTCAAGCTCTTGAATGGGAGGAAGTAGTACCTCTCTTTTATTCAAAATTTTATCCTCCTAGTGAGATTCATAAAGATCGGAATCAAATATACAACTTTTGGCCTCTTGATGGAGAGAGTACAGCTCAAGCTTGGGGCAGATTGAAGTTACTAATGCTCAAGTGTCATATTCATGAGCTCCCCAGCAATATTATTATCAATAACTTTTATGCAAGGCTTTCTCTTCATGATAAGGATCTATTGGATGCTTCTTGTCCTGGATCATTTACATGCATGGAAGAAGGAGCTAAATGGGATCTTCTAGACCGTATTCAAGATAATGTTGAAGCATGGGAGAATGATAAAGGAAGAAAGTCGGGTATACATTATGATTATGAATGCATTGAATATTTTATGGTAACTGATGACTTTCAAAATATTAAAAATGCTTATGGTCTAGACTCTCAAGCTATTGGATCTTATTTTAAGGATTTTGCTTCCTATATTAAAATTCCTAAAAAGAAATGGAATAAGTATCATGAGCCATATAAAGATATTGCTAATTGTGTTCCTGCAAAAAATATTGAAGCTTATACTGCTAATCATGTTTTACCTGAACCTTACATCGAGAAATTGCCTTTCCCAGTTAAGATAAAGGAACATTCTATGATAGCTAGTATGGTTAATGAAAGTACAAATAAAGCTGTTGAACCTGATGGACAAGTGGATGCTGAACCTGTAGTAGCAAATGTGAAAGACTTTCTCACTAAGTACGTAGAAGATGGACACACTATCCTCTTTAAAGATACTTCTAATATTGTTTCACGAAGTAGTGTTATGAGAGTTAGTGTCCCTATGTTTTCTGTTAGGATAAGTGATCATTGCTACAGTGGTTCATGTGATAGTTATATCATTAGATTTATGCATGATACTGAAATTTATTATGAGAGAGGGAAGATGGTTCTAATGCATCTCAATAATATTAAGTTTCCTCGCTTTATGCTGAAAATCTTTATGTTGCACTTGTTTTGCCTTCCTATGCTAGCAGTCCCTGGTTTCAACAATTTGTTTGCTTACAAAATTCTCTAACATAGGAAGTGGGTTAGACTTAAACATGTGTATTTTTTCTTGTTGATGCTCTCTTTTACTTCAATTCATATTCTTATGTGAGCATCATTGAAATTATCATGCCCATCTTAAATGGCTATAAAGAAAGAGCTTTTTGGGAGACAACCCAATTTAGTTGTGCTTTCAGTTTGTTTTTGTTTCTTTGAGTCTTGGAAGTTATTACTTCGGTAATAACCTCTCCTTATCCTTTTTGTTTGGTTTTTGTATCAAGATCAACCTCTAATGAGAGAGAAGTAAGATTTGTGAAAGTTGTTGTCCCGAAACAGATTTTTGTGCTTCATCGTAAACATTCGTGGAAGATCTCTGTACGTCGGATTGAGCTGTAATTTTTTGTGCTTCTGACCTAGGTTATTATTTAGCTTTCGTTAGATTTGCACTTTTTGATTTGAGCAACAGAAGATTTTCGAAAAAAATGATCTTTACCTGCTGGTCTATTTTGACAGATTTTTGTCACTCTTGCATTTGCCTCTTAAATCGATTTCCTTTTAGAATTATTTTTGGGTTTTCGGAAGGAATTGCTGCAGTAGCTTATGTTTTGATGGATTTCAGTTGAAATTTGGACTTAAAATGTTTATTACCTCGCTTACACTAATGTTGCTAATGAAAATTGTGTGAAGTTTTGTGTGAAAGAAATTTCCAGGTTATTGGATAAAATGGTGTATAAGATAGTGAAAGGTTTCATGACTCGAGCAATATGTGTATCAAGATGAAGACATTGATGCTATTCAAATGATAACTCCGGAAATTTTTATCAAAGGCCAAGTTCAGAGACCTGCAGAATCCGTTTTCAAATAGGTAACAGTTCTGGTAAGAAAAGGTCCGTGAAAAATTTGTCCAGTTATATTTTTGCAGTTTTTATCCAACATGGAAGGCAACGAAGCAAAAGAGGGACGGAAACGGAGCCAGGGTGGCTCACACCACCCCCTGGCGCGACCCCCTAGCTGCGCCAGCAGGTGGTGTGGCCACCCCGGAGCCCGTCTCCGACCCGTTTTCTCCCAGTACCTTCCTTATGTTGTAAAACTTCGTAATATATAATCCCCCAGATCCCCGGAGGTTCGCATATCATGTTCTCGTTGTGTTTTTGTTTCGATCTGTTTCTGACAGGTAGAGTCTCAGTTTTGGAGCCATAATGTTTTCCTCTAGATTAGCCAAGGAAGATCCCTTTATGAACGTCATCAACCCGTACATGCGTGAGTTGAAGATCCATCCCAAGGATTTGTCGCTCGAAGATGGGGAAGTACAGATACAAGAGGTTTAGGGCCCTAAAGGTGAAGGTAGTCTGGAGGACAGGATGGAAGCACTGGAGCAAGAAGTCTTTAGGTACAAAAAGATGGTGGAACACGAAGTGGATATCATCCATAATATTAGTTCTGAACTCATCGCCGAGCACCAGAAGGAGACTGTTGAGCTTAAGGATGAAATTCTCTCACTCCACCAAACAACCAACCAACTGCAAGCACATCTCTACGATGTGCAAAATCAAAACTATAAGTATGAGGTTAGCTTTAAACGCATAAGTGTTGCTGTTAGTTTCAGGATGTTGGAGACCATGATGTCTTTTGTTGATGGGGAGCCTTTACCGTGGAAGTCGGACGAGGACGAGAGAACACCACCACCACCGAAGGAGTAATTCATCATCAGGTTTTGGCATCCCCTTGGTTTGTTCCAAGCTTGGGGGAGTGTCGCGGTATTACATCACTATCTTCTATCTTTTTACCTTTTTAGTAGAGTCATATCATGAATAGAGAAGTTATCATGTAGGATGGTTTGCATTATGGAAGTGTCCCCCCTCTCGTTAGATATCTATGTATCCCTTGGTGTGAGTTGTCGTTATGGATTATTAATGAGAAGTTCTATCATTTACTCTTTTGCATATCTTATTTTAGTTTTCAGTTACTATTATATGATTGATCTTGTTGTTAGTATTGGTATCACTTTGGGATCATTGAGTTAATTTAGTTGGTTTTGGCAAACCTGGCTCGGTTATTAGCAACACTATTATGAGAATAGAATGAAAAAGATAAAAGTACTCTTAAAGAATATAATTTCACCATCTTTCTTAATTTGCTCATAAGATTAGTATTCTCTAGTGAAGGTCTTTTGTGCTTCCAAGGAAGATTGCATGTTTGTTTTTATCACCTGTATGTTTGTTTGTTTCATTCAACTCTTATGCTTGCTACCCAACCTTGCTAGCCTAAAACCTGTACTGAGAGGGAATGCTTCTCATGTATCCAATCATTAAACCAAAACATATGCCATTTGTGCCCACCATACCTACCCATCAGCATTATTGATATTCCAAGTAAATTCACATTTTTATCTACCTTCTGAATTAAACTTGTTATGTGAAAATTAGTGATTAAAGCTCTCATGAACTTGATGGCCCACTTTACTTTCCTGCACTAAATAAACTTCAACCATTGTGCCCATCTATGTTGCGTATATGCTTGTGCTTTATAAGTTGAGAGTTAGCAGAACCATGTTACCATGGGAAACACTTTTAACATTGCACTTATTTAGTTGATATCATGATTCTTTTGCTTATGGATCCCGGTGGTGTGAAATAAAAGGGGAGCTTGTAAGCTCATGGAGTTTGTACATGTGTTAGAGAGACGCCTAGGCTGCTAGCCTAAGCCATGCCTAATCATGATGGAAACTTGCAGCATAACCATAATGAGCAATCTGTGAAGCATCCTTAATAAAAACCTATGCAAATAGCAAATAAAAAGATCGCTGAGATACTCATTGTCTGTTTGCCTTGTCATTTTGATATGGGAATGCTTCCGTATCATCGGGCAAGGGGTACCCCATTGACGGTTCTCCATGATGCACATGTATTTACAATGACAAGAACTTACTCATGACTAAAGTTGAGTAGCATGAGGTCTGGTACTCGTAAGCACGGGGCGAGATTTTCAACTTATAACTTGACAAGCATATCCTCATATTTGTCCACTTTAACCTTAACCACCTCAAGATGCTTATGATAGGGGCAATGAGAGTTGAAAGAAAATAAGTACCATAATTTTTGGAAGCTCTTTATAAAGCTTGAAATCCCTGCTTCCCTCTGCGAAGGGCTTATCTTTTACTTTTTAGTTGAGTCAGTAAACCTATTCCCTTCTACCTCAGCAAGTATTTTGAGTTGTTGTGTTTCATTCATTCATATGATGATTTATTCAATCATGTTTCTTATGTTCCTTGTTTTGCACAATGCTCTTATCTTAGTGATTATTACTTTGAAAGCTATCATTGAAAACCCATCATGTCTGAACTCCTGCAATTTGTTAACTAATATTTGACCAAAAGCAAAGTTTGCCATTAGCAATTATGATTTACTTTATGTACTTTATTGTGTTTCCTTTACTTATTGCAAGTTAAGTTATATAATAGTGAGTTGTCTTCTATTATGATTTAAGTATTGATGAATGTGATGCTTCTTGTCCATATTCTTTTATCGACTCTTCACTCCATAAACCTGAGGTCATGTTTATTGAGCTCAGTTTTCGCTTGGGGACAAGCGAAGTCTAAACTTGGGGGGAGTTGATACGTCCATTTTGCATCACTATTCTATATCATAATTTACTGGTATTCATTGATATATTTCATATTAAGAGATGATACTTATGTTATTTTATCTATTTTTGCATGGTTTATGACTTTTGGAGGATGGACCACTGCAGTCAGGATTCTGATGAAAAAGACATTGTTTGGAGGCGAAATTCGCGAAGATCATAAAATTCCAAAAAATACATGGAAAATCCTATTTTCCAGAAGACGAAGGATGCCAGAAGGGGGAGCGGAGTTGCCACAGGGGGCCCACACCACCCCCTGGCGCGGCCCCCTTGGCCGCACCACCAGGTGGTGTGGCCACCCTGGCCCACTTCTGCCTCTCCCCTTTGGCGTATATTATCCCCACAAAACCCTAAGCCTGGAGGAAGCGACCATAGAAAGATTCCGCTGCCTCTACGGGGTGGAAAACTACAGAGAGAGAAAGATCTATCCGGTAGATAGAATTCTGCTAGGGGAATTCCTTCCCGGAGAGGAGAGATCGTCACCATCAACACCACCATCAAGCTGGACATCATCGGGATCATCATCATCACCACCACCATCATCTTCACCAGCACCATCGTCACCACTTCATACCGCTGTAACAATTGGGTTGAATCTTGCATAGTTATTAGGGAAAACTTTCCTAGTGTTGATTACTCCTTATAGTTGATGCTATTGAGTGAACCATTAAATTATCGTTTATGTTTAGATTGTTGCATATCATTATATCATCTCTCATCTTAATCCATATGATGTCTTATGAGTAGTTCGTTTAGTTCTTGAGGACATGTGAGAAGTCATGTTGTTAGTAGTAGAATTATGTTGAGAAAGATTCAGTAGTTTGTTATTTAAGTTGTGATGTTATTCTTCTAGTGGTATCATGTGAACGTCGACTACATGACACTTCACCTTTATGGGCCTAGGGGGATGCATTGTGCTACTAATCGTAGGGGTTGCCGGAGTGACAAAAACCTGAACCCGTTAGGAAACCTTTGCACAAGGGATATCAGGATCTTAGAGTTTAAAGTTATGGTTAGGTTTCTATCTTAATTACTTTCTTGTACTAGCGGATGCTTGCAAGGGGTTTAATCACAAGTATGTATTAGTCCTAGGAAGGTCGGTACATTCGTACAGGTTCACCCACACAATACTTATCAAACTAAAGAAGATTAGTCAACCATATGAAACGAAAGCACCTTACGATATTCCCATGTGTCCTCGAGAACGTTTGGTCATCTTAAGTAATACAACCGTCTTGTCCTTTGCTAATGAAAGAATTGGGCCACTTGCTATATTTATTATTATTATCTTTTATTTACTCGCACCTTATTTATCTGCATTATCAAAAACCCCTAAAAATCCGTTTGCTAAGTATTTATAGAGAAATCCTGCTCCAAGCCACTCGTCAACACCTTCTGCTCCTCGTTGGGTTTGACACTCTTACTTATCAAAAATACTACGATACATCCCCTACTTGTGGCTCATCACCCACCGACCTTGTCTCTTCGCCTATAAAAGCCTCCCGAGACGAAAACCGTAAGTACAAGATCAGAATTCCATAAAAAGTTCTGCAGCACCGCCGCCACCGAAGAGGAGATTCGGGGGACATAAGTCTCTGTTCCGGCACCCTGTCGGGACGGGGAAGTGCCCCCGGAGCCATCTCCATCAACCCCACCACCATCTCCATCACCGTTGCCGACTCCCATGATGAGGAGGGAGTAGTTCTTCTCGAGGCTAAGGGCTCTACTGGTAGCTATGTGTTCATCTCTCTCTCTATGCATGATCTTATTGAGATTATGAGCTTTGTAATCTAGATCTATTCTTCTACTCAAGTGCTTTAATTAATCTCTTCTTATCCCCACGTGTGTAAAGTTGATAGTGTGAAGTTGACAGTGTGCACACCGTGTGGTACTTAGGCTAAGGTTACAAAAATACTTATCATGAGTATAATTTGAGTTGGATGCCTCTATGAGATTGTGGTGTTTGTTGGAACCATCTAGCGCTCAAGGTGATAATGAGGGGTTAGGGGTTATCTAGATGGGGAATGTGAACTTTAAGGTGTGTTGTTATAATCCTACATCGCCCAACCAAAGAGTAGTTCAGGGTAGCATAATGAAGAGAAGATATTTATACGAGAGTGTCCACTAGTGAAAGTATGATCCATAGGCCTTGTTTCTAAGCATTGAAACACCGTTTACAATAAGTTCTGTTACATGTTTGCTTGCTGCCACTCTTATTTCAGATTGCAATTACCACTTATAATCATTCATATTACTTGTATTTCACTATCTCTTCGCCGAACTAGTGCACCTATACACCTGACAAGTGTATTGGGTGTGTTGGGGACACAAGAGACTTCTTGTATCTTGATTTCAGGGTTTCTTGAAAGGGATACCTTTGACCCCTTCCTCCCTGAGTTCGATAAACCTTGGATAATCCACTTAAAGGAAACTTGCTGCTGTTCTACAAACCTCTGCACTTGAAGGCCCAACACTGTCTACAAGAATAGATGCATGCGTAGACATCAACCCCTTGACCACATGCCTCCCACGGTGCCTCGACGGTCGGCGGGACATCCGTTCGAGCTTCACCTTCATGCCGTCCGCGGCGTCTCGACAACCGGCAGCCGTCTGCCTGAGCGGCACCTTCACGCTCCTGAATCCCACCAGGAGCAAGGATTCCCCAACCCCCGTCGCCCCTGCGCCTAGTCCCATGGTGGTCGAGATGAGGCCGAGCAGGTTGTTCCCCCCGCCTAGGGAAGATAGTGGCTGGCCCACCGAGGTGCTCCCTCTATCTCTCCGCTGGAGTGGGAGGTGTAGCCCCGCAACAATGACCGCCTCTGGATATCTAGTCCAAATCCATCCCAGTCAAAGCCATAGAGAAAGAGAGGTAAAAGAAGCCCCTGACCCACATCGCAGTGGCAAAGTGCACATCCATCGCGCAGTAGATGGCACGAGAGCACATGCAGCTTTCCACGCTTAAGCTATAGAATTATTTCCTACCTTGAAAAAAAAAGAGTAACAACAAAGCATCACATCATCATCTAACATGCACGCATGCAGAAATGTACATGTAAACGAAATAATATAGCCATGATCATAAGTACTAATTCAGAAAACAGCAGATAAGAGTAAGCAAATTCAGTGCAAATGACACACCTTGGCATCGAGCATGATGAACATCCTGTTTCTATGGAACAAATTATCAAAGGGAACTATTTCTCCCATTCAATTAACTTCGACGGATGATTCGTGAATGAGCAATGGCACAATTTATGGTGAACCACCAAAACCTATAATAAGCAATCTTATATGGAGTAATTGGCCGGGGGTTTCATCCTCTCTTTTTTAAAGGATTGAATTGACGTTACCGGACATGAATGAAATACCAATGGATCTATTGTTCTCTAGCAGTAATAATTACAACACTACAATATTGCGTCATAAAGTTGAAGACTCTTCTAGCAGAACGACATCTGAATATTGTTTTTGTGTACTGCCATGGACTTTTGGAGCACCTGCAAGCAGCATAAATAGTTTAAAGAATCAGAGTGTATTTTGACTGAATGTGCACAGCGATTTTTACACATCACGATCCAAGTGCAGAGAAAGAAAAATGTCACAAGGAACATCAAAAGCTTTTGGCAAAATGCTCAGCCGAACTATAGGAATGAAAGAAACACTCAACTGAAGATGAGAGGGCATGCCTAACGGTATCCGAAAGTACATGAGAAATTGGACAGGAGAAAAGCGATTAGAACAAATTAAAGAGTAAGTGTTTGCATCATGCTGTGCCGGCAACTCATCGCTGGTACGGACATAGACCAATACCAAAGGTGCTGTTGCGCTTACCATGGAGTACTACTTACCTTGGAGAAAGACACAATACGGAGATTCAAGAGGATGAGAGCTTAGCTGAGAGAATTTAAATATGTACACAGATGCGAGCGCGGCGTTGGATGCGACGTGCGCGAGGGGATTAGAGCGCCAGAGCGCGAGAATATGGTTGCGCACGACGAGGTAGTTGGCCTGGTTGGCGCCACCGATGCGCGTGAGGACGGCGGCGACCTCGTCCTCGGAGAGAGTGTCCGCGGGGAAACCCGCCGCGAAGGCGATGAGGGCCTCGAAATCAAGCTCCTGCGCCAGGCGGAGGGAGGAGTTGGTTGGCGGGCACCCACAGCGGCGCGGTTGCCGGCGAGATGCGCCGCGGCCGCCGCGGACTATGAAGATGCGCGGAGGACGCGGACATCCTCCGTGGGGACCATGTCGAGGAACTGCTTCTTGTGGCGGCGCGGCTGCCGTGGAACCCATGCGGGACGATTCGGCAGAGGGAGACGCCTCAGCGGCCGCGGAACCCATGGATGACGAAGCGGTTGGAGGGGATGCCGCGGAGTCCCTAGAGGACAGCTCCGCCTCTTCTTTTCCCAACATATCGGAAAGGAACGAGGAGAGAAGATACGAGGAAGTAACAGTGAGAACCCGTGGACTGGTGTACATAATGGATGCCGGTTCACTGTTTTTTTACTAAATTTACTCTAGCTGAGTGGCTGCGCCGCATAGCTCTTCTCTCACGCATAAGCTATAGAGGAATATATAGAGGTATAGATATAGAGGTATAAATTAGAGGAGTCCAATCCAATAACCGTTGTAGACCTAGGGGTCTTTTCACAAGCGTAAAACGGAAAAAGAAAGAGATGGGGATGGAGTAGGTAGCCCCTCAGAACGGCGTCGAGCGTTCGGCCAGGCGCACTCCACTAGGGGCGACGGCCTGCCGCATTGTTGCGCGTCAGCGGTGAGCCTGGAGATTCTTGGTGGGTGGCGAGTTCGGCGAGCCGGCGTTGGACGAAGAACCGTTCCCAATGCGCGTGGTTGCCGACGTCTTTGGTGAGCTCGGGATCCGGCATCGCCGCTATGGCGGCATGGATCGCTTCGGCCAATTAGTCGCCTTCGGGGACCGGCGGCACAGGTATACCACCGATGCTGAGCTTCCACCCGCGCGGGCAACATATGTCCGGCGGCGCCATGTAGCCGGTGTCACGGAGCATCCGCGCCTCCCATGGCTGGAGTGTCCGCCGGCCGAAGGTGCCGCTTTCGTCCATCATCTTTGCCGAGTGGTCCTTTTCGCCGGAGTTCGTAGTGGAGTGGGGTGGACGAGGGCGGTGTGTTGTGAACCGGTGACAGAGCTTTGCTTTATAGGCCGAGCGCGGGAGACGAAGGCGGGAGGGGTGTAGCGGCGTGGCGGAAAAGGGGGAAAAAGGCGGGAAGCCGAGGTGGTGCTGGCGCGTAGCCGACGCGGGAGCCGAGGCGGAAGGATGAGGACGGTCGGCCTTCAGTCGCTGACTGAGCGGGTTCACGTGCTGAATCCGCTTCGTCCGGCGTTCCCAACGCCGCGGGATCGATTTGAGAAGGCCGGACGTATTTTAAGACAAATCTAAACAAAACCGATATTATAAGAACGCGACTAGGCAAAATTTCGCGGTGGGAACGAAAACCAGGCCGTGGGAACGGCCTGCTGGAACCGAGTGGAGATGCTCTCTTGGACCACTACCCACCGACCTTACCGGACCACTACCTGCACACAGAGAGACTTCTGCGGCACACGAAACGAAACAGCAGGCACGCAACACGTTGCGGCGGCGGAGGAGATGGCGGCGAAGCTGGAGGACGTGCCGTCGGTGGAGCTCATCACCGAGGTGCTCCGCCGCGCCAAGTGCAGCTCCAAGCCCGACAAGCGCATCATCCTCGTCGGTAAACCCCCCTTCCACCTTTACCCACTCATTCTTAGCGTTTTGCTGGATCCAGACCCATGTCGTTGCTCTTGCTTAGATCCACGTACGGTCATTCCCTTGGGGAACAAATCTCGCCTCTTTCGCCAAGAAATTCTTGCTCCCGTTATGCCCTGTTAAGATCTGGTCGAATTGAGGTCCTGTATGTTGCCTGCATGAATCAGTTGGGTGTTCCTTGATAGATGGAATGAGATTCTTGGTCAATGGAACAGGAAAATTTTGTTATATTTTGTGAAGCCCTCAAGGGGAAATTTTGTTATATTTTGGCCTGTATTTTATTATCTCTATATTCAGCATGTGTGAAGCTGAAGATCAGATCCTTATTTTCACAACAAGGGTAGCAATTTTTCACATGAAGACCCGTTCTAATTGCTTTGCACACTAAAAATTAAAGAAACATTCAAAGTTCAGTTGTTACAAATATGGAGAATTCTCTCTTTATTTGCCGCATTACCTAGTTTATGTCAGAAGGGTCCTTTTACCCTCGTAGTGGTTGAAAAATCTGTGGTTTTGTCATCTATGAAAGTTTGTTAAGAATGAAAAAAGTTAGCAATCAGAGCTGCATACTCATTTGGTACGAAGTGGAAGGCTTTTGTGGTTGGTGAGAAAAAAAATGCAATTTTGTGCGTATGAGTAAGGTATGAATAAACAGTGCAATTCTTTTCTATTTTTTGGCCTGCTACAGATATCACCGGATCCAATGCCTCTACTATTGTTTGAACTAAGTGCTACTGCAAATATCAACTTAACTCCTTTATCGTCATTTTAGTTTTTGTCACCAGCAATGTATGCATTTACAGTTTTGTCACCAACAATTGCGTCAACCAATTCTATGATTGTTTGCGGAGAGGTGAGGCGTTAATACATTTACAGTGCTTTTGCAGACAGCAACGTACACAGCAGAATTATATTTTTAGACCTTGTTAATTGTTTGGTTCATCTTAAGTTCTGAACACAAAGTGCCATTTATGTTCTAGATTGCTCTATGCTTGGGCAATTTGACATACAAAGTTTTATGAATTCTGTAGGTCCGCCTGGCTCTGGAAAGGGAACACAGTCTCCCCTTATTAAGGATGAATACTGCCTGTGCCATTTAGCCACTGGTGATATGCTGAGAGCTGCTGTTGCTGCTAAGACTCCTCTGGGGATCAAGGCTAAAGAAGCTATGAACAAGGTTGTGCTTCAAGAATATACCAAAATAGCAATTCAACACAGCAGAAACTTCTTTTGTTGATTCCATTGTTTTTGACATTTTTTAGGGAGAGCTTGTTTCTGATGACTTAGTTGTTGGGATCATTGATGAAGCCATGCAGAAACCTTCATGCCAGAAAGGTTTTATCCTTGATGGCTTCCCTAGAACTGTTGTTCAAGCACAAAAGGTCAGGTCATTTACCAATATGCATCACTTTGAAAAAAGCTCTATGTTAAGGACTTTCTATAGTGATGAGAATAATACTTCTGTCTTGGGAGGGAGCTTAGTTATTTTTTGTATCCTCATGATTACACTGAACAATGGTTGCAGCTCGATGAAATGTTGGCAAGGCAAGGTGCTAAGGTTGACAAGGTTCTGAACTTTGCAATCGATGATGCAATTTTGGAAGAAAGAATTACTGGTCGTTGGATACACCCATCGAGTGGTAGATCTTACCATACAAAGTTTGCTCCTCCTAAGACTCCCGGAGTTGATGATGTAAGTCAAATACGGAATACGTGGTCATGCCTGCATATGGCATATTTGCATGATTCAGTTTTAGATCATTATCGTTTGTTCAACTAGTGTATGTGCTGAGCAGTTCAATATCTTCTCTTGCATGCCACTCTCTCAGTTCTCCATGCATATCCAATTTTCGGAAAGGATTATGTTGTGGAGGAGTTTTCTGGTTTGCCAGACAAAATCTAGTTTCAATGTTTTTATGGCCTGCTTAAATAGCTGTATGCCCCTTGTTCTGACTTTTATGGATGTCTTGTACAACACAACATTTCCTCTCCTTCAATCACAGCATGCTCTCTGAAAATGCCATAAATAAAAAATATTGACATGATTTTGCAGCAAGTGGAGAATATACATTATTGACATGGATCTTTGATTGTGCTCAAGACATAATCTTTTCTTTTCTGCAAGATTCATATGTTTTATCCACAAGATATGTGTGAATCTGCAATTAAAGTTCCTTTTGTACTATATATTTTCTTCAGTTCCTTGTTTTCAACGAACCATTGGTCCCTGATTGTTCTCTTTCTTGCCAAGTTTTCTGGAGAGCCCTTATTTCAAAGGAAAGATGACACAGCTGAGGTCTTGAAATCAAGACTTGAAGCCTTCCACATACAGACCGAACCGGTATATTTTCTTAGCCAATTATGTAGATCTTTCTTGAGTATGGGAGTGTTGTATTAGGGTCTATTTGCAAGCTAAGCCCTTTCATGTCAATATTTGCAATTTTGCATGAAGCAAAGCCCTTTCATGTCAATAATATTTACTTTAAAATTGTTTGGCCCTCTCAGGTGATTGAGTACTACTCGACGAATGGCTTAGTCGTGAATCTTCACGCAGAGAAATCACCAAAGGAAGTTACTGTTGAGGTGCAGAAAGCCCTTTCATGAAGTGCCTGTTCCTCACGTTGAAAATGACATGTACCAAAATCCCTAACTCGGTTCCCTAAGTTTAAACTGATACCAACTTCTTACGGTTCTGGTTTTCCATCTGAGACGTGTGCGATTGCACCATTTTGTTACAGTTTTCACAAGCTCAGGATTTATCTGAATAATTTTGTTTGGAACGAGTTGGAGTTCTTCATGTATCGGTACAGGAATTCATCGTCACAAAAAGTTCCTTGCCGCCTTGTTGTAATTGTTGTGACAGTGGCAACCATCGATCCGAGTTACCAGCAAGCTAATGCATCCGGTACCATGCCAAGTAACCATTTGAGACGAAATTAGGGCCTCTTTGGATTGCAGGATTGAAAAAGGCAGGCATGGGAAAAACATGGGAATTTCATTGAAACACAAGGAAAACACGGGAAAAGTCCCTTGTACACACTTGATTTTTAAATTAAGGTTGGAATGGATGTTCAAATTTCTATAGAATTGAGACAAAGGAAATCTCGTCCATAGATATTAGGATGACAGCATCCTTTGATCCAAAATCCTAAGGATTAAAATCCTAAATATCCTACGAAATTTATACGTTCTATTGTGGCCTTAAGTTAATAGGAGTGCTACCTAGTACATGGTATGCAAGCTTTTCTAAATTGGCATTTTTCTTCCTAGTTTGTTAAACTAAAATTGGCTGACACCTAAAAGTGTAAACAATGCGTTCCCATGGGCTCACACAACGATTTGAGCCTCTGAGCCCTTGGATGGGGTACTAGGATGGATGGTGGATCTTGGCCGTTGGCTGCTAGATCAAGCCAAGCCATGGAACGACGCTTGGTATGAAAGTGACGAGGACATCCCATCTATCGATACAACCGCTGTACCTACGGCCACATAAATACAAAGTCCTATCACTCGAGCTCCTACCAAACAACTTAACAATAAGGTACTTTCGTTTCTTGGAACTATTCTTCATATACATGAGAATATGATGTTGACTAAATTAGATGTGTTTGTTACTCTTAGGAATAATGGACCTAACATGGACGAGAGGGACAAGCATTGGAGCATGGTCATGCATAGAGATGGCAGCAAGCATATGAGGATTAAAGAGGACGTCACAAGGGGAGATTTCAGAACTGTGAAGCCTTCATAATGATGATTAAAGACTTGGACGAAATATTCAAAAATATTACTTCATAGATTCGTCCATAGCTTAATATAGTGCCGCGTCACCTTTATTTTTGGCCAGGCCCATGTTATTTTTGTAGGGATTTAAATAGCCAATTTTTAGAGTCCGTATTTGAGGGGAAAAGGCCTTCTAGGGTTGGATTCGGCCACCATACTTATGGCTGGCCGAAAACCTACCTTTTCCTCCTTAAATACCCCATAGTCATTACTTTATATTCGGATTTTGTTTAGACTAAAAGTTAGCCATCATTGCAACTTCGCCAAGGCTTGAGTGTCGCAGAGACCTCTTGTACTTCGCACCTATTCAGGATCCCACCTTATTTAATAAAGCTTTCATCTTTGTCCGCAATATCTTGGTTGCAATATTACTTCTTGTTCTCAATTTCAGGTAGGAATTAAGACCCTCGCTGGCCAGGCTGATCGTGCTTCTGCAAGATCGGTAACCTCTAGAAGATTGGCCTAGCGATTGCATTGGCGCTCGTGCTCGCACGTGTAGTCGGATCGTCAAGCCCGAACTCCACCCAAATCGACAACCATCATCTCATCAAAAGATTAGACACCTTTGCCCTATCAGAAAGGGCAACACGAAACCCAAACCCTAGCCGCATCTCTCTCTTGCATCCAACCCCCATAAACCCAAACCCTAGCCGCATCCAAACCCTAGCCGCCCTATCCTCACCCCGCTCGTCCTCCTCCTCTCTCCCGACGTCGTGGGTGGAAATCCTAGCCAAGCTCCTGATTGGCCTTGCTCCATGCCTCCTCCAATTCTATGGCACCGCTAGCAGGTCCTGCGCCTCTGCCATCTTCCTCGAGCTGCCGCACCACCTCCTCCTCACCCTTCGCCCTCAAGCGTCGACCCACTACAGATGGTCCCCGTGCTCGCGCCCTTCTCCGCCCGCGTGCGATGGCCGACTCTGCTCCGCCTCCATGGCCACCACCCTCATCCGCCCCCTCTTCTCACCTTGACCCACCGAGGACAGGCTGCTGCCATGCCTCTCCCTCATAGGTAGGCACCAGCAGGCTATGGGGAGCAGGGGACCTGGGGGATGTCGCAACACAGCCAGCGGTGGAGGGAACCTAAGGGAGGTCATGCCCAACCGACATCGTAGGGGACCTGGGGGAGCTCGTATCCCGACCGACGACAGGGAGGGGGGAGGAGGGGGGGGGGTACCTAGAGGCGATCTACTAGTCCTTCATCCTCCCTATAGGTTGAACCCCTCTTGAACGAGCTCCTTTATTTGATTTCTTCCTCTCTAATTCACTTAAATTTTTGAACAACTATGTTTGGGTGGCGGGTAGGTTCGATCAATCACGCGAGCAACCCTGATCCCCCAAGTAAACAAGGTTCCAATAAACTAGAAGGTACCTCACAAACATTCTTACTATTGTGTTGCTAGGATTAAGGGGGGGTACCTAGAGGCGATCTACTAGTCCTTCATCCTCCCTATAGGTTGAACCCCTCTTGAACGAGCTCCTTTATTTGATTTCTTCCTCTCTAATTCACTTAAATTTTTGAACAACTATGTTTGGGTGGCGGGTAGGTTCGATCAATCACGCGAGCAACCCTGATCCCCCAAGTAAACAAGGTTCCAATAAACTAGAAGGTACCTCACATTCTTACTATTGTGTTGCTAGGATTAATTTATTTATTTAAGATCAATTTATTCTTACTAATGTGGCCTCAGATGCTTGTGGACCGATATCAGGAAATTTGTAGCCAGACGACAAATTATACAAATTTTGCGTACATAAAGTTTAAAATAAGACATCATACAATTATACAAAAGGTATCTGCTCTTTCTTTCCAGTTTTACGTCGTACCTACTTCCTGATATTTCACTAGGATTACTGATTCATAATTTTGCTACAGTTTGATGATGTCTATTAATTATAGAACAATCATGCCATGGGTTATATTCATTCGGTCTACTAAATTGGCGAGAGGAGTACCTGCTTCTCACAAAATGAGTTTTCTATATATAGAGCTTTTGTAGGAAGCATCTCTATTTTATTTGTGCATCTTGATCACAAGACTTAACTTTTCTTCTTTACGACTTAACTAAAATGACACGTGACAACGTGTGTATCCACGAGAATATATGCATAAATGTGGGATATAGCCAGCACACATTGGACAATGGCTGGATTCTAAGAAAATGGAATACCAAGCTACTCTCGAGTGTCGACCAATTTTAACTTTCAAGTAAAATTGGATCTTTGAATAATGGATTCAGATTCTAGCAGATATACCAATGCCTAATGTTTTCCAGTAACTCGACCCTGCTCACTGCCGACTTGAAGTGACTTACTCACGGTCCATCCTAAGGGATACTGACCTCTTTATTTGGTGGTGTAAATAGGTTAAGTTTGCACAACCATACAAGTGAAAAATGCAGGGGCTTGCAAGTGTTATTTTTATAGATTTCTCTTTTCAAGATTTGGGAATCCTTAGATAATGATTGATGATAGCTTGGTTTTGATGAAACTTCGTGCGTAAGCATACTCTTTGGCAGCCATCGGTATTTGGATCACTGTCGGTTTATTTCCAATGGTCGGTGCAGATTTTGGTTCCTAATTTAAATTGGAAACTTAATATGAACTACTCTTCCCTTCTATTATATGTCGCTATTTCTTTATCTAAGCCAGTGCTGAAAGCTACGATTGGTGCATAAATAAAAAAGTTTTATGCTTTATCAAGTTTTTTATTCTGACCTACTGTTCCTAAAACCTACATCTGTGAAAATTGGAATTTAATGATTCCTACACTAAGCACCAATAGACAGTTAGTTCACAAGTTTAGGTTGTTTGTTATTCAGAGATTATTTGCTTGGTTTTCCATCTTTATGGATCACAATCAAAATTTTGAATGCAGGAAGAAATGTTGGTAATTGGAAGGATATACTCTCATGACCCACATTGATAGATCAGGTTGGTACTTGGAAAATCTAAATCGAAATTCAGACAATGGTCACGTGCCCGCCAATTTACCTTTTGGCGTTAGTTTATTTCTTCAGAATGAAACCTTCCTATTTATTTTTTCAAACAAGATCCAGTGTACTCTATCCTAAACCTGCACTATATATTCACACAAATATAACACTATATTTTAAAGAGGACTCCGCTGATCTATGTTGCTCTTGAAGCTCACAGTATTCTATGTACTCTCTCCTTAAAGAATATTCTCCTATTGAGTGAATCTCTTGAGAGTGTTCAATTATGTATCTAGACTGTATTTTTATCTAGGTGCTGCATTCAGGATCTAGATGTCGCTTTGGTTTACCCTGGACATCTTTCATGTTAGGAATAAGAAACTTGTATTTCAGAGGGGCAAAAGCCACAATATATAGTACGTGTACAAGTGTAAAATATGCAGGAAACCCCCTAACTATTAGAGAAACTGCAATATACAAATATCTCTCTAACACCCCCCTCTAACTTATAGTGGATCCACAACAGTAACTTTGGAGAGAAGAAACTATGTTGTGCTCTAGTCTAGGCCTTCGTAAAAAAGTCTGCTAACGGTAACTCTGAAGGCACGTATTGGAGCGCAATAATCTGATTCCTGCATACTAGCACAAACAAAAGAACATGATGATTTCTGACAAATTAATCTATATGCAATGGAAGTCTTCGCTAAGATCATCATCGTCGGCTTGCACCAACTTTTCGGCTCATCCCCGGAGATTAGAGGGCAACGATAGGTTCCGGCAATCCCGGATGAGCCCTTTAAAGTGATGGAGGATAGGCCTCCTTGACGCTGTGAGCCAGTTGCTTGACGTAGGGGAACTCGATGACATGCTTGAACATGTGTTTGCCATTCGTGAAACAATCCCCCTTATTGGCGAAGGGGCATCCCTTTTTGGCGTAGCCCTCGAGAGCCTCATCTAGAACACTCCTTATTCTGGTGTAATCTTTCTTCTTTGTCAAACTCCGTGACTCAAAATACGTGGCTAGCAAAAACCTCGGGGAAATTACGATGAGTGTGCAATATGTGTCTCTGTGCAACACAATTGAGATGGAATGTTGGAAAATAGCAAAGGAAGAAATCTATAAGAAAACATAAGTTACGGCGCGAGCAGGAGTGTACTAACTCGGGAAAGAAAGGCAAAAGAAGTGTGTCCTTCCTCTTGTTGTCCACCATGAACTTCTGAAGGTATGCTATCACCATGGTCTGTGTCTCGGATCCTTCCAGCAATTGGCTGTCATGCATGTAATAGGTATCCACTATCATGACGTACGGGGTTTTCTCTCTCTTCATCTTCATCGCCAGATTGAGCGTGTATAGGCGAACCAAGTTATATTCTAGCCGTTTCGAGAGAAAGAGCTTAAAGACGTCCTCATACACTATGAAGAACAGATCCGTGGGGCCTCATGGACGAAGTCCACGTCCGATGGCACCTTGACCATGAAAACCGGGTAATTTGGATATTTTTCTTGAAAAAGGAGGCCCTCTAGTGTCTTGATACCATCATGCAAAGTTAGCATGGCTCCACGCGCGAGGCAGAGCAGCTCCGGAGTCAGTATTGGTTCACTAGCTACATGCACTCGATGCAAGCCATCCTTGCGGGCTTGTATGATGTTGTCCTGAGCCCGGATCCTCTTCGTAGGAGGCTGGCTCGTAGCCTTCTTACTTCTCTTCCTGTGCTTCTTCTTCGAAGTAGGGTCCTCCACTAGGGATGCTCATGTCTTACCGCCCGCCTTTTCGAGTGTGTTAGGGCTGAAAATGAATCCCGGTTTGTCTAGTGTATCGGTGGACAGAGGCATCTCTTGAGAAAAACCATGGTAGACCAGGTGCTACGTGCATGTACTAGGACGACCAGATTGATTGTCACGAGCGAGGAAGGGTTCTTCATCCACACAAGGCATGTACAATTCTTTGTCGATGCTAGTGTTGAGGAAGTCGTTGACGTAGAAAACTTTGTTGCCATCATGTGGCGCCATGTCCACGCCCTCAGGTGGCGGCGGGTGCGATGGCGGTTGCGGTGCAACATCTTCTCCTTGGGGCGATACACACACTCCCAACAGTTGTTTGTGACAATTGGTGGTGGCAACGATGACCGGTGGCTTCCGAGGCCGGACGACCGAGGTGGCGCCGGTGGTGTGCCCTCCCACCGCAAGATGAATCTGGGTCTTCGGCCATGTTAAGGCCCAAATGTAGCATTCTGCAAGGGTCTCGTGTTCGTCGGCTCCTTGAGGTGGAAGGGGGTGGGGGTGTCCATGTCGTCGCACCCCGACTACACCCGAGCTAACCTGACCCTCATCTTGGAATCGTCCATTGGATTGTTGTGCATCATGCGAATCACGGGTTGTATAAGAGTGCCCTTGGCAACATCCTTCAAGTCTCTACCAACAACATTATGCAGGAGTATGGAAGGAGTGTCCTAAGTCAAAACATGTTGGGCATCATGAGATGGCAGTCATCAAAGGCATAAAGGAGATGGCTTGGACTAACTAATTAGTTACCTTGGTGATGGCATTGAGATTCACTAATTTAGAGACACGGACGGTGCCAGCGGCCGGCCTAGCAACATTCTCATGCTTAGGTGCATTATGAAGCACCACCATCGACGGAAGCGCCTTCATATTTTTGGCGTGAGGGGCATCAGTGCGACTAAATCGACCGGCTGTGCCCTGGCGTTGGCAGTCGGTGGGGTCACCAGGTCCGGTGACACGTTGATGCTCGAGTTGCTACAAGTGAGGCTAGGCACCTGTATCGGCCCTAGTCGACTAGTTCATTCCAAGCAGCTAGCCCCTTCATCAACCCAGGGGGATGATCGTGCATAGCTTCTCTCCCACTATCTTGTCCACTACTCTCTTGTCCACTTTTTGCTCAAGTGACTACAGCTTCATCCTCAGCTCTTGAACCTCGGCCTTGTCCATAGACGTCGACTGGTTCTTCCTCTCCCTTCTTTTCTTGGCATCCTGTAGTACTCGCCAAACTTCATGCTCGTACCAAAGCCGGACACATGGCCAACTGATGACGGGGGCAACCACTTCTCCCTCTTCTTGTAAGCGTTCAACGCCCTATTGAAAACCATGTCCCACGGCTCCGTCAACCACTGGGACAATGAATCGGCAGTAGCGTTAAATTCCCTCTCCTATAGACAAGGAAAGGTATTGGGGATATACTTTCCGGGTATACCCACTATAACTCGTTGACCAGGGTGGCCCACTTCGGGTTAGAACTATGCTTCATGGGCAGACTAGTCAGAAAGAGAAGTTGGAAGCCTATCCGGCTATGGGAAGGCCCAGAACACTTACCGACTTAGGCCTGTAGGGAAACTAGTAGTCCAAGATGTACTATGTAATCGACTATGTATCGCAGCTGGATAGGACTCTCCTGTAACCCTAGGACCGAATGACTATATAAGCCGTCCTAGGGATCATCCTTTAGGGCATCGACAATCAACCTTAACTCGCATAGGTGAAAACCTCTCTTGTAATATGTACTTTCAGCTCTACCGTACTACTAGATTGCTAGTAGGAGTAGGATCCATCCACCACAAGTGGATTCAAACCTGGGTAAGTGTTGAGGGCTAACCTCGTGGATGGCTCGATCTTTCACGAATTCCTTGGAAATCGAGGCAAAGTGAGTGGGGGGATGAGGGAGAGGATGAAATCCGCGAACTCACGTACGAAGAACACGATGAACTCACACACACAAAGATGCGATACAGACCTATATCTCACGTCGGCGGCTACCGGTCCAGCACAATCCCTAGGATAAACATCGGGCAGAGATCTCTCTCTAGAACCGGCACAACGAGTAGGGAGTCTCGGTGAGATCTGGACATCTTGGCAAGGGGCTCTGGTGCCAAGGCCGTGTACAACGAGGGAGGCACGATGCAGACTCCAACGAGGTGGAGGATAATTGGTTCCCCTTTCACAAGGAGCATGGGACTAGAATTAGGGAGATCCACAAGGGTGTCTTCTAATTCCAATTATCCAAGTATGATTATTACAATGGAGGGTGGGGGCTATTTATAGGATAGCCACTAAAATAAGGGTAGTTTGGGCACAAAAAGGTAAAGTCTGGACGAAATAGGAATATTCTCGGGGATCAAACCCATGTTGACTTTTAGACTGGGGCGTTCCGGCGATAAGTCTGGCGTGACCGGAATTGGCGCCAGAAATTCCGGTCACAACATGTTGTTTCGGTCGGCCGCCGGAATGGCGTAGAAAAGTGTCTTTCAGTCGGCTCCGGTTTCTTCCAGTGCTCGCCGGGATTTCCGATCATGGGTCCGGTCCACTAGAGTTATCGCCGGGAATTCCGGCGCAAAAACCGATTCGTCAGTTTTGTCGCCGGTTTGGCCAAGAGCTCCTTCTCGTGTAGGCTTGGATACTTCTCTTGGCGTTTCTTCATGGGGTTCATAGATGAGGATGCACAAGGTATTTGCATGAAGTATGTAACTACCTCGGTGAATTACGCTCTTAGTTACATGCCTAGATGAGCGAAAGTGGTTAAAATAGTACGGTGGGGCCCGGAGCCACTCACGGTAGACCGTTCGGTCATCCTAACCACTTTCAGAACATCGGGACAAGAACGAGCGGCGTAATCGACAGGCGAAGGGATCAACTACATACACAAGTGAGTATGTATGCAAGCCACACACAACAGTTCTCAGAGCCATTCCATCTAAAAGAAATAGAAATATTGCAACGTCATACGGCAAGAGCCAAATATCCTAGATAGAGATAATATTTTAGGATAGCTCCTCATACATCGAACATCAGAGTATCAGGCGGAAGCGGAAAACAAGATTCGAGTACGGACAAGAAGCAAATCGGCATAAGATGCCACATAAATAAACACATCCCGCCCACAGATCTCACGGATTCCCGTTCCCGGAATCTCTACATCGAGTGATCGTTGCCAACCTCATCCGTCTCCTCCACCCAGTATCCATCTTGCGAGTACACCTGTTCATCTGAATCAAACAATTTATCGTGTGAGACCCTAGGGGTACTCAGCAAGTCTTTATGCCTCTAAAGGGGACATAACCTGGGGTGACGCAATTGCAGCAAAAGATAATATCTAACAAGTCTATAGATACCCGCTAACCATCCGCCTAACCAAAGATAGACGGATGTCCGTGAATTAAGAACAACAGTTATAACAATATAGTTAACAGATCCATCCTCCTCCTCGCTTATCAACGAGGAAGCGGACGAACAACCCCCATCCGTTGGCAGTTTTATTAACCATTCCATGCGTATTGCACTATTTACTAGTCAGGTACTTAGTCAATTTAAAAGCGGTTCTTTAGTTAGACTTGTCTATGATCGAGAAACTGTGCTCCAAGTCGTCCATAACCGCGGACATGGCTTTCAGAAAGATTTACCCTGCAGGGGTGCACAAATAGCAACACACACTCGATCAACCTCGGAAAAACCAACTCAAAACCCAACGAGGCATTCACGACAAAGCGATCACAGGATTCAGAAATATTTCAGGGGGGCACCCCAATAAGCTACCCGCAACGAAGTTGGCCGGCTCCGACGGACCCAGGGTTTGCGACGACAGCTGTAAACGACTGGGAACCCGAAAATATGACTGGGCTTGTCGATACCGCGAAAACGTGGCGTGATCCAAAACAGTACAGGTGCTCCTCGCACAATCTTAAATAAAGCAGTAACATGGCATAAGTACAGGATAGTAATAAAGCCCCAAACTAATTGTGGCCCCAAGAAATAAGAATGAATCAAGCTCTGGCTCAGGGGGTCCATAAGGCCTCCCGGATGTGGATAGTGCGAATAGTCAATGAACAGGAATCAAGTACTCGGGGTCCTACGGGACACAAGTGAGCATGAAAAACCAAATAGCAGATATTGCTCACCGGTGCCTCTTTCATTAGTTATCCCATTACTACTCAGGTTAAGTTGTTTAGGTACCTCGTTATCCATCAGACACTCACATACCCTACACATGCTTTTCTACGACTCGCACGGCTCAAGCAACTCCTGTAGTAATGGCTCATGGGATTGAGGAACAGGCTCGGTGGGGTTTAAAAATAAAGGCTATGCAGTACTTGGGATTCAATTTAATGCAATCGCGACTCAATGATGCAAGAATAAGATAGAGGCAATATGTACTATATGTATGCAAGCATGTGGTAGTGCTTGCCTGGCAGCTCAGTTGAAGCGAGAGATGGATCTGGGTAGAACTCCTGTGATTCCTGATAATTCTCCTGCTGGGCGTCTATTCGAAGAAGAACCAAACAAACAAGGGCCAACATAAATAAAGTGCATAATCATATGAATAAAATGCGACAAGCAAACAAGCATGCCATGATGAATGATGCACAATTTTCATGGCATTAATGTAGCATGGCATGGTGAGGTGTGGGGTACAAGAATAAAGCATTTGATTAATTATGAGGTCCAGTTTTATTGCCATAAACAGTTCTGATTTTTAATACTGACATGAAGCATGCTTCAATTCAGAACAAGGAATGTACAAATAGAACGGGCTAGTCGTGCTGATCGATTTAGACATATTATTGTTGAATTTGGAGTTATAGAATTAAAGTTATTAATTTATTAAGAAAAGGGCATTTTATTGTAATTTTAATCATCTCGAAAATTTAGAGTGTTCAAACATTATTTTGAATGGCATATTTGAATTCCTCACACTTTTCTGATTCAAAAACATATATCATTTGTTTTATTTGGATTTATAATTTAAAAATTATTAAAAACAGATTTGAATTTGAATTTAAACTTTTCCTGGAATTGTTTTATTAAAACAGATAACGGAAATACTTTTTATACTCGACCTCTCCTAGCCACAGTCACAGACAGGTGGGGTCACTGCTGACTGGGCGGATTCGACGCGCAGGAACTTTTCTTACCCGGAATCTATCTAGCCACCCTCACTGACGAGCGGGACCGGTGTGTTAAGCGGACCCACACGCGAGCACAGCCGATGCGGGCGTGACACCTGGCGGCGCTAGGGTCTGCGGGTTAGGGATTTACGAAACGTGGGTTCCTTTTTGTAAAAACGCGACAGCGACTGACCGGTGGAGCTGGAAGGACCGCGGGTTGACGAAACAAAAGGTTGGGGGGTTTTACGCAAAGTGCGCACGACACTGTTTTTCTTCTTCGCGTTCTAACGAACTGATGGCGGAAAGTCGCGGCGCGGTGGGGGCTCGAACCCGCGACGCTGTGCGCGTGCAGGGGGACGGAGCCGCGGCGGTAGGCGGGGGATGTTGTTAGGAGAGGGATGGGCGGCTAGTTAACGCGGTGCGGCGCGGGGACATGCAGACGCAAACGCGCACAGAGAGCGTTCGTCCCGTGGTCCGGCGAGGCCAGGCCATGTCGGAGAGAGAGAGGGGATGTCAGAGAGGATCTGGGGCTCACCGCAGGCGGACGGTGGTGTCGGATCGGGCCGGGGGGCAGCAGGACGGCGACGAAGCAGACGACCGGCGCAGCTAGGGTTTCGGTGGGCGTCGGTGAACGGCGTCGCAAGGATCGGCTCCTCCTCGCTGGCGGTTACAGGGGTGACGCAGGGGAGCACCACGGTCTTCCTCGACACCCAAAATCGCCACGCCACCGGCTGTAACGACGAGGAGTTGGAGGAGGCCGACGGTTCGGCGGTGGTGGAGAAGTCCGACGGTAGGGGAGAAGAGGGTTGGCTCAGAGGCCTGGGAGATCTGGGCGAGGCAGAGGAAGCGTGGGGAAAGAGAAAAAGTAGAAGAGGAGGGGAGGCGCCGTGGGGATCAGGGTAGAGATAAAGGTGGCTTCGGCCACCTTTGTCCTTCTCCTCCCTCACGTGCAGGGCGTGGCTAGGGCAGGGTAGGGGCATGGCAGGTAGGCCAGGGAGAGATCAAGGAGGGGGCCGGCTCGGGCTGGGGCCAGCATGGCAGGGAGAGAGAAAGAATGGAGACAGGGAGGCTCGGGTGTAGGTAGGTTAGCCTCGGCTAGGGTTTTGGGAGGGCTCGAGTTAGGTTTTGTTAGGGTTGGAGGGGAGTAGCTAGAGGCAGGGGTAGATGCCTCTGCATGGTGAGGTGATGAGGTGGGGTTAGGGTTAGAGAGGGAGATTAGGGAGAGAGGGTTTAAGTAAGGTTGAGGTGTAGATTAGGGTTCTAACTAGATCATGCAAAGGGGTGGTGTAGGTTTTTGTGGTGATCCACCAAGATCAAGTAGAAGTGTAGATGATGGTGAGGTGAGGGTGTTGTAGTTGAGCACAAGGTGATGGTGAGGAAAAATACACAAGAGAGAGAGAGGTGGGGTTTAAAATAAATAAAGAGAAGATCCCACAAGTATGTGGTGAAGGCATGGAGAGTGAGAAGAGAGAAGAAGTGGTGAGAGGGTTTTTGTGATGAGCCAACAATATAAGGCATGAGATGGAGGAGATGGTGGGCTTATGGGATAATGATCCCACATGATCATGCCTAGATGGGTGATGGATAAAGAGATAGGGGAAAGGTTTGATGATAAGCAAAAGAATAGAGCTAACATGAATTAATTCTCAAGGTACCAAGCTCCACTCACAAATTCCAAGTATAACCCAAACAAAATAGAATGGTGGAGATTTGCATGACCCATGCATGGGCATTAAATGCCATGTTTTATTCTTGTGAAAACAATAATAAGGTAACATGGCATTATACACATGCATCCCAAAATATGGAGTAAAGCCAAGCTAAAGAAAATAGAACTGGATCCATCCCAACCCACATGAGCTAGATTAAATGGCAAAAGAAAATAAAGCTCATGGGTAATTAGGATGGTGGAATTATAAGGTGGTGGCAAAGAAAGGTGGTGGAGTGGAATAAAAGATATGGCCCCAACTCAACTTGGGCATCAAGCATTTATCAAGATTCAAATACAATATATCAAGAGCCAAATACAATTAATAATGCATATGAGAGAAGAACCAAATGAAAAGGGTTTTATATGATGCTCAAATGCAAGGTGGCATGAAGACATGAGCATGATATAATGATGATGCAACAATTATATGTAGGAAGTAGCAATTATATTACTAGACCATGTAGCATTATATATGTTAGACAGATGGGATGCTACAAAGTAGCAAGCCATCCAAGGATGTATCGAAATCACATGAGGTGAGGAGCGAATTCACCTTAGCTTGAAGGAGCTTGGCTCGTGCACGAGTCATTGGTCCACTTGGTAGAATTGACGGTGTAGATGTAGGGACGTATGTAGGACGAGCTTCATTAGCTCCCCACCCCTTGGGAAAGAGTCGTCCTCGACTCTTTGTGCATATCATCTTGAACATCTCCATGAAAAGGTGAAAGGTCCTTGACGTTGAACGTATTGCTCACAAGGTACTTGGAGGACGGAATGTTGATGATGTAGGCATTGTTGTTGATTCTCTTGAGGACCTTGAAGGGTCCATCTCCTCTTGGTTTATCTTGGAATCACATTCCTTTGGGAAACGGTCCTTGCTAAAGTGTATCCACACAATGTCGTCTTCCTCAAAGATCATCTCCTTCTTGTCCTTGTTTAACCTTGAAGCTTGGCGAATGACTTGTTGCTCGATAGTAGCTCGTGTTTCTTCGTGAAGCTTCTTCATAGCTTGGGAGCGCTTACCAACATCCATGTTCGTGCGTTCATGGAGGGGTAGTGGTAGGATGTCAAGTGCGGTGAGGGGCTCAAAACCATAGACGATCATGAATGGGCCCATCTTCGTTGTAGAGTGCTTGGCACGATTGTAGGAGAACTCAACATGGGGAATGCATTCCTCCCAATCCTTGAGGGTTTTCTTGATCAATACACGAAGGAGAGTGCCGAGGCTTCGGTTGACGACCTCGGTTTGGCCATCGGTTTGCGTATGCGACACAAATGAGAAGAGGAGCTTGACGCCTATCTTGGAAATGAGGGTCTTCCACAAGTAACTCATGAAGTTGACGTCGCGGTCGGAGACGATTGTTCTTAGCACACCGTGAAGACAGATGATTTCCTTGAAAAACAAATTCGCAACATGTGAAGCATCATCGGTCTTGTGGCACGATATGAAGTGTGCCATTTTGGAAAAGCGATCCACAACGACAAATATAGAATGATGACCATGCTTAGACCTAGGCAAGCCTAACACAAATTCCATGCTAATATCCGACCAAGGTGCATGCAGAATAGGTAATGGCATGTGAAGACCAAATGGGTTAAACTTAGACTTAGCTTGAATGCATGTAGTGCATCGTTGGACGTAGCGCTCCATGTCTCTCTTCATCTTGGGCCAATAGTAATGAGTGGCGAGCATGTCCAATGTCTTGTCATGTCCAAAGTGACCCATGAGGCCTCCACCATGTGATTCTTGGAGAAACAAAAGTTGGAGAGATGACTTCGGAATACAAAGCTTGTTTTTTTTAAAGAGAAAGCCCTTATGTAAATATAAATCATCAACTCCTTTGTCAATGGAGCACTTTGTGAAAATTGGTCCAAAGAACGTGTCAAAAGCATACAAAGTTTTGATTTCATCAAGACCCAACACGTTTACTTCGAGTCGAGTAAGAAGGCTTGTGTTCTTGCGAGAGAAAGCGTCCACATTATCTTTGCCCTTCTTATACTTGACAATGTATGGAAAAGACACCATGAACTCAACCCACTTAGCGTGTCTTTTACTCAATTTGGCTTGGCCTGGGAGATATTTCAACGACTCATGGTCGAAAACTATGATAAATTCTTTAGGCCAAAGGTAATGTTGCCAAACTTGAAGAACATAGACTAAGGAAAAAAGCTCTTTTTCATAAATTGGGTAGTTAAGGCGTGCGCCATCAAGTTTCTCGCCATGGTAGGCAATAAGATGTCCGTTTTGCACAAGGACTCCTCTAATACCAATACCACTAGCATCACACTCTATCTCGAAAGTTTTTGTGAAATCTGGTAACGCAAGAAGAGGTGCTTCGTTTAGCCTCTTTTTAAGCTTATCAGAGGCTTTTTGTTGTGCTTTGCCCCACGCGACGATGACATTCTTTTTAGCCAACTTGTTGAGAGGACAAGCAATGGTAGAGAAGTCTTCCACGAAACGACGATAGAAACCAGCTAACCCCTGAAACTTCAAAGTTCACTCACATTTTTGGGGATGGGACAATCTCGAATGTCTGTGACTTTAGAAACATCGACTTCAATGCCATAGGAAGAAGCAACAAAACTAAGGAAAATAAACTTGTATTTAGCAAAAGTACACTTGGGAAGATTATCATAGAGCTTTTCATTTTGAAGGATTTGCAAAACCTCCTTTACATGTGTAACATGTTCCACAAGTGACTTGCTATAAACAAGAATATCATCGACATAAACAACAACACTCTTTCCAATGAGAGAATGCAAAATATGATTCATATGGCGCATGAAGGTGGATATGGCATTAGATAATCCAAAAGACATCACCAACCATTCATAGAGACCAAGTTTGGTCTTGAAGGTGGTTTTCCACTCATCACCTTTCGCCATTCGTATTTGATGGTAACCACTATGAAGATCAATTTTTGAAAAAATAGTGGTTCCACACAACTCATCAAGCATGTAATTGAGACAATGTATAGGATGTTGACAACTCATGGTGATAGCATTGATTGTACGATAGTCCATGCATAACCGCAACATATCATCCGTTTTGGGACAAGAATTATAGGTACCACACTTGGAGACGAAACGGTTGATTTGACGTTCGATCTCCGTCGTCTCCTCTAGGTTCGTGCGGTAGGCGACACGGTTCGGGAGAGGTGCGACGGGTATGAGGTCTATACGGTGCTCGATTCCATGAAGAGGAGGTAGTCCATGAGGGAGCTCTTCGGGGAACACGTCCTTGAAATCCTACAAAATAGTCATCAAAGAGGGAGGAATATTTGTCAAATCATTAGTTCATTGCGCTAGTCGCTTGCAAATGAGGACATAGTGCAAGATGGATGGGTTATTCCTCACATATCTCATCTCACTTTTGGTGGCAAGAAGAACACTCTTAGTTTTTCCACTCGAGTTAGGATTGTGGATCTCACTCGCTATGAGGTGGTTCTCTCGCTCACCATTCTTCTCACAAGTAGGTGTTGTGGTTTGCGCCCTCTCTAAATCCTTTGCATTGTCTGCAATTATTTGGCTAGGACTCATCGGTTGAAAAAACATGTCTTGTTAAGCCATTTGAAGGTGTATACATTTGTGCGACCATCCTGTAGATCACCTTTGTCGAATTGCACGGTCGACCAAGCAACATATGACAAACCGTCATGGGGACTACATCACACTCTACCGTGTCTTTGTTGGGGCCAATAGAGAATATTACAGAGACGGTATGCTTGATCTTCGCAGACCCTTGGTCACTTAGCCATTGGACATGGTAGGGGTGCTTGTGTGGATGGAGGCTGAGGTTGAGCTTCTCACACAACTCGGTGCTAGCAAGGTTGTGGCAACTCCCTCCATCACTGATCAACTTGATAGATTTCCCATTGATGTCGGCATGTGTTTTGGAAGATGTTGGATCTTTGATCTTCATGTTCTTGGGCTTGAGTAGTCAAGATCCTTGTGACGACAAGTGATGGACTTGCGTCATGTTCACACATGAGGAGTTCTTGGTCATCTTCCACATGTTGCCTAGTCATTGCTTCTTTGACTCTTGCATCAAATTCATCCTCACTCAAGTATTCCTCATCTCCATTGTCATGGATGAACAATACTTTTTTGTTTGTACAAGTGGCCGACTTGTGTCCTTTGCCTCCACACTTGTAGCATTCGTCGTTGAAGGGCGGGTCATCCTTTGTATGTTTGCTGCTTGGGGGCGGTTGTCCTTGAGGAAGTGTGGGATTGAAGGAAGGCTTGGAGGTACTTGAGGATCTTCCATTGAAGGTTGTTGGTGTAGCGTTTGAGGCTTGCTTGTAGGTGAAGAACGTCTTTGGCTTGTTTTATTTGTGTCCTCTTGTACTTGACGTTCGTCTTTTGTTTCTATGTGCACAAGCTCACCCATGGTTTTGTACTTTTGAAACTCGGTGTGGCGCTTGATTGGATGGTTCAAGGCGATGAGGAAACAAGCCATTGTTTTCTCATTACACTCTTCAATGTTGGCGCGTGATGGCTTAGGATATCTTGAACTTGTTGGGAACCCCAAGAGGAAGGGATGATGAGCACAACAACAAGTTGCCCTCAGTTATGAAACCAAGGTTATCGAACCAATAGGAGTAAGGAAACAACCCCAAGGTGTTGCTACCAACTTGGAATCCTTCACAACACAACCACAGAACTTTTCCCCAACTTACAGTGAGGTTCTCAATCTCACCGGTTTTGCTGAAAACAAAGGATTAAACGTATAGTGTGGAAGCTAGTAATTGCTTGCTGAAAGTAAATAGTAAACGGTAACAATAGATGGTATATCAATGGTAAAAGAATGGACTGGGGTCCATAGTTCACTAGATGTGATTCTACTTAAGATAAATAGCATGTTGGGTGAACAAATTACAGCGGGGCAATTGACAGATTTGAGAAAGCATACAATGAATATACTAGACATCTTGACTCCTATGAGATTTGATTGGGCATTACCACATTATACATAGACCGTAATCCAACTGCATCTATGACTTATAATCCACCTTCAAGTTATCATCCGACCCCCCCAGTATTAAGTTGCAAGCAACAGATAATTGCATTAAGCAAAGTGTGTAAAGTAAACAATATGATTGTCCCATGGACAAAGGATTGTTGTTTTCTCCCTACTAGCAACATCACATATACAACCTTAGAGATTCCTGTCACTTCCCTAGATTACTAGAGGTATGAACCCACTATCGAACATAAATACTCCCTCTTGGAGTTGCAAGCATCTACTTGGCCAAGATAGTTACTAACAACGGAAAGCATGCAAGATCACGAATAACATAGACATGATAGAATCAATAATCAATCTGAAATAGCATCTCAATATCCATCGGATCCCCGCAAACACAACATGTAAGATTACAAATAGATGATCTTGATCATGAACGGAGCTCACAAGATCTAAACATGATAGCACAAAGGAGAAGAACCAACCATCTAGCTACTACATGGACCCATAGTCCAAGGATGAACTACTCACGCATCACACCAGAGGCAGTCATGGTGATGAAGAAGGCCTCCATTGTGATCTCTCCCCTCCGGCAGGGTATCAGGAAGAGCTTCGGATCGCCCCTGATCTAGGGATGGAGATGGTAGCGGCTACAGACTCTTTCGTGGATTTCTGATCGGGTTTTTGATCGGGTACTTAGGGTTTTCGTCCTGGGAGGCTTTTATAGGCAAAGGGGCAAGGTCGATGGAGCATTAGCGGCCCACACCCCTGGTGGCGCACCCCAGGCCGCGCTGCCACCATGCGTGGCCGCCCTGGTGCGCCGCTTCATCTCCCCTCCGAACTCCGTGTTGCTTCGGGTAAAATATTGACTTTGGCTTTTGTCATGTCCAATTCCAAGAATATTTATTTACTAGCTTTTCTGAAACCAAAAATAGCAGAAAACATGCAACTGGCACTATGGCATCTTCTTAATAGGTTAGTTCCATAAAATGTATAAAATACCTCAAAATATGAATTAAACATAAGAAAGTAGATATAAAACAAGCATGGAACATCAAAAATTATAGATACGTTTACGACGTATCAAGCATCTCCAAGCTTAACTCCTGCTCGTCCTTGAGTAGGTAAGTGATGCACCATCACAAGCTTGATCAAGGTATTTGCAAAACATTGATAGCTAGGATCATAGTACTCTAACATAGACATGAAAGATATAGTTCTAACAGTAAGACATAGCAACTATGTTGTAACATGAAAATGTACAAACAAAAGATTCATGAATAACAATGCTTTGAAAGACGTTTGTTTGTTTCACATATAGAAAACATAACAAAAATGGTATTCAGCTTGTCCCTCATGGTATAGCAAAACATAAATGCATAGGACACCTTCAAAGTTGATAAGGGTGACTAGATACAAATAATTTAAGAACAAGCAATATCAAAGTTATGAATCAATCAACAAGTTTTGGAACAATGAACATTAAACTAAGAATGATCACTATGCTCTCTCAATTGGTGCATAAAGATAGAAGATGGAGACTCAACATAAAAGTAAATGAAAGGCCCTTGATATAAGGAAGCAGGGATTCAAGTCTCATAAAAAGCTTCCAAAAATTATTGTACTTATTATCTTTCAGCTCTCATTGCCCCTATCATAAGCATCTTTAGGTGATTAAGGTTAAAGTGAACAAATATGAGGATGTGCTTGACAAGTTATAAGTTGAAAATCTCATGCCCCTTGCTTACGAGTACCAAACTTCATGCTACTCAACTTTAGTCACAAGTAAGTTCTTGTCATTGTAAGTACATGTGTATCATAGAAAACCGCCAATGGGGTACCCCTTACCCCATGATACAGGAGCTATCCCATATCAAAATGACAAGGCAACAGACAATGAGCATCTCAACGATCTTTTTATTTGCTATTTGCATAGGTTTTTATTGAGGATGCTTCACAGATTGCTCATTATGGTTATGCTGCAAGTTTCCACCATGATTAGGCATGGCTTAGGCTAGCTGCCTAGGCATTTCTCTAACACATATACAAATTCCATGAGCTTACAAGCTCGCCTTTTATTTCACACTGCTGGGATCCATAAACAAAAGAACATGATATCAACTAAATAATGAGTGCAATGTTGAAAGCGTTCCCCATGGTAACATGGTTCTGCTAATCCACAACTTATAAAGCACAAGCATATACGCAATATAGATGGACACAATGGTTCAAGTTTATTAAGTGCAAGAAAGTAAAGTGTGCCATCAAGTTTGTGAGAGCTTTAATCACTAATTTTCACATAATAAGTTTAATTTGGAAGGGAGATAAAAACATGAATATACTTGAAATAGTAATAATGCTAATAGGTAGGTATGGTGGACTCTTTGGAATAACTTGGTTTTATTTGGGGTTGGATGCATGAGGGGAACTCATACTTGGTACATGTGGAGGCTAGCAAGAGACTGGGAGCGGCCAACTAAGAGAGCAATAATGGCCATAATCATGCAAAGCGACAACAAATTATTAATTAAAGCATAAAGTGATATTACAACTCAAAAACTAAATGATCATAGAGGCTATGGTGAGTGGTATAGTATTAACATGGTGTAAGCATGTGCCAAGTCAACCCAAATAAAGCATCAAAGGAGAATACCACAATATTATGCTTTTATATGCTAAAACAACGCATGATTCTTTCAAGGCACATTAAGCAATCTCAATTGTTTGGAACAAGTCATGCTACATCAATAATCACTAAGCATAAAGTCAAAGCAATATAAAACATGACATGATAAAGTCTAAGCCACAGTCAAAACAAGCTCCTTTTGTACCACTTATAAGCATGAAACTTCCTACTCTTTTCAACACAAATCAACTTATTTGAAACTATGTATGAATGCGGGGGTCCAACCAATTTATTTAAGCAAACCAAAAAAAAGAAAACTAAAAACAAAAATGAAGACGCTCCAAGAACAACACAATTGTGCATGAAAAATGAAGTGTTTGGAAGAAAACCTGAGATTTTTATTGATGAAGAAGGGGATGCCTTGGGCATTCCCAAGCTTTGACGCTTGTACTTCTTGAATATTTCTTGGGGTGACACTGGTGGCATCCCCAAGCTTGAGCTTTTTCCCATACTTCATCTTATCACATTATTCTTTCCTACACTTTAAAATTTCCTTCATACAAAACTTCACACAATCTTCATTAGCAACATTAGTGTACTCAAGATAATAAGTCTTTGGGTTCAGTTTTAACATAAGTAAAACTTCCATTAAAACACAAGCTACTGTAGCAATTCCTTCTAAAATATCAAGTAATTGGCGAGAACTCAAAGATAAAGAGATTAAGAAGCAAATGCAAATAATGGCAGAAATCTGTCAAAACAGACCAGCATGTAAAAACCGATTTTTTTGAAGACATTCTGTTACTCAAATCGAAAAGTGTAAAACTAACGAAAGTTAGATAACAACTCGAGGCATAAGCACAAATAATTACAGCTCAATCCGAACTACAGAAATGTTTCACAATTTTTTACAGTGAAGCAGAAAAATCTATTTCGGGACATCAACTTTTCTAAGTCTTACTTCTCTCTCATTAGAGGTTATTCTTGGCACAAAAACCACACAAAAAGGATAAGGAGAGGTTATTACTGAGGCTAACTTCCAAGAATCAACAAAAGAAAAACTTACTGAATAAAAATTTGGGTTATCTCCCAATAGTGCTTTTCTTTAACGCCTTTGAGCTAGGCATAGGAAGCAAGATTCAAGTATTTTCAAATGAAGAAGCATTAAGAGCAAACTTTGTTTTAATAGGAGAGGCAAAAGGTATATTTTCTCTCCTCTTAGGGAAGTATTCTATACCTTGCTTGAGTGGGAATTGATATTTAATGGTGCCTTCTTTCATATCAATATTGGCACCAACAGTTCTAAGAAAAGGTCTTCCCAAAATAATAGGACAAGAAGCATTGCATTCAACATCCAAAACATAGAAATCAATGGGGACATAGGTATTATTAACCATAATAAGAACATCATTAATACTCCCCATGAGTTTCTTTTTAGCATTATCATCAAGTTGGACATCTAAATAACAATCTCCTAATGGTGGCAAATCAAGCATTTCATAAATCTTTCTAGGCATAATAGAGACACTAGCACCAAGATCACATAAATCTTTGAGATCAAAATCATTCACTTTCATATTAATGATGGGTTCCCAACTATCTTCTAATTTATTAGGAATAGAAGCTTTATGTTTCATCTTTTCTTCTTTAATTTTTATGAGAGCATCAGTAATGTGTTTTGTAAAGGCCACATTCATAGCACTAGCATTAGGACTTTTAGCAAGCTTTTATAGGACATAATTACTTCAGAAATATTGAAACCATAAAGATCAAAATCATAATTACCATCCAAGGTAGTAGAGCTATTGTTTCCCATATTTCGAAGAATTTCAGCATTTTTATTGGGAAAGGTTCCATTGGTTTTAGGTATTGTTGCAAAAGGAATGGGGACTTCATGTGGTTTGCTAGCATCAACATTGGTGGTGGTAATGGTACATATACTAATATTTCTAGCAATTTCATCTTCTCTTTTCAATTTAGCGTGCAATTCAGCTAATAGTCTAACATTTTCATCGATTCTAACTTGTATGGCATTAGTAGCAGCAAAGGGATTTTCCATGGTTTCAGGTTTAGCAGCCATTTTGTTAATCAAAGAGGATTGTGCTTCAGACAAAGATGATATATTTCTTTCAACATTTGAAAGTTTTTCCTCAATAGTTTTATTGAAAACAGTTTGTTTGCTAATAAAATCCTTAAGCATGACTTCAAGTTTAGAGGGTGCACTTCTATTGTTGTTGTAGGAATTTCCATAAGCATTACCATTATTGGGAGGATATGGCCTATAATTATTATTACCAACATTATTCCTATAGGCATTGTTGTTAAAATAATTGTTTCTAATGAAGTTCACATCAACTTGCTCTTCTTGAGCAACCGAAGAGGCTAAGGGAACATGATTTGGATCAATATGAGCTTTTCCATTAACTAGCATAAACATAATAACATCAATTTTATCACTCAAGGAGGAGGTTTCTTCAACAGAATTTACCTTCTTACCTTGTGGAGCTCTCTCAGTGTGCCATTCAGAATAGTTAACCATCATATTATCAAGGAGCTTTGTTGCAGCACCCAAAGTAATGGTCATAAAGGTACCTCCAACAGCAGAATCCATCAGATTTCTTGAAGAATAATTAAGTCCTGCATAAAAAGTTTGGATAATCATCCAAGCAATCAGTCCATGAGTGGGACAATTTTTTACCAAAGATTTCATTCTTTCCCAAGCTTGAGCAATATGCTCATTATCAAATTGTTTAAATTTCATTATTTCACTTCTCATAGATATAATGTTAGCAGGAGGATAGTATTTTCCAATGAAAGCATCTTTGCATTTAGTCCAAGAATCAATACTATTTCTAGTTAGGGATAGCAACCATTCCTTAGCTTTTCCTCTCAAAGAGAAAGGAAACAATTTAAGCTTAATAATATCTCCATCTATATCCCTATGTTTTTGCATCTCACAAAGTTCAACAAAGTTATTAAGGTGAGCAGCAGCTTCTTCAGTACCAACACGAGAGAATTGTTCTTTCATAACAAGATTGAGCAAAGCAGGTTTAATTTTAAAGAAAGTAGCTTTAGGAATAGGTGGAGCAATAGGTGTGCACATGAAATCATTGTTGTTTATGCTAGTAAAGTCACACAACTTAGTGTTTTCAGGAGTATTCATTTTTGTAAGATTAAAGCAAGCTAACAGAAATAGAAACAAAAATAGGGACTAATTTTTTGTGTGTTTTTGATAAAAAGAAACAAGAAAACTAAGCAAAAAATAAACTAAGCAAAACAAAAATAGAGTAAAGAGATTGGTTGTGAGGGACTCCCCTTGTGAAGTTGTCCTTAACTCCTCGGCAATGACACCAGAAAAAGGCTTGATGGCTCAAGATATCTCAGTTATGATGAGCACATGAAATCATTGTCCTTAACTCCTCGGAACCCCAAGAGGAAGGTATGATGAGCACAGCAGCAAGTTTACCTCAGTTATGAAACCAAGGTTATCAAACCAGTAGGAGCAAGGAAACAACCCCAAGGTGTTTCTACCAACTTGGAATCCTGTACAACACAACCACAGAACTTCACCCCAACTTACAGTGAGGTTGTCAATCTCACCGGTTTTGCTGAAAACAAAGGATTAAACGTATGGTGTGGAAGATAATAATTGCTTGCAGAAATTAAATAGTAAACGGTAAACAGTAGATGGTATATCAATGGTAAAAGAATGGACTGGGGTCCATAGTTCACTAGAGGTGATTCTCCTTAAGATAAATAGCATGTTGGGTGAACAAATTATAGCGGGGCAATTGACAGATTTGAGAAAGCATACAATGCATATACTAGACATCTTGACTCCTATGAGATTTGATTGGGCATTACAACATTATACATAGACCGTAATCCAACTTCATCTATGACTAATAATCCACCTTCAAGTTATCATCCGACCCCTTCCAGTATTAAGTTGTAAGCAATAGATAATTGCATTAAGCATGCGTAAAGTAAACAATACGATTATCTTGTTTTCTCCCTAGTAGCAACAACACATCTACAACCTTAGAGATTCCTGTCACTTCCCCAGATTACTAGAGGCATGAACCCACTATCGAGCATAAATACTCCCTCTTGGAGTTGCAAGCATCTACTTGGCCAAGATAGTTACTAACAACGGAAAGCATGCAATATCACAAATAACATAGACATGATAGAATCAATAATCTATCTGAAATAGCATCTCAATATCCATCGGATCCCCGCAAACACAACATGTAAGATTACAAATAGATGAACTTGATCATGAACGGAGCTCACAAGATCTAAACATGATGGCACAAAGGAGAAGAACCAACCATCTAGCTACTACATGGACCCATAGTCCTAGGATGAACTACTCACGCATCACACCGGAGGCAGTCATGGTGATGAAGAAGGCCTCCAGGGTGATCTCTCCCCTCCAGCAGGGTGTCGGGAAGAGCTTCGGATTGCCCCCAATCTAGGGATGGAGATGGCAGCGGCTACAGACTCTTTTGTGAATTTCTGATCGAGTCTTTGATCGGGTACTTAGGGTTTTCATCCCGGGAGGCTTTTATAGGCAAAGGGGCAAGGTCGGTGGAGCACCAGGGGGCCCACACCCCTGGTGGCGCGCCCCAGGCCCCGCCGCCACCAGGTGTGACCACCCTAGTGCGCCACTTCATCTCCCCTCCGAACTCTGTGTTGCTTCGGGTAAAATATTGACTTTGGCTTTTGTCATGTCCAATTCCAAGAATATTTCTTTACTAGCTTTTCTGAAACCAAAAACAGCAGAAAACAGGCAACTAGCACTGTGGCATCTTGTTAATTGGTTAGTTCCAGAAAATGTATAAAAATACCTCAAAATATGAACTAAACGTAAGAAAGTAGATATAAAACAAGCATGGAACATCAAAAATTATAGATACGTTTACGACGTATCAGCGCGGATCATGTTGAGCTCCATTTGCTTGAAGTACTCTTCCACGGTCTTTGTCCCTTGACTAAGATATTGTAGCTTGTTGAAGAGGTCATGTGTGTAGTGTGTAGGCTCTTGTCTTGCATCACAAGCGACTTAAACTTGTTCCCACCAAAGGTTGGTGTAATCATCGAACTCAACCGAAGCCATGGCGACCATCTTGTCATCACTATAGTTGTGCATACATAAGATCTTGTCGACCTTGAGTGCCCATGAAAGGTACTCTTCAGGATCATTTGAACCAGTGAACTTGGACATTATGAACTTGAGCTTGCCAAATGTTTCTTCATCATTGTGGTCACAGTAGTGGTTGTTGCCTTGATGGTGATGGTATTCATCATCCATGCAATCATTGCGATGAGCTTGGTGACCTTGCGGTTGAGGAGCCTCATTTTAGGGAGGTGGAACTTGGTTCTCGCAATGTTTTTGTGGAGCTTGCTCTTGCTCTTGGCGCGGTTGTTGACGTGGTTGAGGCACTTGGGACTCACGACGGTGATGAGTACGTGTAGCCTCTTGACGCAGTTGTGGATGAGGGGGCTTGTTCCTCGGTTGGGGACATGGGTTAGGCACATGGGCTTCATGACGAATATCATGGTCTTGAGCCTCATGACATGGTGGGTGTTGCTCAATATGTACCATTTGAGGCTCCATGTATTGATGTTGTGGAGGAGGCTCATCATGGTGACCATGGTGGTGACGTGGACGTTCATGATGGTGATGAGGAAGAGGAGGGTCTTGAAGAGCTTCATGTCGATGATGTGCTTGATCCTCCAAGTTGGAGTCATCACTTGTTGTTGTAAGAATGTCTCGTGGATGAGGACAGTGTAGTGGAGGTTGCACATGAGGTTCCACTTGTGGTTGTGCTTGTTTGATCACTAGTGCCCTTGCGTGATGACGGTGTCCTTCTCGCCTTGCTTGGGCCCTTGAGGAGAAATCACCATCATAGCTTGACATTGCGGCGTGCCGTAGGGAAGGTACATTGTGCAAAGAACTTCCATCGTCAACCACGGGGGCGTCATTGCATCTTGGAGCACTTGCATGAGGGTCTTGACGAAGGGGAGAACAGTGACGCGATGAGATTGAAGAGCTTGATGCATGTGAGCGCGGTCTTGCGTTGCGCGTGAGCTCGGCCATCGACCTTTGTAGTGCTTCGTTTTTGTTGGCGAAGTTGATGTGCATGTCCCTCGTATCTTGATGGAGGTTGTAGAATCCTTTGCGCATATCATGCATTTGTTGTTTTAGGCCATCAAAGAGGTTATCGATGTTCTTGAACTCGGCTTGAGTTTCGCCGAATTGTTCATCTTGGCGTGACTCGAGAGCATTGCAACATTCACGGAACTCATGGCGGATGATGTGGTGGCTTGCGCACATCATGTACATGCCTTTGTCTTCACCTTGGGTAGGTGGTTGGCTCGACTCACCATGCCCATCCATCATGCAAAAGAACAATCGATTGTATATGGAAGGTAATATGTGGTGGAGGTTAGCCATCTACCTCACCTTGGAGATTGCAACGAACTAGTAACCACACGTGAGAACTATAAGTTTCCAAAGTGATAACGCAAAGAAATCTCACACTAAAGAAATAACTAAAACTCTCAAAAGCTTTGGGTGGAAGGTTAGGGTGGTGGAAAACCAAACATAATGATCCAAAGAAAAGGTTATTGTTAAAAGTTGTAGAGAACCAAAGATCAAAAGAAAAAAGGATACGATCTACAAAAACACAAAGGATACACACACATGGAGACGGATGTGGTTAGCACGACTATGAAAATGAGCACAAAATTTCCTAACAAAGACTAACTTGGTTGTCATGCCAACGCAAGGAGATACCACAACTCGTTCGCCAAAAGAGGATAAACAACAGATTTGTGCACTTGTCTTGGTCGTGCTCTTTTACTCTCTTTGCTTACAAGCTTGAGGCTCTCTTTTTATTAGGAGACTATGTATTGCTTTTGATTTTTCTCCTTTTTTAATTCTTTTTCTCCCTTTCTATACTACTATGTCAACTTTTGTATTTGCTTACACACTCTCACTTTCCAAGGGGAAGTGCACAATGCTTAGGCAAACATAAAATGAGCTGCTCTCATAGGATAGATACATGCAAAGGAAGAAGTGATATGGGGTGGCCTTGTTTTCTTAGCAAGCAGTTGTCGATGATGATGGTGGATGATAGATAACTAGCCTGTAGCTATGAACTCTCCCGCTCAAACCCTGATGCCAATGCAATAACTCTCGAACCCTGTGGGATATTCACAACACAATGCTCTTGCGCACTCACCCGTCGACCACGAACAGTAGTTTGCAATCTACTAATTACCAATGGAACAACATATCACACTCAATTGTAGTAGTATAATTCGATCACAAGATAATTCCAGAGGTTCTAAAAAGAAACAACTCCAAAATAGTTTAAACGTGGTCTAACCCTAACTTTGGGGCGTCCGAGGGCTTATAAGGGCGGCTGGGGCGGCCAGAAACTGTAACTAAGATGCGTACGACTCAAACTGATACATGCCAACTTGGACTAGATTCGGTCAGTGGGTGGACAGTCTGGTTGATATCGACCGGACAGTCCGTTCGGGCAGACACTCCGGGTGGATTCACCCAGACAGTCCGGTCCGGCCAGAAACTTCAAAGTTTCCGATGGTGTCCGGGTAGTGTCCAATTTGGTGTAGTGATTGTCTGCACTAATTCTTCTCTTAGGTAGGCCGGACAGTCTGGGTGGACTCGGCCGGACACTCCGGTCATTGCAGAACTTCATGCCTCCGTCTTGATGATTTTCTCTTGCGCCTTCCTCCTGCTCCTCCCTCGCACATCCTTAGGCGATCATCATGCTAGGCTTCTCTTGTAGCCCTTCTCCTCCTCGCGCCATGCTTGTTTATCCAACGAACCTGATCATACATAAATGCATAGACTTAGGTAGTACAAAGTTATCATCAATTAAAGTACTAGATTTGTTTAGGAGTGAATTCACCTGTTATTCAAGTAGCTTAGCACGAGCTCTTGTAATGGGTCCAATTCTAATCTCATTGGACGGATCCTTCCTTGCAACAGCTGGAACATCTTCAGTAGTAGGGGTGGGTGTAAGTATAGGGATGTCCTCATCATCTCCCTCCCTTCAAAAGGCGTCGACCTCGATGCTCCAAGGTCTTCTCCATCATATGGTGATAAATTAGCAATGTTGAAGCTGTTGCTAACTCCACCAAACTCAGTAATAGGTATATCAATCGAGTAGGCATTATCATTAATCTTGGCTAACATCTGGTAAGGACCAGCACCACGTGGCTTCAATTTGGATTGTCGAAGTAGTGGGAACCTGTCCTTGCGTAGATGCACCCATACCATGTCACCAGGATTGAACAAAACATCCTTCCTTGCTTGATTCCTTCTAGCAGCAATGTTCTTGCCTTTCTTCTCTATAGCCTCTCGAGTCTTCTCATGAATCTTATTCACATATTCAGCATGTTTTGATGCCTCCATATCAACTCTCTCATGTAATGGCAAAGGCAACAAATCAAGTGGCGTGAATGGCTTCAAGCCATACACCACCTCAAAAGGACAAAGCTGAGTAGTCGAATGCACAGACCTGTTCTATGCAAACTCAACATGTGGCAAACACTCATCCCACTCCCACAGATTCTTCTTTAGCATAGTCCTTAGAAATTTTGACAATGTTCTATTCACCACCACCGTTTGACCATCTGTTTGGGGATGACATGTAGTACTGAACAACTTCGTTCCCAGCTTCCCCCATAAGGTCTTCCAAAAGTAGATCATGAACTTCACATCACGGTCAGAAACAATCGTCTTGGGTACTCCATGTAATCTCACGATGTCCCTGAAAAACAGGTTAGCAACATGCGACGCATCGTCTCTTTTGTGGCAGGCAATAAAATGAGCCATCTTAGAGAACCTATCCACTACCACAAATATAGAATCATGACCCCTCTGTGTTTTAGGTAGACCTGACACAAAATCCATACTAATGTCTCCCTGTGGTATAGTAGGTGCAGAGAGAGGTGTATACAAACCATGAAGCTTCAACTTTGATTTGGACTTGTGGCATGTAATGCAGCGTCTCACAAATCTGTACACATCACACCTCCTCTTGGGCCAATAAAAATGATCAGCTAGCATGAGCAATGTCTTCTCATGCCCAAAGTGACCCATCAAACCACCAGCATGTGAATCCTGCACTAAGAACAAACGCAATGATGATTCTAGAATACATAGTTTGTTAGCTCTAAACAAATATCCTTCATGTATATGATACTTATCCCATGTGTTTCTAAGAGCACACAAACAATATGGTTTAGCAAAATCATGGTCAGTTGCATAGAGTGCACAAATACTCTCTAATCCAAGAATTTTAACATCAAGATTTGTCAATAGCATGTTTTTCCTATACAAAGCATCAAGAACTACATTTTCCCTCCCCTTCTTATACTTAATGATGTAAGGAAAATATTCAATAAACTCAACCCATTTAGCTAAACTTCTATGCAAGTTTGATTGAGCTTTCAAATACTTCAATGCTTCATGATCAGAATGTATGATAAATTCTTTTGGCCAAAAATAATGTTGCAAAACTTCAAGAACTCTAAAAAGTGCATACAATTCTTTATCATAAATAGGATAATTTAATCTAGCACTAGCAAGCTTCTCAGGAAAAATATGCTATAGGGCGACCCTCTTGCATCAAAACGCCACCAATACCTATACCATTAGCATCACATTCAACTTCAAATTGCTTCGAAAAATCAGGCCATGCAAGTAATGGTGCAAAACTAAGCAAATGTTTCAATGTATCAAATGCAATACCTTGGGCTGCGCCCCACACAAATGGCACACCTTTCTTAGTCAGTTCATTCAATGGTGCAACAATAGTGCTAAAATCCCTCACAAAGCGCCTATAAAACCAGCTAATCCATGGAAACTACGCACTTGACTCACATTCATGGGAATAGGCCAATTCTGAATTGATTCAATTTTAGATTGATCTTGATGCATCCCGTCCTATGGACGCTCCCACTTCTACACCACCAAGTCCCCCAAGTGGACGAATGACTCGTGCTCGAGCCAAGCTTCTTCAAGCTAAGTTGAATTCGCTCCTTGTCTCATGTGACTTTGATACATCCTTTGATGGCTTGCTACTTCATGCCAATACCTTATGCATCATCAGGTACGAACCCCATGAAGAAATGCCAAGAGAAGGAGCCAAGCCAACGCGAGCCGGAGTCCTAGGCCAAACCGGCGCTAGGATCGGCGGACCGGACTTCTCGCTAGAACTTCCGGCGCACGCCCCGGCGGAACGGACCCAGGAGCAGAATTTCTGGTGCACGCTAGAACCGACCGGTGCACGCCGAAACACCGGAATTAGTGGAAACCCCTTGTGGATCTATCTAGTTCTTGCCTCATGCTCCTTTGACAAAGGAGCACCAAATATCACCAACCTCGTTGGAGTTTGCATCATGCCTCCGCGTTGTACAAGGCCTAGGCATCGGAGTCCCTTTGCCTAGACGTTAAGATCTCACCAAGTCTCCCATCTCGCCGTGCCGGTTCGAGAGAGAGAGATCCCCGACCGATGCCGATCCTAGGGATTGCGCCGGACCGGTAGCCGCCGGAGTGAGCAATTGGCTTGTATCGTGTCTTCGTGGTGTGTGTGTGTGTTCATCATGTTCTTCGTGCGTGAGTTCGCGGTTTCGCTCTCTCCCTCATCCCCACACCTCCTTGGCCTCGATTTCAAGGGATTCGCGAAAGATCGGGCCACCCTCGAGGTTAACCCTCAACATATTGGTATCAAGAGCTTCGTTGCTCACAAATTCCCCCACAAAATTTTCTTCTATCCACCAAAAATTTGAAAATCCCCAAAAAAGAGCCCCAAATTTGCCTTCGGATCGATCTCTGGATTTGGTGTGTTTTTCGTGGTTTTGTTCCACAGATTTGTTGCTTTGGGTACCGATCTATCTTCCTAGAACCTTTTCCTAGCCCTATTTGGACAAATTTCCGAAATTTTTGACCGATTTGACTTTTGGAGTTCGTCATGAACTCAAAACGGCACCAGGCTTGTCGGACCGGCCCAGCCGCCGGAAATTTCGGTGACCGTTCCGGCAAACCGGAATCTCGACCGGAATTTCCGGCGCCAGGCTCGGCGCCACTGGTTTGGCCGCCGGAATTTCTGTTTTGCCCATTTTTGTCCGTTTTTCATCTCGCGTTGTTCGTGTTTCGTGTGCGTGTCGCCCAACTAACATCAAGCTTCTGCAACAATATTCACATACCGTGCTCATCGACATTGCGACACCAAACATCATCCCCAACACCAGTAACAAGTCATTATACCGAAGGTATAACTTGCTCCACCTTGTTAACCCTCATCCTTGTGTGTATCTATCCTATGAGAGCAAATCATCTTGTGTTTGCCTGAGCATTGTGCACTTGTCCTTGGAAAGTGAGAGTGTGAGAGCAAATACAAGAGTCAACATAGTAGTATAGAAAGGGAGAAAAAGAATTAAAAAAGAGAAAGAAACAAAGCAAAAGAAAAATAGAAAGATACATAGTCCCCTAATAGAAAGAGAGTCTCAAGATTGTAAGCAAAGAGAGCAAAAGAGCGCGACCGAGGCAAGTGCACAATCCGTTGCTTATTTCTCTTTTGGTGAACAAGTTGTGGTCTCTCCTTGCGTTGGCATGACACCGAACATAGTCTTCGTTAGGACCTTCTGTGCTCATTTTCATAGTCGTGCTAACCACATCTGTCTCCACGTGTGTGTATCCTAGTGTTTTGTAGATCACCTCCTATATGCTTTTGATCTTTTGGTTCTCTACCATGTTTGACAATAACCTTTTCTTTGGATCATTTCGTTTGGTTTTCCACAACCCTAACCTTCCACGCATAGCTTTTGAGATCTTTAGCTTCCCTTCTTTAGTGTGAGTTTTCTTTGCGTTTTCACGTTGCAAGTCAATAGTTCCCTCTTGTGGTTTCTAGTTCGGTGCAATCCTCAAGGTAAGGTAAAGGCTACCAGCCACCATATTACACTTCCATATACAATCCTTGTGTGTTTTGCATAATGGATAGGCACGGTGAGTCGAGCCAACCACCTCCCCAAGAAGAAGAACAAGGACCATACATGACGCGCGCAAGTCACTTCATCATCCGACAAGAGTTCCGTGAACGTTGCCAAGCCCTTGAGATGCGACAAGATGAACAATTTGGCGAGATGCAAGCCGAGTTCAAGAACATCGACAACCGCTTCGACAACCTCGATCGACAAATGCATGCAATGCATCACAACTTTGGCCACCAAAATGAAGCGCTCCAACGCTTTGTCGCCAAAACTAATGACAATCTTCGACGCCTCATCGACGGAATGGCAAGGCCACGCTCACATGCATCAAGCTCTTCAAGCTCGTCGCGTCGTCATGTTCCTCTCTAACAAGATCTTCATACAAGTGCCCCAAGACGCAATGATGCACCCGTGGTTGAAGATGGAAGTTCTTCCAACTACGTACCTTCTCCACGGCACGCCGCAACGTCAAGCTATGACGGTGATTTCTCTTCAAGGCCACAAGCAAGGCAAGAAGCACATTATCATCACACGAGGGCATTGGTGATACAACAAGAGCAACCACAAGAAGAACCGCAAGTCCACCACCATCGCCCGCGACACGTACTTGACACAACAAGTTATGACTCCAATTTGGAAAGTCAAGCTCGTCATCGACGTGAAGCTCTCCAAGATCCTCCTCCTCGTCATCATCGTCATGAACGTCCGCACCAACACCATGGTCATAACGAGGCGCCTCCTCCACAACGTCAAAACTTGGAGCACCAAGTGGTCCAAATTGAGCGACGCCCACCACGCCAAGACGCTCAAGACCATGATCTTCGTTGTGAGGCCTATGTGCCTAACCAACGTCACCAACCGAGGAACGAGCCTCCCCTTCATCGTCAACCGTGTCAAGAGGCTCCACACATTCGCCACCATGAGGCCCAAGTGCCTCAACCATGTCAACAACCGCACCAAGAGCAAGAGCAAGCTCCACAACAGCAACATCAAGAGCAAGCTCCACAACAAGATCACGAGAACCAATTTCCACCTCCTCAACCACAAGATCATCAACAAGCTCGTCGCAATGATCGCATGGAAGATGAAGACCATCACCAACATGGCAACAATCGCTACCGTGACCGCAATGATGAAGAAACTTTCAGCAAGCTCAAGTTCACAATGCCCAAGTTTACTGGATCAAATGACCCCGAAGAATACCATTCGTGGGCACTCAAAGTCGACAAGATCTTCTGTATGCACAATTATAGCAACGTGAAGATGGTCATCATGGCTTCGCTTGAGTTTGATGATTACGCCAACCTTTGATGAGAACAAGTTCAAGCTGCTCGTGATGCAAGACAAGAGCCGCCAATCACAACTTGGCATGACATGAAGGCTCATATGAGATCCCGCTTTGTCCCCGCGCATTAGACGCACGCCCTCTTCAACAACCTTCAAGCGCTTCATCAAGGGACAAAGACCGTGGAAGAGTACTTCAAGGAAATGGAAATCAACTTGATTCGTGCCAACATTGACGAGTGCATAGAGCAAACTATGGCACGTTTCCTTATTGGGTTGAACCACCCAATCAAGCGCATCGTCGAGTTCCAAACATACAACACCATGGTTGAGCTTGTGCACATCGCAACAAAGTCCGAACGTAAAGTGCAAGAGGACATAAAGTACACAAGCCCAAGACGTACTTCACCTACAAGCAAGCTTCAACCGCTACACCAACAACTTTCAATGGAAGCTCCTCAAGTACCTCCAAGCCTTCCTTCAAGCCCACACTTCCTCAAGGAAAACTGCCCCCAAGTGGCAAACAAGCTAAGAGTGACACACCTTTCAACGGTGAGTGCTACAAGTGTGGAGGCAAAGGACACAATTCGATCGAATGTGGAAACAAGAAAGTATGTTCATCCACGACAATGGCGAAGAAGAGTACTCGAGTGAAGATGAATTTGATGCCTGAGTCAAGGAAGCAATGGCAAGGCAACGAGCGGAAGATGACCAAGAACTCCTCATGTGTGAACATGACGCAAGTCCATCGCTTGTCGTCACAAGGATCTTGACCACTCAAGCACAAGAGCATGAAGACCAATGCTGAAATATCTTCCAAACACGAGCCGACATCAATAGCAAATCTATCAAAGTGATCATCGACGGAGGGAGTTGCCACAACCTTGCTAGCACCAAGCTGTGTGAGAATATCAACCTCACCCTCCATCTGCACAAGCACCCCTACCACGTGAAATGGCTAAGTGACCAAGGGTCCGTGAAGATCAAGCATACCGTATCGGTCTCCTTCGCCATTGGTCCTTACAAAGACACGTGAAGTGTGATGTGGTTTCCATGATAGTTTGCCACATTCTACTTGGTCGACCATGGCAATTCGACAAGGCTGCGCTACATGATGGTCACACCAATGTGTACACCTTCAAATGGCTCAACAAAACATGTGTTTTGCAACCAATGACTCCTAGCCAAATAATTGCGGCCAATGCAAAGGCTTTAGCGAGGGCGCAAAGTACAACACCTACTTGTGAGAAGAGCGGTGAGCGAGAGAACCACTACATAGTGAGTGAGAGCCACAAGCCAAACTCGAGTGGAAAAACTAAGAGTGTTCTCCTTGCCACCAAAAGTGAGATGAGAGAAGTGCGGAAGCACCCATCCATCTTGCACTACGTCCTCATTTGGAAGGGCCAAGCGCACAGAACTAATAAAGTAACCAATGTTCCGCCATATTTGATGATTGTCTTGCAGGAATTCAAGGATGTGTTTCCCGAAGAGCTTCCACATGGACTACCTCCCCTTCATGGAATTGAGCATCGCATTGACCTCATCCCTGGCGCACCCCTTCCAAACCGCGCCGCCTACCGCATGAACCCGGAGGAGACGAAAGAGATCGAACGTTAAATCAACCAACTCGTCTCCAAAGGTTTGATCCAAGTTAGCACTAGTCCAAGTGCGATACCCATGATTCTTGTCCCAAAAACAGATGATACGTTACGGTTATGCATGGGCTACCGTCGAATCAATGCTATCACCGTGTGTTATCGATATCCTATACCACGTCTCGATGACATGCTTTTCGAAAATTGATCTTCGTAGTGGTTACCTTCAAATACGCATGGCAGAAGGTGATGAGTGGAAAACCGCCTTCAAGACCAAACTTGGTCTCTATGAATGGTTGGTCATGCCCTTTGGTTTATCTAATGCCCCATCCACCTTCATGCGCCTTATGAATCATATCTTGCATTCTCTCATTAGAAAAAGTGTTGTTGTCTATTTCGATGATATACTTGTGTATAGCAAGTCACTTGAGGACCATGTGACACATGTCAAGGAAGTTTTGCAAATCCTTCGACATGAAAAGCTTTATGCTAATCTTCCCAAGTGTAATTTTGCTAAAGACAAGTTGATTTTCTTGGATTTGTCGTTTCTTCGAAGGGAATTGAAGTCGATGTTTCCAAAGTCAAGGACATACGAGATTGGCCCATCCCAACAAATGTGAGTGAACTCCGAAGTTTTCATGGGTTGGCCGGTTTCTATCGTCGGTTTGTGAAAGACTTTTCTACCATTGCTTGTCCTCTCAACGAGTTGACGAAAAAGAATGTCACCTTCGTATGGGGCAAAGCTCAACAAAAAGCTTTTGATGAACTTAAAAAGAGGCTCACCGAAGCACCTCTTCTTGCGTTACCGGATTTCACAAAAAAATTTGAGATAGAGTGTGACGCTAGTGGTATTGGCATTGGTGGAGCCCTTATGCAAAACAGACATCCTATAGCCTACCATAGCGAGAAACTTGATGGTGCTCTCCTTAACTATCCGATTTATGACAAGGAGCTTTTTGCCTTAGTTTGTGTTCTTCAAGTTTGGCAACACTACCTATGGCCCAAGGAATTTATGTTACATTCTGACCATGAGTCGTTGAAATAACTCAAAGGGCAAGCCAACTTGAGTAAGAGACACGCTAAGTGGGTTGAGTTTATGGAGTCTTTTCCTTACATTGTCAAGTATAAGAAGGGCAAAGATAATGTAGTTGCAGACTCTTTGTCTCGCAAACACACAAGCCTTCTTACGAGACTTGAAATCAACGTGTTGGGTCTTGAGGTAATAAAATCTTTGTATGCTTCCGACTCGTTCTTTGAACCAATTTTCGCAAAGTGCTCCATTGATAAAGGAGTTGATGATTTCTATTTGCATAAGGGCTTTCTCTTTAAACAAAACAAGCTTTGCATTCTGAAATCATTGCTCCAACTTTTGCTTCTCCAAGAATCTCATGGTGGAGGCCTCATGGGTCACTTTGGCCGTGACAAGACATTGGACATGCTATCCACTCACTACTTCTAGCCCAAGATGAAGCGCAACATGGAGCACTATGTTCAATGATGCACGACATGTGTTCAAGCTAAGTCGCAAGCTAACCCTTATGGTCTTTATATGCCATTGCCTATTCCTCATACACCTTGGTCTGACATTAGTATGGATTTCGTGTTACGATTTCCTAGATCTAAGCAAGGTCATGACTCTATATTTGTTGTCGTGGATCGTTTCTCAAAAATGGCACACTTCATACCGTGCCATAAGAACAACGATGCTTCACATATTGCCAATTTATTTTTCAGGGAAATCGTCCGTCTTCACAGTGTGCCATGAACAATTGTCTCCGACCGCGACGTCAAATTCATGAGCTACTTATGGAAGACCCTCATGGCCAAGCTCGGTGTCAAGCTCCTCTTCTCATCCACATCGCATCCCCAAACCGATGGACAAACCGAAGTTGTCAACCGAAGCCTTGGGACTCTACTTCGTGTGTTGATCAAGAAAAGCCTCAAGGATTGGGAGGAATGCATCCCACACGCCGAGTTCGCCTACAACCGTGCCAATCACTCAACAACCAAGATGAGTCCATTCATGATCATCTATGGTTTCGAGCCCCTCACCGCACTCGACATCCTACCGCTACCTCTACATGAGCGCACAAACATGGACATCGAGAAGCACGCACAAGCTATGAAGAAGCTTCATGAAGAAGGTGATCTTGTGTGGATACACCTAAGCAAAGACCGCTTCCTGAAGGAACGCGACTGCAAGCTCAAGCCAAGGGGAGATGGTCCCTTCAAGGTCCTCAAGAGAATCAACAACAACGCCTACATCATCGACATACCGACGTCCAAGTACCTCGCAAGCAATACGTTCAACGTCAAAGACCTCTCACCCTACCATGGAGATGTTCAAGTTGACAACCATGAAGAGTCGAGGACGACTCTTTCCCAAGGGGGGGAGCTGATGCAGCCCGTCCTATGGACACTCCCACATCTAGGACGAGACACTAATCCAGCAAATCAACGTGATGATGTAGACACGAATTCTACGATGCAAAAACTAAAAATACAATGCAAGGCGAAGATTGGTGATGGGATAGATCTAACTCTAATTGTATTTTGGCTTTTTGTGGGTTATAGGTAAAACAGATCTACACTAGGAGAAACTGTAAATCTCACAGAGTAACCTGAAATCTGATACCACTTGATAGGGCAAAGGTGCCCGATCATTCCATGAAATTGTGATAATCGATTTTAGGGGAGTTCGGTCTTTACAATTCGACTACACATGCGAGCACGAGGACCAATGCAATCGCAAGGCTAATATCCTGGAGGTTACCGATCTTGTAGAAGCACGATCAGCCTGACCAGCGAGGGTCTTAATGATGTAGCCCATCCTACGGATGCTCCTACATCTGCAACACCAAGTCCCCCAAGTGGACCAATGACTCGTGCTCGAGCCAAACTCCTTCAAGCTAAGGTGATACTTCATGCCAATACTTTATGCATCATCAAGTATGAGCCCCATGAAGAAATGCCAAGAGAAGGAGCCAAGCGATCGCAAGGCAGAGTCCCAGACCAAACCGGTGCCAGGACTGGCGGACCAGAATTCCCGCCAGAAATTCCAGCGCATCATCCGGCAGACCGGAACCAATCGGCGCACGCCAAAACGCACCTCTATGAGCCATTCCGGTGGCCGACCGGAATGTCCAGCGCGGACCAGAAATTACGGCTCCTAGTCCGGTGCGCCCAGACTTATCACCGGAATGGCCCCATCTTAAAGTCAAGCAGGGTTTGATGCCCGAGAATATTCCTATTTCGTCCAGTTTTTACCCTTTTGTACCCAAACTACCCCTGACTTAGTGGCTGGCCTATATATAGCCCCCACATCCCCTTGTATTTCTTAGGCATGATATTTGGAATTAGAGGACACCCTTGTGGATCTATCTAATTCTTGCCTCATGCTCCTTGATTAAGGAGCACCCAAATATCACAAACCTCGTTGGAGTTTGCATTGTGCCTCCCTCGTTTTACAAGGCCTAGGCATCGGAATCCCTTTGCCTAGACGTCAAGTTCTCACCGAGACTCCCTACTCGTTATGCCAGTTTGAGAGAGAGACCTTCACCCAACGCCGATACTAGGGATTGCGCAGAACCGGTCACCGTCGGCGTGAGCTATAGGTGTGTATTGTGTCTTCGCGTGTGTGTGTGTTCATTGTGTTCTTCGTGTGTGAGTTCACGGATTTCTTCCTTTCCGTCACCCCCTCCTTGATTTCAAGGGATTTGTGAAAGATCGGGCCATCCTGGAGGTTTTCCCTCAACATATTGGTATCAAGAGCATCGTTCCTCATGAATTCCCCCACAAAATTTTCTTCTATCGACCAAAAATTCGAAAATCCCCAAAAAAGAGAGCCTCAATTTGCCTTCGGATCGATCTCTAGATTTGTGCGTTTTTAGTGGTTTTGTTCCACAGATCTGTTGCTTTGGGTACCAATCTACCTCCCTAGAACCTTTCCCCGGCCCAATTTGGACAAATTTCCAAAAAAATTGACAGATTTGACTTTTTGAGTTCTTCACGAACTCATTTCGACTCTAGGACCGGCGAACCGATTCAGCCACCAGAAATTCTAGCGCATGTTCTGGGGAACCGGAATTGCCGCTGAAAATTCTGGCATAGGATCCGGCGCCGCCGGTTTGGTCGTCGAAAATTCTGATTTGACCCATTTTGTGTTTTTCCTCTTGTGTTGTTCGTGTCTCATGTGCATGACGACCCAACTAAGTTCAAGCTTGTGCAAGTCATCACATACCATGCTCCTCGACACCGCGACACCCGAACATCATCCCCTCACCGGTAACAAGTCGTCAGTACCGAAGGTATAACTTGCTCCACCTTGTTAACCCTTCTTCCTTGTGTGTACCTATCCTATGAGAGAAACTCATGTTGTGTTTGCCTAAGCATTATGCACTTGTCCTTGGAAAGTGAGAGTGTGTAAGAAAATTCAGGAGTTAACATAGTAGCATAGAAAGGGAGAAAAATAATTAAAAAGAGAGATAAAGAAAAAGCAAAATAAAAATAAAGATACAGAGTCTCCCAATACAAAGAGAGTCTCAAACTTGTAAGAAAAGAGAGAGACAGAGCGTGACCAAGGCAAGTGCACAAATCCGTTGCTTATTTCTCTTTTGGCGAACGAGTTGTGGTCTCTCCTTGTGTTGGCACGACAATGAGCGTAGTCTTCATTAGGACATTTTGTGCTCATATTCATAGTCATAATAACCACATCTGTCTCCATGTGTGTGTATCGTTGTGTTTTCGTAGACTGTTTCGTTTTTTCTTTTGATCTTTGGTTCTCTACCACGTTTGACAATAACCTTTTCTTTGGATCGTTTGGTTTGGTTTTCCACCACCCTAACCTTCCACCAAAAGCTTTTGAGAGTTAGTTCTTTATTTAGTGTGAGGTTTCTTTGTGATTTCACTTTGCACGCTTATAGCTCTCACTTGTGGTTTCTAGTTCGGTGCAATCCCCAAGGTGAGGTACAAGGATAACACCACCATATTCCACTTCCATATACAATCCTTGTGTGTTTTTCATGATGGATAGGCACGGTGAGTCGAGCCAACCACCTCCCCAAGAAGAAGAATATGTATCGTACATGACGTGCGCAAGTCACTACATCTTCCGACATGAGTTCGGCGAACGTTGTGAGGCTCTTGAGACGCGACAAGATGAACAATTCGGTGAGATGTAAGCCGAGTTAAAGAACATTGACAACCACTTCGATGGCATTGAACGACAAATGCATGCCATGCAACACAACTTTGGCCATCGAAATGAAGCGCTCCAATGCTCCGTCGCTGAAACAAATGACAAGCTTAGAATCCTCATCGACGGAATGGCAATACCCCGCTCTCGCGCATCAAGCTCTTCAAGCTCATCACGTCACTGTTCGCCTCTTCATCAAGATCATCATCCAAGTGCTCCAAGAAGCAATGATGCTCCCGTGGTTGAAGATGGAAGCTCTTCGCACTATGTACCTTCCCCACGACACGCTGCAATGACAACCTATGATGGTGATTTCTCCTCAAGGTCCCAAGCAAGGTGCGAAGGACACTGTCATCATGCAAGGGCACTAGTGATCCAGCAAGAGCAACCGAAAGTGGAACCTCAAGAACAACCTCAAGTCCACCACCGTCGCTCGCGACATATACTTGACACAACAAGTGATGACTCCAACTTGGAGGAACATGCTCATCACCAACATGACGTTCTCCAAGATCCTCCTGCTTGTCATCCCCGTCATGAACGACCATGTCGACAGCATGGTCACCACAAGGCGCCTCCTCCACCACATCAAAACATGGAGCGTCAAGTGGTACAAGTTGAGGGACACCCACCACATCACGAGGCTCAAGACCATGATATTTGCCGTGAGGTCCAAGTGCCTATCCTGCAACAACACCCAAGGAATGAGCCTCCTCTTCGTCCACAAAAACCTCAAGAGGCTCCAGTTCTGCCACCTTCAAATGAGGCTCCTCAACCGCAAGCACATCAACAAGCTCAACAAGCTCGTCGCAATGATTGCATGAAAGATGAAGACCATCATCAACATGGCAACAACCTCCACCATGATTGCAATGAAGAAGAAACATTTGGCAAGCTCAAGTTCACGATGCCCAAGTTCACCGGATCAAATGACCCAGAAGAATACCTCTCATGGGCACTCAAAGTTGACAAGATCTTCCATATGCACAATTATAGCAATGCGAAGATGGTCGAGATGGCCTCGATTGAGTTTGATGAGTATGCCAACCTTTGGTCGGAACAAGTTCAAGTTGCTCAGGACGCAATAGGAGAGCCCCCAATGACAACTTGGCATGGCATGAATGCTCATATGAGATCCCGCTTTGTTCCTTCGCACTACACGCGCGACCTCTTCCACAACCTTCAATCGCTGCATCAAGGGACAATGACTGTGGAAGACTACTTCAAGGAAATGGAGCTCAACATGATTCGCGCCAATATTGAAGAGCGCAAGGAGCAAACTATGGCACATTTTCTCATTGGCTTGAACCATCCAATCAAGCGCATCGTCAAGTTCCAAACATACAACAACATGGTTGAGCTTGTGCACATCGCAACAAAGGCCGAGCGTCAAGTACAAGAGGACATCAAGGACAACAAGCCAAAGACGTACTTCACCTACAAGCAAGCTTCAACCTCTACGCCGACAACTATTAATGGTAGCTCCTCAAGTACCTCCAATCCTTCCTTCAAGCCCACACCTCCTCAAGGAAAACCGGCCCCAAGTGGCAAGTACACAAAGGATACCACACCATTCAACGGCGAATGCTACAAGTGTGGAGGCAAAGGACACAAGTCGGCCAAGTGTGGAAATAAGAAAGTATTGTTTATCCATGACAATGGCGACAAAGAGTACTTGAGTAAAGATGAATTTGATGCCTGAGTCAAGGAAGCAATGACAAGGCAATGAGTGGAAGATGACCAAGAACTCCTCATGTGTGAACATGATGCAAGTCCATTGCTTGTCGTCACAAGGATATTTACCACTCAAGAACAAGAGCATGAAGACCAACTCTCAAATATCTTACAAAAACGAGCCGACATCAATGGAAAATCTATCAAAGTGATCATCGATGGAGGGACTTGCCACAACCTTGCTAGCACCGAGTTGTGTGAGAAGCTCAACCTCACCCTCCATACACACAAGCACCCCTACCATGTGCAATGGCTAACTGACCAAGGGTCCATGAAGATCAAGCACACCATCTCGGTAACCTTCTCTATTGGACCATACAAATACACGGTGGAGTGTGATGTAGTCCCAATGACGGTTTGCCACATGTTGCTTGGTCGACCATGGAAATTCGACAAAGGTGCTCTACATGATGGTCGCACAAATTTTTACACATTCAAGTGGATGAACAAGACATGTGTTTTGCAATCGATGACTCCTAGCCAAATAATTATGGACAATGCAAAGGCTTTAGCGAGGGTGCAAATGCAACATCCCAAATTTTTCATTTGAAAATCATCATTAGTGCATTCAAATCAGCATGGCATGTACTGCATTGCATTAGACTTGTCCTCCAAAAATTTGGTGAAATTTTGAGACTTTTTGGAGCACATTTGCTAATTCAAGCAAAAACTAGAAAAGAAATTCGAATAGAAAAAGAAAAGGAGGGAAAGAAATTCAAACAGCAGCAACAGTAATCTGGCCTTTGGCCCAATCTGGCCCAACAGCCCACCCGGGCCACTCCTCTCCCTTCTCTGTTTTTCTGCACGCCCCAGCAACCTACCCCCTCCCGCTGACAGACCGACCCCACGCCACGTCACCCCACCACCCCGTCGTTTTCAACCCCCGGTGACGAACAGCCCCACCCCCTCTGCCGTTTTCGAATCGATTTGATTCCGGCCGTTTCTCGCAGTAATTCCCCCGGTGACTGCTCCTACTTAATCCTCACCCCCTCCTCATCATTTCCCCCAGTCGCCACCCCCAGAGAGCCCCCAGGCTCCCCTAATTTCGAGCTCGAACCGCCGCTCACTGACGGTACTCCGGCGGCAATTCCGGTGAACCCAGGCCGCCTGTCGCCCTCCCCTCTGCCCCATCTATTTCACCATATCCTAGCACACCTACTGACCGAGCCACGCGCTCCCTCTTACTCCAAGTCGACGACACGGACCAAGTCCGGCGAACTCCCTCTGCCGCCACCGTCCGACAGTTTTTCCGGTAAGGGTGAGGTTCCCGCCGCTTCTTTTTGGGCACTACTGGACCGTGCAGAACCAGGCGCATTCCCCTAACCCTTTTTCTTGTCTGCTCGAGAACCAGATCGACGCCACCATCTCGTGGCCGTGACCTCTGCCGTCGACGCAACTCCGACGAGGAATACTGAGCGCAGCAGAGCCCCCTTTCTCCATCGCGACCACCAACCAGATCGCCGAGACCACCGCAAACCCTCGGTAAGACTGCCTTTTCCCCTACCCCTCTAGAATCGCCGGAGCAACACTCATCTGACGTGCCGCCGCCGCGCACCGTCGCTGGCGTCGTCAGTCTCCGGCGAGTTGTTTAGTAGCCGTTCGATCAGAATTTAGCGGATAGGATTAGATCACTTATCGAAAGGGTATGGGCTAATCAGATCCGTCCGTAGTCACTTAAGATCTGACGGCCCACATCGATCGATCTGGCCGAACCGGTACCAGCCAATAGGATAGCACCACGTCGCCAGACTATTTTTGTTTAATTAGAAAATAGACTGATTTAGTATTTAACTTAGAAATTCAATAACTTTTGATCCACAAATCAGAAAAATACAAATTTGGTGTCTATGGATTCAGAAAAATGAGACCTTTATTATGGAGGCCTTGTTTTACCCTTTTGCCTCTGAAAATTGGAATTTTAGGCAGAACATTTTTAGGAGTATTTTTCTCACAAAAATTGTTCTATAAATTATTTTGAGTATTTCTTATGCATTTAGATGAGGTATTCTATCCTCAGTACTGTAGACTCTGTAAATTATAGAGTTGTGATCATATCATTGCATTTTGCATGCATTCATGTTTTTGTAATGTTTTATTGATTGAATTATTGTTGTTGTATTGATCTTGTGTAGATTGTGTGGATTGTGAAGTTTGTTGCTGTGAGGATTGTACCTATTCCCCTAGCTACCAAGGCAAGTGATATTTCATCCCATGTCCTATTATTTTTACTATTGCACTAGTGATATTTTAGTAGATCTAGCATGATAGAATTATTCATATGTTACTATGCTATGCTATATTATATCTTGGTAGTATCTCCTAGTTGAAAGACTTCGTATGCTAGAGTGCTTAGCCAGGCTATTAGAATTCGTGGGTGGATCATACACATAAGATAGTATGGAAAGATATTATTTTTGTTTGACTAAGAAAACAACTATTATTAATGAAACACCTGGGTGGAATGGGACTTTCTTGGATTATGTTGAGTGGTTACTCAGGGGCCATGTCTATGGTCAGCTGGTGTATCACACTTGTGGATGGCCACCTAGGAACAAAGAGATCGGAGACGTTCTTGTCATGAAGCTTTCAGTGCAGCCACATGGCATATGGGCTCTGCCTTGACCGACTAAGTTGCGAGAACTCAGCCAGACGGACAGAGGGTGGTAGTGATGATAGGATGGAACGTGTCCGTGGTGGTCTGAGGGATTGCTTCTGAAAAGTCTCGTCTCGATGCATGTCGAGTCTTGTGGGGAAAGTGCACCACCTCTCGAGAGGGTAAAACTAAGTACTTAGCCGTGTCCCCGGTTATGGACAACTTCAGAGCCTCATGACAGTGAAGAAGTTCAATAATCTCCTCATCCAAATTTCTCTAAGTTAAAACTTGTGGGTGAACAGGTGTAAAGGTTTAGTGATGTCCATCATTGGTACCTTACAGCTTGAATGAAAAACTTCTTCAAAAACTATAAGTTAAACTAATTTTAGCAAAGCCATCCATAACCCCACCTAGCCCTATATTCATGTAGTTGTTGGAATATACTAAGTATCTATGGTATCACTTGCCAATACAATTCCAAATGTATTGACCCTTGTGGCTGTAACTTATTATGTTGCAGGATACTCTGATGATGAGTAGGGTTGCGGGTCTACACTCGACATGCTTGCCTGTGGCACATGAAGACTAAAGACTCTATTATTATTATTCTATGTTATGTGAACTTGTGTCTTAGCCTTGGGCTAAGTGAGTTGTAAGAACCATTATACTCCTGGATGTGCGATGTAATAATGACCTTTGTTTCTGTGTACTTCATCTCAAACTGTGGGTGCTAGCATTTCGATCCAGGGACTAGCACCGCAATCACAGGGATCTTACCTTATCATGGTGAGATCTTACAGCAAACCACAACACATACTTGTGAGAAGAGCGGTGAGCGATAGAACCACCTCATAGTGAGTGAGAGACACAAGCCAAACTCGAGTGGAAAAACTAAGAGCGTTCTTCTTGCCACCAAAAGTAAGATGAGAGATGTGAGGAACAACCCATCCATCTTGCAGTATGTCCTCATTTGCAAGGGACTAGTGCAAGGAACACACCATCCATCTTTGATGAGTGTTTTGCAAGAATTCAAGGATGTGTTTCCCGAAGAGCTTCCTCATAGAATACCTCCAATTTGTGTAATTAAGCATCACATTGACCTCATACCCGACGCACCCCTTCCAAACCGCGTCGCCTACCGCACGAACCCGGAGGAGATGAAGGAGACTGAATGTCAAATCAACCAACTCGTCTCCAAAGGTTTGATCCAAGTAAGCACTAGTACCAGTGTGGTACCCGTGATTCTTGTACCAAAGACGGATGCCACATTGCGGTTATGCATGGAATGCCGTCCAATCAATGCTATCACTGTGCGTTATCTACATCCTACACCAAGTCTTGATGATATGCTTGACGGGTTGTGTGGAGCCACTATTTTCTCAAAAATTGATCGCCGTAGTGGTTACCATCATATACGCATGGCGGAAGGTGATGAGTGGAAAATCGCCTTCAAGACCAAACTTGGTCTCTATGAATGGTTGGTCATGCCCTTTGGCTTATCTAATGCCCCATCCACCTTCATGCGCCTTATGAATCATATCTTGCGTTCTCTCATTAGAAAAAGTGTCGTTGTCTATTCCGATGATATACTTGTTTATAGAAAGTCACTTGAGGACCATGTTACACATGTCAAGGAAGTCTTGCAAATCCTTCGACATGGAAAGCTACATGCTAATCTTACCAAGTGTACTTTTGCAAAAGACAAATTGATTTTCCTTGGATTTGTCATTTCTTCAAATGGCATTGAAGTTGATGTTTCTAAAGTGAAGGATATACGAGATTGGCCCATTCCCACAAATGTGAGTGAACTTTGAAGTTTTCATGGGTTGGCTGGTTTCTATCATCCCTTTGTGAAAGACTTTTATACCATTGCTTTTCCTCTCAACGAGTTGACCAAGAAGAATGTCACCTTCGTGTGGGGCAACGCACATCAAAAAGCTTTTGATGAACTTAAAAAGAGGCTCACCGAAGCACCCCTTCTTGCGCTACCAGATTTCACTAAAACTTTTGAGATAGAGTGTGATGCTAGCGGTATTGGAATTGGAGGAGTCCTAATGCAAAATGGGTGTCCTATTACCTACCATAGCGAGAAACTTGATGGTGCTTGCCTTAGCTATCCAATTTATGACAAATATCTTTTTGCCTTAGTTCGTGTCCTTTAAGTTTGGCCACACTACCTTTGGCCGAAAGAATTTATCATACATTCCAACCATGAGTTGTTGAATTATCTCAAAGGCCAAGCCAACTTGAGTAAGAGACACGCTAAGTGGTTCGAGTTTATGGAGTATTTTCCTTACATTGTCAAGTATAAGAAGGGCAAAGATAATGTAGTTGCGGACGCTTTGTCTCGCAAGCGCACAAGCCTTCTTACTCGACTTGAAGTAAACGTGTTGGGTCTTGATGAAATCAAAACTTTGTATTCTTCCGACCCATTCTTCAACCAATTTTCGCAAAGTGCTCCATTGACAAAGGAGTTGATGCTTTCTATTTGCATAAGGGCTTTCTATTTAAACAAAACAAGCTTTGCATTCCGAAGTCATCTCTTCAACTTTTGCTGCTAAAAGAATCTCATGGTGGAGGCCTCATGGATCACTTTGGCCGCGATATGACATTGGACATGCTCTCCACTCACTACTTTTGGCCCAAGATGAAGCGTGATGTAGAACACTACGTCCAATGATGCACTACTTGTGTTCAAGCTAAGTCGCAAGCTAACCCTTATGGTCTTTGTATGCCATTGCACATTCCTTATGCACCTTGGTCTGACATTAGCATGGATTTTGTGTTAGGATTACCTAGGTCTAAGCATGGTCATGATTCTATATTTGTTGTTGTGGATCGCTTTTCCAAAATGGCACACTTCATACCATGCCATAAGACCTATGATGCTTCACATATTGCCAATTTGTTTTTCAGGGAAATCGTCCGTCTTCACAGTGTGCCAAGAACAATCGTCTTCGACCGTGATGTCAAATTCATGAGATACTTGTGGAAGAATGATGACCCACAAGTATAGGGGGTGTATCGCAGTATTTTCGAGGGAAGTGAAACCCAATTTATTGATTCGACACAAGGGGAGCCAAAGAATATTTATAAGCCTTAACAACTGAGTTGTCAATTCAGCTGCACCTCGAAACAATCTTGCTCACAGCAGTTTATCAGTAGCAACAGTTTTATAGTAGGAATAGTAAAGTAACAGCAGTAGTAAAGTAAAGACAGCAGTAACAATAGTAGTAAACAGTGGGATTCGAGTGCGGTAGGCATAGAGATGGATGGACAGGCGTTGCATGGACAAGACAATCCACATAGCAATCAGAACATAGGGCAATTGCAGATAAATAAGATAAAGCATCCAAGTACTAGACAATCCTAGGCATGTGTTCCAAATATAGTCATACGTGCTCGCAATGAGAACTTGCACAACATCTTTTGTCCTGCCAGCCCGTTTGCAGCGGGGCCTCAAGGGAACTACTGGCAATTAAGGTGCTCCTTTTAATAGAGCACCGGAGCAAAGCATTAACACTCCATGAACACATGAGATCCTCACATCAAAGCCATTCCCTCCGGTTATCCCGATTTCTCTCACTTTTGGGCCATTGGTTCCGGACAACAACGTGTGTATACAACTTGTAGATAAGACCATAAACAATACTATCATAATGAATCAATAACATGTTCAGATCTGAAATCATGGCACTCGGGCCCTAGTGACAAGCATTAAGCACAACAAGTCGCAACAAAGTCAGAAAGCACAAATAAAAGATACTAGGCACCATGCCCTAATAATCTGATGCCATTACATGAATGATCTCATCCAATCCCTACCATCCCCATAGCCTACAACGGGGGATTACTCACTCATAGATGGGGGAAACATGGATGGTCGATGGAGAAGCGATGATGATGATGATGATGGCGATGATCTCCTCCAATTCCCCATCCCGGCAGGGTGCCAGAACGGAGTTTCTAGTGCTGTTTCGTGGAATCTGGTGGTGGCGGCGGAGCGGAACTCCTTTTGGAAAAACATCGAACCCCCCGAAGTTTTTAGGTCAGAAGGCAACTTATAGGCGAAGAGAGAGGCCGAGGGGGTGCCTAGGGGGCCCACACCCCCCCTTGGCGCGGCCTGGCTTGGCCCGCGCCAGCAGGTGGTGTGGCCACCCCTGGCTCTTCTCCGTCTCGTATTTTGGCTCCTGGAGTCTTCAGGTGAAATAGGATTTTTGGCATATTTTCCCGGATTTTTCCTGATAGTTGGTTTTCTGCACAAAAAGTAGACACCAAGGCAATTCTGCTGAAAACAGTGTCAGTTCCCATTAGTTGCATCCAAATCACACAAGTTTAGAGGAGAGACAATAGCAAAAGTGTTCGGGAAAGTAGATACATTTTGGACTCAAGACCTTTGCTTGTCCTCAAGCAATTCAGTTGAAAACTGAGTGCGATAAAAGACCTTTCACGAACACATTTGCTTCATATGATGTAAATATTATCAGCAATGTGATCAACTACTTAGACAATTCATAATAACGAGTATGCAACCAAGTCTACTTAATAGTCATTGCAAGCTATGAAGAGATTCCAACTCAATAAGTAGCATGAGGCGCAAACATAAGCAACATTACAATGCTCATAAAAAGGTATGATACAGTGGTATCTCGCTTGCCTTTGATTATGAATGTCAAGGCACCTCTGAAGTTCAAGTGCTGACTAGAAGTAAAGATATCAAGGATACAAGCATCAAAGTCATAACACAAATAGTCAAGTAGTGAGGCAAACACAAAGAATGAAAACTATGCTCTCAAGAAGGTGCTCAAAGAATATGTGGAGACTCAACAAGTAGAAGAAAATGTTTTGAATAATTTGAAAGGCTTCCAAATGCTGAAAGTATGGTACTCATTAGCTTTGAGCTCTCATTTCCCCTATCATAAGCATCTTTAATGTGGTTAAGGTGAAAGTGAGGTCCAACCTGAGTTATATGCTTGACAGACTATAAACTGAAAATCCCAAGTCCCTTGAGTACGAGGGCCGCTCCTCATGCTACTCAACTTTAGTTACCTGTTAGTTCTTGTCATCGTAAGTATGTGCGTATCATTGAGAACCGCCAACAGGGGTACCCCTTGCCCGATGATACGGAAGAATCCCCATATCAAAATGACAAGGCAAGCAGACAATGAGTATCTCAGCAATCTTCTTATTTACCATGGGAAAAATGGTGCCTTTTCTCTCTTTCCTCTTTTCATAAAACTCCCCTTTTTTCTTTTTCTCAATAGCTATCTCTCTCTTTATTTATAAGAAGAATGCTTCATAGATATCATTATGGTTGCGCTGCAGGTTTCCACCATGTCAGCATGGATTAGACCGGCGGCCCAGGCGTTTCTCAAACACACATACATAACTCCATGGACTTACAAGCTCCCCTTTTATTTCACACCGATGACATCCGCAAACAAAAGAGTAAGGTATCAACTGGGTATATATTTACAAGTGTTGAAAGCGTTCCCTATGACAGCACGGTTCTGCTAATCCCCAACCTATAATTTGCAAGCATATAACTTTCATGGAGAGTTCACAATGGTTCAAGTTTATTAAGTGCAGGAAATAAAGTGTGCCATCAAGTTCGTGAGAGCTTTACTAACTAATTTTCTCATAACAAGCAAACATTTTATTCGGAAGAAAATAAAGCATATTGAATATGCACGGAAGTAGCAAATGATGCTAATAGGTAGGTATGGTGGACACTTTGGAAATATTTGGTTTAGGGAGTTGGAAACTTGAGTAAAACACTCAGTGGAAGTGAAGGCTAGCAATAGTAAGGGAGCGACAAACGAGAGAGCAATAGCTGTCATTATTATGCTTACAACAAAACAGGACTACACATGGCATGAAAGTGATTCAAGATCCTCAAGGCAAAATAATTCATCGAGGCTCAACTGATTATTACAGTCATGTGCATGCGTGAGCATGTGCCAAGTCAATTCAAATGAAACATTCAGAGGAGGATACCACGGTGTCATACCAATTTATGAATAAAGAAATGCAAGCAAACATTCATAAGACATGCTACAAACTATTAGCGAGCTAGAGCTAATCATAAGAAAGCAAGAACTACTAAGCATCCAAAGATAAGATACACCCTACATGAACAGACTAAGCATTCTCATAGTGATGAGTATATGTACAAAAATGAAAACAAATAGAGTTCGTTACCAGCCTCTTACCACGCCTCAAGTTGTCATTAATCCTCATGATTGCTCTTCATTTGTGTGGCTTGAATAATAATATGAGACAAATATTCCACTGAGGACTGCTGCATCCTGTAGCAAAACCAAAGAAGAACGACAAATATTTTTGGTGTTTTCGATTTTTAAACAAGAACCAAAAGGGAAAAACAAGCAAAGAAAAATCTTTTTGGGTTTTTCGAATAGTTCAAACAACAAAAAGGAAAAAAACAAACCAAGGCAAAAAGAAGAAGCAAACCAAAGAGAAACAACCGAAATATTTTTGGTCTTTCTGTGTTTTAGAAAGCAAAAGCAAAAGAAGAACGAAAACTAAAAAGAGAACGAAAACATGAATATACAAAGTACCGACACAACATGATATGGATATGAGTGCGGTGTCGGCGTACCTCCCCCCAAGCTTAGGCTTTTGGCCTAAGTGGGTATCAATCCATGTACGAATAGGGGTTCCAAGCGGGCGGACCTTGGTAAGAATGGTCATAGCTGGGCTCATGAGAAGAAGAAGAAGCTCCCCAATCATAAGCGGGCTACTGATATGAAGATTCTCCCTCATTCGAGGGCTGGACCGAATCATCCGTGACCTCCCTTCTAGTGTCCTGCTCCTATTGGGAGAGCTCTCCCAAGTATGTGTCAAGCTCCTCCTTAGTGAGGGACCATCCTTCCTTGTTATCAAGGTTAAACAAAACAGGTGCAGGCAAAAGAACAACACGCTCGGACTTGCTCTTTCTCCAACCAGCTTTGAGAAAGGTTATTTCATAAGATAACTCACTCATACTAGCCAATGAGGAAACAAATTTATGCTGTATCATGGAATTAAGATCAAGCCTTTCTATAGGAAACTGTAGGTCTAGATGATGAGGCACTACACCATGCAATGCTAGTAAACGAGAAGCAATGAGGCCTCCACAAATTCCCTCTTTCTCATGGTTAGTAGCAAGACGGAATGCTATCAAAGCACCCAAGTTGTAATACCTATCTCGTCTAAGAGCAGCAGAGATAAATGCTAGATCAAACGAAGATAACTTATTGGCAGTTTTCCTAGCAAGAACACACTTGGCAATAAAGTAGGAAAATTAGCGAATGGAGGAAGATAAATGTTACAGATTTTTCCACTCTCCTTTGAGAAGCAACTCCCTTGGAAAATTTCTGCATATAAATCCATGAGTGGTTCAGGTCTCTCCTTAATCTTCCTACATGATCCCTATTGAGGTACCTTAATAGTTGGACAAAAATCATCAAGAGAAAGGTTGACAACAATATTGTAAATTTTGTAATGGACCATGGGGTTAGGCAAAGAGTGACTAAATTGGAAATCCTGCACCACATACATGATTAGCTTCATAAATTGACAAGGTTCATCTTGCAAAAAGTGCTCTAACCCTGCATTAGAAACCAAAGTGTGGAAATCTTGTAGAATTCCTGCAGCTCTCATGAACTCAGAGCATGGATAAATGGAGGGAAAAACTTCCTCCTCCCGGTGGACTTTCATGACCTCAGGTACCCAAAGCTCATGTTGGTTTAGGCGGTGTTCACTCATCTTCTTATTCTAAAATTTAAACACCTATTAAACAAGTGATTGTAAAGTAAATATAATGAAGGATTCTACTCATAGGGTCTTGTAAGAGGCCTAAACATGCATCAAAACTATATCTCTAAGGATCAAAAAAGCTTACAAGCTCTCATAACCAGTTACCTACAACAGCAAAATACTCAATATATAATCCACTAAACACAAATCTACTTGGACAAGGGGAGGAGTCACATACCAGGGAACAAATGCTCCAAATTTCAGCAAGAAAGAAGGGCTGAGCAAGGAGATCGAAAAAATCGAGAGCAAGCACAACAAGAACACAATTTTGAGCAATGAACTGGAGCTTACTTGGGAGAGAGAAGAAAGTGGCAGGTGAGAGAGTTAGTCGGGGGCCAGGGGTGGCCCACACCAGGGCATGGTGCCACCTAGGGCTGGCCGCGCCACCATGTGGTGTGCCTGCCTGGTGGCCCCCCTGTACCTCCTAGGTACTCCTCTGCCCCTTTTTTCACGTAAAAATTTAATATGAATTTTCTGGAATTTTTCGAGACACTTTATTGTTGGAAATTTTCAGAAATAGAAGAATGATTTTTCTGACAGACAGATTTTTTTTCTTTTTGAAACATGATGCAAGGACAAAACAAGGCTAGAACTACAGAAGTTCTAAGACACTCTAACATGCAAGCAACTAACAACAAAAAGAAAACTAAACGAAAGCAAAAACTAAAATGCAAAGGGTAGAAATAAACGGAGATAATCATAATGAAAACATTGTTTTGTTTAATGGAATCCTTTTGTTAACAAGGTTGATCAGGTCTTGCTACCAAAACAATTGCATATGAGACAAAACTTTGTATTCCACTAATGATTATGTTACCTCAACCTTGATAGCAATGGTCCCAATCATAATAGTTTCAAAATTTTCTCTTTGTATGGGACAATATATTTCTCCAACTTGAATGCCTTCAACATGTTAAATTGAATTCAACCCATAAGTTCTTTCAATCTTCTTAGGGAAATAGACTGTATGTTCCTTGTGATTAACATTGAAGGTCACCTTTCCTTGATTACAATTAATAACAGCACCTGTAGTATTAAGAAAAGGTCTCCCAAGAATAATAGACATATTATCATCTTCAGGCATTTCAAGCACAACAAAATCAGCTAATATCAAACAATTGTGAGCCACCTGAACAGGTACATCCTCACATATATACCCACAGGAATAGTGGTAGATTTATTAGCCATTTGCAAAGATATATCAGTTGGTATTAATTTTTCAAGTTGAAGCCTCTTATAGAGAGAGAAAGGCATAACACTAACCCCAGCTCCCAAATCACACAAAGCAGTTCTAACATAACTGTTCTTAATAGAGCAAGGGATAGTTGGAATCCCTGGGTCTCCAAGTTTCTTAGGAACCTTACCATTGAAGGAATAATTAGCAAGCAAAGTAGAAATTTCTTCATTAGGGATCTTCCTTTTATTCGAGACAATATCCTTCATATACTTTGAGTAAGGAGGCATTTTAATAGCGTTAGTCAAAGGAATTTGCAAGAATAAAGGTTTCATCCACTCACAAAACTTATTATAATGTTCATCCTCCTTTGACTTGTGTTTCTTATCATGGAAAGGCATAGGTTTTTGGACCCAAGGTTCTCTTTCACTACCATGTTTCTTAGCAATAAAATCTTCTTTGGTGTATTTAGTATTCTTAGTGTGGTTTTCAGGTTCTTCTTCAACTTTTTCTTCATTAGGGAACTTCATTTTCTTCATTAACACTTTCGGTTTCAGCATCAGAGATAGATATACTATTAGGATCTATAACAGGTTCAAAGGGTTCTACAACATTTTTATGTTTCTTTTTTCCTTTTCTTACTAGTAGAACCTCTATTTTCAGCTTGCTGAGAATCCTTCTCAATTCTTTTGGGATGCCCCTCAGGATATAGAGGATTCTGTGTAGCAGCTCCACTTCTAGTTCTAATTTCATAGGCATGTTTTTCTTTAGAAGCATTAACTAGCAAGTCGTTTTGCACTTTAACGAGTCGATCTATTTGAGTTTTAACCATTTGAAAGTGTTTAACAATCATTTTAACATCATTAGAGGTTCTTTCCACAATATCTTTCAACTTAACAATAGCTCTAGTGTTTTCCATTAGATGATTTTGCACCCTTTTATTAAAGTTGTCTTGCTTAACAATAAAGATACCGAATTCTTCTAAGCATTGATCAGGAGGTTTAGAGTAAGGGATATCACCTTCATCAAAGTGTTGGAGAGAGTGTACCTCAATAGTGGATGAGTAGTGACTAGGCTTACATAATTCTTCTATAGGAGGTAAATTCTTGACATCTGCAGCTTTAATTCCCTTCTCCTAAGACATTTCTTAGCTTCCTTCATCACCTCATCATTTAATTCAATAACTCCCCTCTTTGTTGATGTTGGAATAGGTACCGGAATTGATGGTTCAGGTACAATTACTTCAGGTACAACTTGTTTAGGAGGAGTCCAATCTTCATAGTGCTTACTTATTTTAGCCATTAATTCCTTAGCTTCCTTAGGAGTCCTATTCCTAAAAACACAATCAGCACAACTATCTAGGTATGTCCTAGATTCCTCAGTTAGTCCATTATAAAATATATCAAGAAGCTCATTCTTAGGTAATGGACTTCCAGATTGTGCATGAATCAAAGCACAAAACCTTGCCCAAGATTAAGGGAATACCTCCTTTTCTCCCTGTTTAAAATCGAAAAGTTCCTGCAAAATAGCATTTCTAGCACTAGGAGGAAAATATTTCTAAAGGAAAGTACTAATCAAGCACTCAGGGATATCAATAGATCTAGGAGGCAAGTTACTAAACCAAGTTTTAGATTCTCCTTTCAGTGAAAAGGGGGAGATCTTGGCAACAAAGTAAGTATGCATCTTAATATCATTAGAAAACAAGCCACTCATGGTAGAAAGTTCATTCATATGTGCTACCACACTTTCATTCTTAGTCCCACAAAAAGGTTCTTTCTCGACAATAGCTATGTAAGATAGACCGAGAGAGAAATCATAATCTTCATCCATAATGTTTATGGGAGAAGCAGCAAACTTAGCAATAGGAGACAATTTGGGTCTAATAGTACGCCTCTCAAGGAGACTCTTAGCAGCGCTCCTATCATGGGTGTTCTTACATTCTTTAATAAATTCATCGGTCATCTCAACATAACCATCTTCAATATCATAACTTTCACTAAACTCAGGTGAACTAACAGGTGTGGTAGTGTCTTCATTAGGAGTTTCGGTATTTCCAGCTATAGTTCTAGCAATCGTAGCATCTAGGAAAGGACCTAATGAACCACTCTTATCAAGCACAGTAGAAGCAGCATCATAAGCATCAGAAGTTTCAGATTCAACAGTAGTAGCAGTGTGTGTAGCATGTGTATGTGGTGGTGTAACTAGCTTACTTATAACAGATGGTGAATCAAGAGCAGCAGAGGTGTTCAGAACCATACCTCTTCTTGTAGTGGATGGTAAAATAGGAAACTTGCCATCACGAGACTTACCCATGATGGATGGATAGCATCGAACAATGGAGAATCCAAGTGAACTTGATAAATAAAGCTATGCTCCCTGGCAACGGCGCCAGAAAATAGTCTTGATGACCCACAAGTATAGGGGGTGTATCGCAGTATTTTCGAGGGAAGTGAAACCTAATTTATTTATTCGACACAAGGGGAGCCAAAGAATATTTATAAGCGTTAACAACTGTGTTGTCAATTCAGCTGCACCTGGAAACAATCTTGCTCAAAGCAGTTTATCAGTTGCAACAGTTTTGTAGTAGGAATAGTAAAGTAACAACAATAGTAAAGTAAAGACAGCAGTAACAATAGCAGTAAACAGTGGGATTCGAGTGCGGTAGGAATAGGGATGGATGGACGGGCGTTGCATGGACAAGACAATTCACATAGCAATCAGAACATAGGGTTGCAGATAAATAAGATAAAGCATCCAAGTACTAGACAATCCTAGGCATGTGTTCCAAATATAGTCATATGTGCTCGCAATGAGAACATGCACAACATCTTTTGTCCTGCCAGCCTGTTTGCAGCGGGGCCTCAAGGGAACTACTGGCAATTAAGGTGCTCCTTTTAATCGAGCACCGGAGCAAAGCATTAACACTCCGTGAACACATGTGATCCTCACATCAAAGCCATTCCCTCCGGTTATCCCGATTTCTGTCACTTCGGGGCCATTGGTTCCAGACAACAACGTGTGTATACAACTTGCAGATAAGACCATAAACAATACTATCATAATGAATCAATAACATGTTCAGGTCTGAAATCATGGCACTCAGGCCCTAGTGACAAGCATTAAGCACAACAAGTCATAAAAAAGTCATAAAGCACAAGTAAAAGATACTAGGCACCATGCCCTAACAATCTGATGCCATTACATGAATGATCTCATCCAATCCCTACCATCCCCATAGCCTACAGCGGGGGATTACTCACTCATAGATGGGGGAAAAATGGATGGTCGATGGAGAAGCGATGATGATGATGATGATGATGATGATGATGGCAATGATCTCCTCCAATTCCCCATCCCGGCAGGGTGCCAGAACGGAGTTTCTGGTGCTTTTCCGTGGAATCTGGTGGTGGCGGCGGAGCGGAACTCCTTCTGGAAAAACGTTGAACCCCCCGAAGTTTTTAGATCAGAAGGCAACTTATAGGTGAAGAGACAGGCCGAGGGGGTGCCTGGGGGCCTACACCACCCCCTGGCGTGGCTTGGCCTAGCCCGCGCCAGCAGGTGGTGTGGCCACCCCCTAGCTCTTCTCCGTCTCGTATTCTGGCTCCTGGAGTCTTCGGGTGAAATAGGACTTTTGGCATCTTTTCCCAGATTTTTCCTGATAGTTGGTTTTCTGCACAAAAAGTAGACACCAAGGCAATTCTGCTGAAAACAACGTCAGTCCGCAATAGTTGCATCCAAATCACACAAGTTTAGAGGAGAAAGAATAGCAAAAGTGTTCGGGAAAGTAGATACATTTTGGACGTATCAAAGACCCTCATGGATAAGCTCGGCATCGACAAGCTACTCTTCTCCTACGCATCGCACCCGCAATCTGATGGCCAAACTGAGGTTGTCAGCCGAAGCCTCGGCACCCTCCTTCGTGTGTTGATCAAGAAAAACCTCAAGGATTGGGAGGAATGCATTCCCCATGCTGAGTTCATCTACAATCAAGCAAAGCACTCTACAACCAAGATGAGTTCCTTCATGATCGTCTACGGTTTTAAGCCCCTCATCACGCTCGACATACTACCACTACCTCTCCACGAGCGTACCAACATGGACATCGACAAGCATGCCCAAGCTATGAAGAAGCTCCACAAGGAAACAAGGGCTACTGATATGGGGTGGCCCGATCTTCTCAGCAAGTAGTTGTCGATGATGATGGTGGATCATAGATAACTAGCCTGTAGCTATGAACTCTCCCGCTCGAACCCTGATGCCAATGAAATAGCTATCGAGCCCTGTGGGATATTCACAACACCACGCTCTTGCGCACGCAGCCGTCGACCATGAACGATAGTTTGCAATTTACTAATTTCCAATGGAATAACAAATCACACTCAATTGCAGTAGTATAATTCGATCACAGGGTAATTCCAGAGGTTCTCAAAAGAAACAACTCCAAAATAGTTTTAACATGGTCTAACCCTAACTATGGGGCGTCCCAGGGCTTATAAGGGCGATTGGGGTGGCCAGAAACAGAAACTAAGACACGTACGACTCAAACTGATAGATGCCAACATGTAGAACTCAGCCGGACACTCCGGTCATTGCAGAACTTCTTTCCTCCGTCTTGATGATCTTCTCTTGCACCTTCCTGATTATACATAAATGCATAGACTTAGGTAGTATAAAGTTCTCATCAATTAAAGTACCAGATTCGTTTAGGAGTGAATTCACCTGTTGTTCAAGTAGCTTAGCACGAGCTCTTGTAATGGGTCCAATTCTAATCTCATTGGTCTGATCCTTCCTTGCAACAACTGGAACATCTTCAGTAGTAGGGGTGGGTGTAAGTATAGGGATGTCCTCATCATCTCCCCCCTTCAAAAGGCGTCGACCTCGACGCTCCAAGGTCTTCTCCATCATATGGTGATAAATCAACAACGTTGAAGCTATTGCTAACTCCACCAAACTCAGTAATAGGTATATCAATCGAGTAGGCATTATCATTAATCTTGGCTAACACCTTGTAAGGACCAGCACCACGTGGCTTCAATTTGGATTGTCGCAGTAGTGGGAACCTGTCCTTGTGTAGATGCACCCATACCATGTCACCAGGCTTGAAAAAAACTTCCTTCCTTGCTTGATTCCTTGTAGCAGCAATGTTCTTGCCTTTCTTCTCTATATCCTCTCAAGTCTTCTCATGAATCTTCTTCACATATTCAACATGTTTTGATGCCTCCATATCAACTCTCTCATGTAATGGCAAAGGCAACAAATCAAGTGGCTTCAATGGCTTGAAGCCATGCACCACCTCAAAAGGGCAAACCTGAGTAGTCGAATGCACAGACCTGTTGTATGCAAACTCAACATGTGGCAAACACTCTTCCCACTACCGTAGATTCTTGTTTATCATAGTCCTTAGAAATTTTGACAATGTTCTATTCACCACCTCCATTTGACCAACTGTTTGGGGATGACATGTAGTACTGAACAACAACTTTGTTCCCAGCTTCCCCCATAAGGTCTTCCAAAAGTAGTTCATGAACTTCACATCACGGTCAAAAACAATCGTCTTGGGTACTCCATGTAATCTCACGATGTCCCTGAAAAACAGGTGAGCAACATGCGACGCATCGTCGCTTTTGTGACAGGCAATAAAATGAGCCTATCCACTACCACAAATATATAATCATGACCTCTCTATGTTTTAGGTAGACCTAGCACAAAATCCATACTAATGTTTTCCCATGGTATAGTAGGTGCAGAGAGAGGTGTATACAAACCATGAGGCTTCAACTTTGATTTGGACTTGTGGCATGTAATGCAACCACTCACAAATCTGTACACATCACGCCTTATCTTGGGCCAATAAAAATGATCAGCTATCATGAGAAATGTCTTATCACGCCCAAAGTGACCCATCAAACCACCAACATGTGATTCCTGCACTAAGAACAAACGCAACGACAATTCTGGAACCCATGATGTATATGATACTTATCCTATGCATTTCTAAGAGCACACAAATGATATGGTTCAGCAAAATCATGGTCAGTTGCATAGAGTGCACAAATACTCTCTAATCCGGGAATTTTAACATCAAGATTTGTCAATAGCATGTTTTTCCTAGACAAAGCATCAGCAACTATATTCTCCTTTCCCTTCTTATACTCAATGATGTAAGGAAAAGATTCAATAAACTCAACCCATTTAGCTAATCTTCTATGCAAGTTTGATTGAGCTTTCAAATACGTCAATGCTTCATGATCAGAATGTATGATAAATTCTTTTAGCCACAAATAATGTTGCCAAACTTCAAGAACTCTAACCAGTGCATACATATCTTTAACAAAAATAGGATCATTCAATCTAGCACTAACAAGCTTCTCAGAAAAGTATGCTATAGGGCGACCCTCTTGCATCAAAACATCACCAATACCTATACCACTAGCATCACATTCAACTTAAAATTGCTTCAAAAAATCAGGCAATGCAAGTAATGGTGCAGAAGTAAGAAAACGTTTCAATGTATCAAATGTAATATCTTGGGCTGCGCCCCACACAAATGGCACACCTTTCTTAGTTAATTCATTCAATGGTGCATCAATAGTGCTAAAATCCTTCACAAAGCGCCTATAGAAACCAGCTAATCCATGGAAACTACGCACTTGACTCACATTCATGGGAATAGGCCAATTCTGAATTGATTCAATTTTAGATTGATCCACTTGTACCTCATGCTTAGATACAACATATCCTATAAATATGACCATATCTTTTGCAACTGTGCACTTCTCAAGATTAGCATACAATTTGTTATCACACAATAGTTGCAAAACTTGTCGGATATGACTACAATGTTCAGTTTCAGTGTGGCTATAGATAAGTATATCATCAAAATAAACAACCACAAAGCGTCTAATATATTCTCTCAAAACTTGATTCATTAATCTCACGAATGTACTAGGTGCATTAGTAAGACCAAACAGCATGACTAAGCACTCATACAACCCAAATTTTGTTTTGGAAGCAGTTTTCCATTCATCCCCCTCTTTCATCCTAATTTGATGGTAACCACTACGCAAATCAATCTTAGAGAAAATAGGAGCACCACTCAATTCATCTAGCATATCCTCTAAGCGTGGAATAGGATGACGATATCGAATAGTGATGTTATTAATAGCTATACAATCTACACACATGCACCATGTACCATCTTTCTTAGGCACTAAAATAATAGGAACATCACAAGGGCTAAGAGAGACATGAATGTACCCTTTATCTAGTAACTCATGTACTTGTTTCTGTATCTCCTTTGTTTTTTCAGGGTTGGTCCTGTAGGGTGCACGATTTGGTAGTGTGGCGCTTGGTATCAAATCGATTTGATGATCAATGCCACGCAATGGAGGCAGGCCTACGGGCACATCTTCTAGAAACACATCACCAAAATCCTGCAAAACAATAGATACACCAAGAGAAATAGGAGTCATATCGTTAGAAACCAATACCTCGCCCTTATACATGAGCACAAGCGGCATGGCTGTAGGATCCTCACTAAACTCTCTCATATCTTCCTTGGTGACTAACATCAAAAGATTAGGCACTCTCTCACTTTTCGTTATATCACTCTCTTTGGGCTCTATTACATCATGTACAACTGCAACACTATCTCGCCTATCTATAGATTCATCCTTCAAGTTCACTTCTATCTTTTGATGAGACTCATTCACAATCTGTTGTGGTGTCATTGGCTGCATATTAATTTTCTTTCCCTTGAATTCCAAGTGATAGGTATTGGCACGGTCATTGTGTTGAACATGGCGATCATAAAGCCAAGGCCGACCCAATAAGAGATGGCAAGCAGTCATAGGAACCACATCAAAATCAATAGAATCCTTGTATGGCCATATTTCAAAATTCACACGTACCATATGGTTTACCTTCATCTCACCATTGTCACTCAACCATTGTATGTAGTATGGCTTGGGATGAGGTAAATAAGTCAAATTCAGCTTGGCACATAACTCCTTACTTGCAAGATTTCTGCAACTACCTCCATCAATGATTACTTTGCAAGCTTTGTTAGGGCCAACTAGAGCTTTTGTTTGGAACAAGTTGCAACGCTGAGAATCAATAATAGGTTGCACACTAAGGATACGTGGAGACACCACAATGATTGGTGCACGTTCAGGGAAAGCATTCATACCTTCCTCACTGTCATAACCATCATCACAAGTAGGATCAACTTCATCTCCACTCTCATAATCACCTCGTTCATTAACAAACATAACCTTGCGGTTTGGACAATCGCGCTTGTAGTAGCCTCTACCTCCACAAGTATGGCACTCCACATCATGAGTACGCGCGGTTGACATATTGGAACCCGAACTAGTAGCAGGAGCAGCGGGTTCTTAGCATTAGAACCATAAGATGGTGTGGGAGCTGGCTTGGCCGAAGGTGGTGAAGGGTGGCTAGCAGCCGCTGCTGTGGCGGTGTAGACCTGCCCGAAAAACGACTGGTAGTCGAGAACCTCGCACGTGCCTTAGCTTCTTCAGCTAACTATGATTCGGCCTCCCAAGCATGATGCAATAGTTCATTCATAGTCTCGTACTTGTGATGACGAACAATGCTCTTGATTGGTAGCTTCAGATTATTGAGAAATCACTGCATGGTCATCTCAAGGGATTCACGAACTCTAGCACGCTGCATAAGAATCTCCATCTCCATGTATCATTCATCAAATGGCATGGTTACTTGCCTCAATTGTGTCAACTTGTCAAAACTGAACGCAAGTAGTTGGTGGGTACAAAACGGTCCTTCATGATGCGCTTCATCTCTCGCCAAGTCATCACAGGAAGGCCATTGACATCCCTTCTATTTTGCACAATAGCATCCCACCAACGCAAAGCATATCCATCAAATTCTGACACGGCAAGCTTTTATATTTTTGTCCTCTTTATAATCATACAAACGCCAGAGCTTGTCAATCTTCAACTCCCATGTGAGGTAATCTTCAGGATCAAGTGAACCATCAAACTTGGGATTTGAGAATTTTGACTTGCCCAAACCATCAGCAGCAACTTGGTTCGGAACATGTTGAGCACGCCCAATAGGAGCAAAACCGCATGCATAAGTAGGTGTAGCAGCAGGCGCATGCGCAGGGGGATTAGCATGTCCCCTGCCAAGAAGTAGGGCAGGACCAGCCGCACTACCTTCATCATCGTCATCAACATCATAAAGTGGTTGTTGCTGCCGTTGCTGAATTGCTACTGTTAAGGCTTCAATAGAATGCTGCAAAGTTGCGACATTGGTATTGATCGTTGTCACTTGTGTTTGTATTTTAGTGACTGCCTCTTCATTTTCTCCCAAAGCCACTTGCACGTCCTGAATATTCTTGTCAATGGCATCTATCGTGTGAGTGAACACACGTGTCAAGTGGGATTTCAATGCTTCATATTCCCGCCAATTAACAAGATCATCATCCTTATTTTTCTATGACACAACATCATCATCACTAAGAGACATGATTAGTAGGTTAGTGCAAAAATCTAAATCTATTTGGTGGAACACTCAAAACTCACTCACAACTGACAAGAAAGCATATCTTACCGTTCCAAAGTGAATAGAGATGCTTTACCAAAACGAAATCAAAGACTGATGCACTGATGTGATGAAGTGAATATCAAGGGTATGGAGAACGACCACAGGGCACACAGGTTATTTATGGTGGATCTCTAGGCATGGTATGCTAACTACACCGCAAACAAGTCCTAGTGCTGATCGTACAAAACTCCAAGAAGCACACATGGTGGAGATAAACGTGGCAAAGCAAATTATGAAAAGGAACATTGCAATGCACAAGAGAGACGCTAGTAAAAGCTCAAATTAAACAGGCACACGATTGATCAATCTACAAGTGCTATGATCAACTAGGCCTCCAATAATGCACACTTTGATATCTCTTTTTGTCTCGCTTGTAGCTCTTTTCTCCTTTTTTTATACTGATTCTCTTTTCTTTTCTATTTTTTTTATTTTTTTCAACTATATGAGTCAATGCAAACATGAGTGCAGAAACTTAGAACAAATTGGGTCGGATAGTCCGGATGAGTGGCGCCGGAGACTCCGGTCGGGTCGGATAGTCCGGTGTAGATATGCCGGATAGTCTGGTTTTTCCTATCAAAAATTTCTGCACTTCGAAACCCTAATGAGCAGCCTGTCAGAGCAAAGCAACTAGTCTCGTGGGTATGTTCCTAGGCACGGATGCTGTAGATAGGTTATATCTATGGTATGGAAACAAAGGTACGCTATGTGGATTCGGACAAACAATGAAAACTTGTGGAAAACGGTGATGGTGGACTCGGTGGAAAAACAAGATCAAACCCTAAACCTAGACACAAACGAAAACTAGACTTATACGAGAAAAACCTACAGATCGGATCTATGAGAAGACAAGATTAGCAACTAACACTCAAAAATGATGCTATCGTCTATGGCAAATCTTTTTGTAAGGCTTTTTCTGTATAGGACTGAAAATAAACTATGCTATGGATGGATTTGTGGATGCTCACCGAGTAAACAAGGAAATCTGATACCAAGATGATATGGGGTGGCCTGATCTTCTCAGCAAGCAGTTGTAGATGATGATGGTGGATGATATATAACTAGGATGTAGCTATGAACTCTCCTGCTCGAACCCTGATGCCAATACAACAGCTCTAGAACCCTGTGGGATATTCACGACACCACGCTCTTGCGCACGCAACCGTCGACCATGAACGGTAGTTTGCAATCTCCTAAGTCCCAATGGAACAACAGATCACACTCAATTGCAGTAGTATAATTTGACCACAGGGTAATTCCAGAGGTTCTAAAAAGAAACAACTCCAAAATAGTTTTAACGTGGTCTAACCCTAACTATGGGGCGTCCAGGGCTTATAAGGGCGGCTAGGGCGGCCATAAACCGAAACTAAGATGCGTACGACTCAAACTGATACATGCTGACTCAGACCAGATTTAGTCGGCGGGTGGACATTCTGGTTGATATCGACCGGACAGTCCGGTCGGGCTGACACTCCGGGTGGATTCGGCCGGACAGTCTGGTCCGGCCGACAACTTCAAAGTTTCCGGGTGGTGTCTGGGTAGTGTCCGATTTGGTGTACTGATTGTCCGCACCAATTGTTCTCTCAGGCAGGCCGGATAGTCTGGGTGGACTCGGCTGGACACTCTGGTCATTGTAGAACTTCTTGCCTCCGTCTTGATGATCTTCTCTTGCGCCTTCCTCCTACTCCTCCCTCGCACATCCTTTGGCGATCATCATGCTGGGCTTCTCTTGTAGCCCTTCTCCTCCTCGCACCATGCTTGTTTCTCCAACAAACCTGATCATACATAAATGTATAGACTTAGGTAGTATAAAGTTCTCATCAATTAAAGTACCAGATTCATTTAGGAGTGGATTCACCTGTTGTTCAAATAGCATAGTGATACCTTCGATCCGGATTACGAATGTAGTGTAGCTTCTTTTTCCCTAGTAGACCTAGGTTATCGAATCCTCGAGAAGCGAATGCATAGTGAAGTTACTTTAACGAACCTTTGGGAGTTTTAGAATTCCTTTTGTGTTTTTACCAGACCAATAGCTTGGGTCTTTTTGTTGTTGTCGATGATGGAGAGAGAGGGCCTAGGGCGCTCGGTTTCACCTATAGCTATGCAAAACATCTGATGGGAATAAAAGATAGAAATAAAGTACGCATGTACTTGTTAGAGAAAGATAAATTATATGTGGGCAGTGCATCCATAACTCCTATTGCCTCAACCGCTTATAGCAATAACCTACTAGTATCATCCATAGAAGAAAGAGAACTAATGATATGCATAGTGATGTCACCGTTAATCCCAAGTAAATCCCTCACATACAGCCGTACTACCCCTTCTATCATTGGGGTTCCCAACCTGCAGATCAGTCATTACTCATACTCCCTATACCTGGATCAACCCTCGGGGTCTTGGGTACCTGACAAGTTCTTGGATTGAGGCAAGAGAGGATAGAATAATCATCATGTCATATAAACTAATACACGATCCCATCTATGTAAATAACATGCACAATTGCTACATGGCTAGGCCGAAGCCCTTAGCCCAAGGAGAATTACTCACACATAGAGATGAGATCAACAATCACAAACATTGTAATGAAAATCATAATATTGATAACAATAGTCTTACAATGTCGCCAATCGAAGAAGAGATTTACTATTACAAGTGGTGGAATATGGCTATGGAGATGAAGAAGGGTTTTGAGATATGGAGGCGGCCGGTGATTTGTGGGAGAGGCCTTTTGGCGAGGTATGGCTTGTTTTCTCGTCGCCCGAGGCTTCTTTATATAGGGGTCCCTTCATGAAAGTTGTTCTGTTTAACCTAATGGTGGCGGCACCATCTATACGACCGGAGCTATACGGCCAAAATTTTCGCTCTGGTCGTATAGTTCGTCGTTAGAGCGTCTGCCTCCGCTTTATGGCTCCTAGTTTCTTCTGGTTGATGGAAATCTCGTATCTTTGACTTTAATATAGTAATTCCCATCTTCAAATGACATTATCTGCGTAGGAAAAATATAAAAGAAAGGATTGCATACCCCTCTGAATATTAGGCATTAGTGGGAGGGTTTAGAGAGATATTTCATCAAAATTATGAATAATATCCAATTTAAATGAGGATGTAGATGGCTATATTTCAGAGCCATCAACCTCCCCAAGCTTAAAATTGATCTTCCTTGAGCAAGAAAACTAAAATCAAAAAGGAACTCAACATTTAAACTGAAATAACGAGATGGTGATCTTACTCATGATTGGCAGACTCGTGTTTCCTCCAATTCATAAATTTGAAAAACTTCAACATTGATAGAGTAATGGCAAGCATATCATACGGGTTTTATGCATCCTTATAGTGTAGCAAAATTATTGTTAGCATGGATGATTCAAATGAGTAAACTTTATTCCATGTCATGTAATCAATTCATAGGCTTGCCTTTGAACAATAAAATATAATCATGTAAATTAAGAGTGTGACAGTTGTCATGAAAAGCATATACACTAGAATATCTCAATTCTCCCACATCAATAAATCAAGACTTTCCAAACACTTACTTTTCTATTCATTGTCCTTCAAGAATTTCAGTTTTAAGTAATTGAGAGCATGCAAAATATTTTTATTAGTTTATCAGGCTGTGATGGACACTCGTGGCATCACTAAGGTTTTTGTTCCTTTTGCATAATGATTACTCATAATAGCCAGAGGAGTGATTCCATCATGATTACAGCTACCCAGGAGTGCCAAGAATCTTACCCACTATAGCATTGCTGCTATAAGTGTTTAATCAACTCATAGCCGAAATCTAGGAGTTTCCTCCATGAAGATCGTTTGTAGGCCAGTGGAGTTGTTGGCATCCTATAAAGTTTAACACGCATAAAGCTATATCATTCTTATGATTAACAAGTCAAACTTTGGCATGCTCACAAAAACTGCTAAACATTAATTCAATCGAATAAATCCTTTCAAAGAGAACTATCAAGTCAAAAAAAATTTCAATGGTGTTGAGTGTTTCTAGAAATAAACTTTCAAAACTAAGCACTACTACACCCAAGCCTTCAATTTTGAGACTTTTTCTTATTACAATTGTTTAGCAATTTTTAGGCAAGACTTGGTTAATTACAAGAGCTGGAACAAAATGTACCCAATTAAATACACATGCAAACAAAAAATCTTACTACAATACAAAGACTCACTCCACCAATATAATATCCCAACATTTAATACTAACTAGCTTGGGTTTCTCAAACTTCAATAGTGAGGAGTCATAAGGCATACCTCTCATGTTTGGTTCCACTTCTCTCTTCCTTTTTTATTTGTTTATTGGAAACTCGAAGTCGACCACGCTCCTGCAAACATATGAAGACCTCGAGACAGAAAGAAAAGAAAGAGGGAAAATAAGGAAAAATGGAGAAATCTTTTTGTGATTTTTAAGAGAGGGAAATTAAAGGATAGAAAATTGGCGGCAAAGCTCGGCTAGAAAATCTCGAAAGCAAATAAAAATAACTAGAAAATAAAGTATTGTGGAAACCAACATGAGTTCTTATAAACTCAAATAAAAAACAACCTCTAAATAAATAAAAGAAAATTAACGCCAAATAAAGATATATGAGGAAACTTCCCCAAGCTTAGGCTTTTGCAAGCCCTTCAAAACATTGTGGTGGCGGGAAAAATTCGTTACTCCAGTTCACGAATTGAGTTGAGAGGTTACTAGTTGATTCTCGGAGGTTCAAAGAGAGGCTATGCATCCTCTCCACAGTCCCTCCAAGTCCTTGGTAATCTTGGTATGTGGCGAACCGGGTTAGTGGCTGCTCCTCTTGGTAAGAAACTTCTTGCTCCTCCTCTTGGTCCTCATCCTCCTCCGGAATATCCTCCTCGGGTTGGTGTTTCTCAACCTGCAAGTCATATACTAAACATCCTTCCTCGATAGAGAAAAGACCATTAGGCAAAGGAGTGGGGTAGAGATGCCTGATGTCTACGCACTTCTATTCTTGTAGACAGTTGTTGGGCCTCCAAGTGTAGAGGTTTGTAGAACAACAAAAAGTTTCCCTTAAGTGGATAACCCAAGGTTTATCGAATTCAGGGAGGAAGTGGTCAAAGGTATCCCCTCTCAAGCAACCCTGCAATCAAGATACAAGAAGTCTCTTGTGTCCCCAACACACCAATTACACTTGTCAGGTGTATAGGTGCACTAGTTCGGCGAAGAGATAGTGAAATACAAGTGGTATGGATAATTAAAAGTGGTAACGGTGCTAGAAAATAGCTTGATGGCGTGGAAGAGACTAAAGGCAATCTGAAATAAAGATGGAAGCAAGCAAACATGTAACAGATCCAGTTGCAAACAGTGTTTCAATGATTAGAAACAAGGCCTAGGGATCATACTTTCGCTAGTGAACACTCTCATATAAATATCTACTCTTTATGATACTACTCTGAACTACTCTCCGGTTGGACACTCTAATCCATGGTAGGGTTATAACAGCACACCTCAAAGTTCGCTTTCACATCTAGATAACCCCACACTGTCACCTTGAGCTCTAGATGGTTCCAACAAACACCACAATTTCATAGAGACATCCAACTCCAAATATAATTGGTAACAAGTATTTGTAATCTCTAGCCTAAGTGCCACCATGGTGTGCACGTTGTCACTTTCACACACATGGGGAGACCAAAGATCTATTAAAGCACTTGAGTAGCAAGGTAAATCTACTTGATTACAAAGCTCATGATCACAATATTATCATGCATAGAGAGAGATGAACACATAGCTACCGGTAGAACCCTTAGCCTCGAGGAAGAACTACTCCCTCATAATCATGGGAATCAGCAACGGTGATGGAGATGGTGGTGGAGATCGATGGAGATGGCTCCGGGGCACTTCCCCGTCCCGACAGGGTGGCGGAACAGAGACTTTCTGTCCCTAGAATCTCCCCTTCGGTGGCGGCGGCGCTGCGGAACATTTCGTGGCTAGAGGCTCTTCCCCCTTTAGGGTTTTTACCTCGGGCGCTTCTTATAGGCGAAGGGGCAAGGTCGGTGGCTAGAAAGGGGACCCACAACATGCCCTGGCGCGACCTAGGACTACCCGCGCCAAGGGGTGGTGTAGCCGCCCTGTGGCCCCCCTTCGTCTCTCCTTCGGACTCCATGTGTCTTCCGGTAAAATATTGACTTTGTCTTTTGTCCGGTCCAATTCCAAGAATATTCATTTTCTGGCTTTTCTGGAACCAAAAACATAAGGAAACCGGCAACTGGCACTATGGCATCTTGTTAATAGGTTAGTCCCAGAAAACATATAAAAATACCACAAAGTGTTGACAAAGCAAAGAAAAGTAGATACTAAAAAAACATGGAACATCAAAAATTAGATACGTTTGCAACTTTTCAGCATCCCCAAGCTTAACTCCCGCTCCTCCTCGAGTAGGTAAGTGATAAAAAGAATAATTTTTGAGGTGACATGCACCATCGCAATCAAGATCAAACCATTTGCAAGCATTGAAAGCTGGGATCAAAGTACTCTAAACATGAGCATGAAAGATGAAGTTATAACAATAATACATGGTAACTATGCATGCAACATGAAAGGATACAAACAAATATCATGAATAACAATGCATTGAAAGACGTTTGTTTGTTTCACATATAGAAAACATAGCATAATGGCATTCAGCTTGTCTCTCATGGAGTAGCAAAACATAAATGCAAAGGACACCTTCAAAGTTCATAAGGGTGACTAGATACAAATAGTTCAAGAACAAGCAATATCAACATTATGAATCAATCAATAAGTTTTGGGACAATGCACATAGAACTAAGAATGACAACTGTGCTCTCTTAATTGGTGCATAAAGATAGAATATGGAGACTCAACATAAAAGTAAAAGAAAGGCCTTCATAGAAGGAAGCAGGGATTCAAGTATCATAAAGAGCTTCCAAAAATTATGGTACTTATTGGCTTTTAGCTCTCATTGCCCCTATCATAAGCATCTTGAAGTGATTAAGGTTAAAGTGAACAAACTATGGAGTATATGCTTGACAAAGTATAAGTTGGCAAGCTCATGTCCCTTGAATACGAGGGTCGCTCCTCATGCTACTCAAGTTTAGTCACCGGTAAGTTCTTGTCATAGTAAGTACATGTATATCATAGAGAACCGCTAACGGGGGTACCCCTTGCCCGATGATACGGAATAATCCCCATATCAAAATGACAAGGCAAGCAGACAACGAGCATCTCAACAATCTTCTTATTTACCATGGGAAAAGGGTGTTTTTTCGTCTCTTTCCTCTTTTCTCATATCTCTTTTTCTCAATATCTGACTCTTTTTTATAAGAAGAATGCTTCATAGACAACTCATTATGGTTATGCTGCAGGTTTCCACCATGATTAGGCATGGATTAGACCGGTGGCCTAGGCGTTTCTCTAACACACATACATAACTCCATGGACTTACAAGCTCCCCTTTCATTTCACACCGAGGACATCCATAGACAAAAGAGCATGCTATCAACTAGGTACAAAGTACAAGTGCAATGTTGAAAGCGTTCCCCATGACATCATGGTTCTGCTAATCCCCAACATATAAGTGCAAGCATATACAACATACACGACACAATGGTTCAAGTTTATTAAGGGCAAGAAAAGTAAAGTGGGCCATCAAGTTCATGAGAGCTTTAATCACTAGTTTTCTCATAACAAGTTTAATTCGGAAGGTAGATAAAAACATGAATATACTTGGAATAGAAAATGCTAATAGGTAGGTATGGTGGACTCTGTGGAATAACTTGGTTTTATTTGGTGTTGGATACATGAGTGGAACTCATACTTGGTTATGGAGGCTAGCAAAAGACCGGGAGCGACAAACTAAGATAGCAATAATGACCATAATCATGCAGAGCGACGAACCATCATTAATTAAAGCATAAAGTGATATTACAAGTCGAAAAGGATCATAAAGGCTATGGTGACTTGGGATAGTCATAACATGGTGTGAGCATGCACCAGGTCAACCCAAATAAAGCATCAAAGGAGAATACCACAATACTATGCTTTAATATGCTAAAACAACGCATGATTCTTTCAAGGAACATTAAGAAATCTCAATTGTTTATAACATGTCATGCTACATCAAAGATCACTAAGCATAAAGCCAAAAAATATCAAGCATGGCATGCCAAAGCAGAGGCCACAGTCAAAAAACAAGCTTTCTTTACCACTTAAGCATGAACTTTCCTACTCTTTTCCAATCCAAACCAAACTATTTGAAAACTAATGTATGAAAGAGGGGTTCCAACCAATTTATTCAAGCAAACTAAGAAAACAAAGCAAACGAAAACCAAAAAAAAAAATCAAAGACGCTCCAAGAACAACACAAATGTGCATGAAACAATAAAAACGAAGTGTTTGGAAGAAACCTGGGATTTTTATTAATGAAGAAGGGGATGCCTTGGGCATCCCCAAGCTTTGACGCTTATAATTCTTGGATAGTTCTTGGGGTGACACGCGTGGCATCCCTAAGCTTGAGCTTTAGTCCATTCTTCATCTCATTACATCATTCTCTCCATACACCTGAAATTTTTCCTTCATACAAAACTTCACACAATCTTTATTAGCAACTTTAGTGCACTCAAGATAATAAGTCTTTGGGTTCAGTTTCAACACCAACAAAACTTCCATTAAAACACAAGCTACTGTAGCACTTCCCTCAAAAAGCTCAATTCCCCAAAAAGAACCCAAAAAGGAATCAACAAGAAGAAAATGCAAATAATGGCAGAAATCTATCAAAACAGACCAGCAGGTAAAAACCAATTTTTTCAAAGACCTTCTGTTGCTCAACTCGAAAAGTGTTGAACTAACGAAAGTTGGATAACAACCTGGGGCAGAAGCACAAAGAATCACAGATCAAACCGACATACAGATATTTTACACGAATTTTTACAGCGAAGCACAAAAATCTGTTTCGGGACAACAACTTTCCCAAGCATTACTTCCCTCTCATTAGAGGTTACTCTTAGCACAAAAAGAAAATAAAAAGGATAAGGAGAGGTTATTACTGAAGCAATAACTTCCAAGACTCATCTAAAACTTTTGGGTTATCTCCCAATAAGTACTTTTCTTTAATGCCTTTAAGTTAGGCATGATAGTTTGAGAAGATGCTCACATAAGAAATATGAATTGAAGTAAAAGAGAGCATCAAGAAGCAAATGCAAAGCACATTTAAGTCTAACCCACTTCCTATGCATAGGAATCTTGTAAAGAAACAAGTCATGAAAGCACAAAGCAACAAGCATAGTAAAGCAAAACAAGTGCAACTTCAAGACTTTCAATATAAAGAGGGGAAACCTAATATTATTGAGATACATAAAACCATGTTTCCCTCTCTCATAATAACTTTCAGTAGCATCATGAATAAAATCAACAATATAACTATCACATAAAACATTCTTATCATGAGCCACATGCATAATATGATTATTACTCTCCACATAAGCATAGTCATTCTTATTAATTGTGGTGGGAGCAAATTCAACAAAATAGTTATCATGATTATTCTCATCACCATAATCATCAAATATAGGAGGCATATTGTAATCATAATTAATTTTCTCCTCAATAGTAGGTGACCTGAAAATATCATATTCATCATTGTAATCATCATATATTGGAAGTTTGGTATCCTTATAAGCAATATTATAGCTATCTTCCAAAGCTGGAGAACTAAAAAGATCATTTTCATAAAAACTAGCTTCCCCAAGCTTAGACTTTTCCATAGCATTAACAATAATGGTGTCCAAAGAATTCATACTAACAACATTGCTATTAGCATACAAATAAAGTTCCATAGGTTTTTAAATTTTCCCTTCAAACACTTCATGTCCTAACTCAAGATAAATACTATAAAGCTCTCTAATTTTGTTGTTGTTTTCCATTAAGCCTAACTAGTGAAAATAAAAACAGGAAACAAAAATATATAATTGTAGAATCTAAAGGAAATAACTTCGAGCACTCACACACTAGCAACTGTACTAGAAGATAGCTTAGTAGCCAGAGGATGTGAGTACCTTTTACCTTACCTCCCCGGCAACGGTGCCAGAAAATAGCTTGATGTCTACGCACTTCTATTCTTGTAGACAGTTGTTGGGCCTCCAAGTGTAGAGGTTTGTAGAACAGCAACAAGTTTCCCTTAAGTGGATCACCCAAGGTTTATCAAACTCAGGGAGGAAGTGGTTGATGTCTACGCACTTCTATTCTTGTAGACAGTTGTTGGGCCTCCAAGTGCAGAGATTTGCAGAACAACAACAAGTTTTCCCTTAAGTAGATTACCCAAGGTTTATCGAACTCAGGGAGGAAGTGGTCAATGGTATTCCCTCTCAAGCAACCCTGCAATCAAGATACAAGAAGTCTCTTGTGTCCCCAACACACCCAATGCACTTGTCAGGTGTATATGTGCACTAGTCCAGCGGAGAAATAGTGAAATACAAGTGGTATGAATAATTATAAGTGGTAACGGTGCTAGAAAATAGCTTGATGGCGTGGAAGAGACTAAAGGCAAACTGAAATAAAGATGGAAGCAAGCAAACATGTAACAGATCTAGTTGCAAACGGTATTTCAATGCTAAGAAACAAGGCCTAGGGATCATACTTTCAATAGCGAACACTCTCATATAAATATCTTTTCTTTATGATACTACGCTGAACTACTCTCCGATTGAACACTCTAATCGATGGTAGGGCTATAACAGCACACCTCAAAGTAAGCCTTTCCCATCTGGAAAACCCCACACTGTCACCTTGAGCACTAGATGGTTCCAACAAACACCACAATTTCATAGACATCCAACTCCAAATATAACTCATAACAAGTATTTGTAATCTCTAGCCTAAGTGCCACCATGGTGAGCACGCTGTCACTTTCACGCACATGGGGAGAGCAGAGATCTATTAAGCACTTGAGTAGCAAGGTAGATCTACTAGATTACAAAGCTCATGATCACAATATGATCATGCATAGAGAGAGATGAACACATAGCTACCGGTAGAACCCTTAGCCTCGAGGAAGTACTACTCCTTCCTCATCATGGGAATCAACAATGGTGATGGAGATGGTGGTGGAGATCGATGGAGATGGCTCCAGGGGCACTTCCTTGTCCCGACAGGGTGCCGGAATAGAGACTTTCTATCCCCCGAATCTCCCCTTCGGTGGTGGCGGCGCTGTGGAACTTTTCGTGGCTGGAGGCTTGATGATTTAGGGTTTCTACCTCGGGATGAATATATAGGCGAAGGAGGCAAGGTCAGTGCCCAGCCAGGGGGCCCACACCATGCCCTGGTGTGGCTTGGGGGTACCCGCGCCTGGGGGTGTGTGGCCAGGCCCTGGCCCTCCTCCGTCTGGTATTCTGGCTCCGTGAGTCTTCCGGTAAAATAGGAACTTTGGCTTTTGTCCCGTCCAATTCCGAGAATATTCATTTTCTGACTTTCCTGGAACCAAAAACAATAGAAAACAGGCAACTGGCACTGTGGCTCTTGTTAATAGGTTAGTCCAAGAAATCATATGAAAAGTACTCCAAAGTGTGGACAAAACATAAGAAAGAAGAAAAAACCAAGCATGGAACATCAAAAATTATAGATACATGTGCAATGTATCAACATCCCTAAGCTTAACTCCTGCTCGTCCTCGAGTAGGTAAGTGATAAAAAGAAAGAATAATTTTTTAGGTGATATGCACCATCAAAGAATTGATCAAGGTATTTGTAAAACATTCAAAGCTGGGATCATAGTACTTCAATCATAACATGAAAGACAAAGTTCTAGCTATAAGACAAAGAAACTATGAAGCAACATGAAAAGGCACAAACAAAAGATTCATGAATAACAATGCTTTGCAAGATGTTTTTTTGTTTCACATAAAGAAAACATAGCATAATAGTATTCAGCTTGTCCCTCATAGAGTACAAAATATAAATGCATAGGACACCTTCAAAGTTCATAAGAGTGACTAGATACAAATAGTTTAAAACAAACAATATCAAGTTATGCATCAATCAACTAGTCTTGGGACAATGCACATAGAACTAAGAATGGTCACTATGCTCTCAAAGTAGGTGCATAAAGGTAGAAGGTGGAGACTCAATATAATGGTGGAAGAAAGGCCTTCATAGAAGGAAGTACGGATTCAAGTCTCATAAAGAGCTTCCAAAAATTATGGTACTTATAGCTTTCAGCTCTCAATACCCCTATCATAAGCATCTTTAAGGTGATTAAGGTTAAAGTGACACAACTAAGAGGATATGCTTGACAAGTTATAAACTGAAATCTCATGCCCCTTACTTACGAAGACCGAACCTCATGATAATCAAATTTAGTCACAAGTAAGCTCTTGTCATTGAAAGTACATGTGTATTATAAAGAATCGCCAATGGGGTACCCCTTGCACATGATACATGAGCTATCCCATAATCAAAATGACAAGGCAAGCAGACAATGAGCATCTCAGCGATCTTTTTATTTGCTATTTGCATAGGTTTCTATTGAGGATGCTTCATAGAGTGCTCATTATGGTGATGCTGCAATTTTCCACCATGATTAGGCATGGCTTAGGCTAGCGGCCCAGACATTTCTCTAACACACATACAAACTCCATGATCTTACAAGTTCCCCTTTTATTTCACACCGCCGGGATCCATAAGCAAAAGAACATGATATCAACGGGGTACAAAGTACAAGTGCAATGTTGAAAGCGTTCCCCATGATACATGGTTGTGCTAATTTCAACTTATAAAGCGCAAGCATATACGCAACAAATAAGGACCCAATGGTTCAAGTTTATAAGATGCAAAAAAGTTCGTGAGAGCTTTATTAACTAGTTTTCTCATAACAAGTTTAATTTGGAAGATAAACATAAGCATGAATATACTTGGAATAGCATAAGCTAGTAGGTAGGTATGGTGTAATCTTTGGAATAACTTGGTTTAGGGAGTTGGATGCATGAGTGGAACTCATACTTGGTTGTGGAGGCTAGCAAAAGACTGGGAGCGACAAACTAAGAGAGCAGTAACGGCCATAATCATGTAGAGCGACAAAACATCATTGATTAAAGCATAAAGTGATACTACAAGTTGAAAACTAAAGGATCATAAAGGCTATGGTGACTTGAGATAGTCATAACATAGTGTGAGCATGCACCAAGTCAACCCAAATAAAGCATCAAAGGAGAATACCACTATACTATGATTTAATATGCTAAAACAACGCATGATTCATCCAAGGCACATTAATCAATCTCAATCGTTTATAACAAGTCATGCTACAACAAAGAATACTAAGCATAAAGCCAAAACAATATCAAGCATGGCATGACAAAGCATAGGCCACAGTCAAAAAAAGCTCTTTTTACCACTTAAGCATGAACTTTCCTACTCTTTTCCACACCAAACCAAACTATTTGAAAACCAATGTATGAAAGAGGGGGTCCAACATATTTATTCAGAAAACTAAGAAAACAAAAGCAAATGAAAAAACAAAACGAAAACGAAAAAGAAGATGCTCCAAGAACAACACAACTATGCATGAAAGAATAAAATGAAGTGTTTGGAAGAAACCTGGGATTTTTATTGATGAAGAAGGGGATGCCTTGGGCATCCCCCAGCTTTGACGCTTGTACTTCTTGGATATTTCTTGGGGTGACACGCGTGGCATCCCTAATCTTGAGCTTTAGTCCATCCTTCATCTCATTACTCATTCCTTCCATACAGCTGAAATTTTTCCTTCATACAAAAATTCACACAATCTTTATTAGCAACATTAGTGCACTCAACATAATAAGTATTAAGGTTCAGTTCTAACACCAAATAAACTTCCATTAGAACACTAGCTACTGTAGCACTTCCCTCAAAAATATCAATTCCCCAAAAGAACTCAAAAAGGAACCAACAAGAAGCAAATGCAAATAATGGCAGAAATCTGTCAAAACAGACCAGCAGGTAAAGACGAATTTTTTCGAAGACCTTCTCTTGCTCAAATCGAAACGTATTGAGCTAACGAAAGTTTGATAACAACCTGGAGCAGAAGCACAACAATTCACGCCTCAAAACGACGTACAGAGATTTTACACGAATTTTTACGGTGAAGCACAGAAATCTGTTTCGGGACAACAACTTTCCCAAGTATTACTTCTCTCTCATTAGAGGTTACTCTTGGCACAAAAAGCAAATTTAAATGATAAGGAGAGGTTATTACTGAAGCAATAACTTCCAAGACTCAACTAAAACTTTTGGGTTATCTCCCAATAAGTACTTTTCTTTAACGCCTTTAAGTTAGGCATGATAGTTTGAGAACATGCTCACATAAGAAATATGAATTGAAGTAAAAGAGAGCATCAAGAAGAAAATTCAAAGCACATTTAAGTCTAACCCACTTCCTATGCATAAGAATCTTATAAAGTAACAAGTCGTGAAAGCACAAAGCAACAAGCATAGGAAAGCAAAATAAGTGCAACTTCAAGACTTTCAACATAAATAGGGGAAACTTAATATTATGGAGATGCATACAACCATGCTTCCCTCTCTCATAATAACTTTCAGTAGCATTATAAATAAAATTAACAATATAACTATCACATAAAACATTCTTATCATGAGCCACGTGCTTAAAAGAATTAATGCGCCCCACATAAACATAGTCATTCTTATTAAATGTAGTGGGAGCAAATTCAACAAAATAGCTATCATTATTATTCTCATCACCATAATCATCAAATATAGGAGGCATATTGTAATCATAATTACTTTCCTCCTCAATAGTAGATGGAATTAAAATATCATATTCATCATTGCAATCATCATATATTGGAGGTGTAGTATCATCATAAGCAATAGAATAATTATCTTCCAAAGTGTGTTCATTTGTAAACATATCATCATTGGAAGGATCATGGATAGCACTAATAGTACAACGATTATTAATATCATCATTTTCAGAATTGGTACCAAAGAGATTTTGAATATCAAAAGAAGTGTGCTTTTCCCAATCATGATCACTACTATAGGTAACAGGCATAGGAACATCATCGAGTTCAGACTCATCAAAAACTATAATAGGAGCTACATGCTGAGGGGAAAATACCATTTCCTCCCTCCTTTTACTCCTCCTTTTCTTCTTTATCTTCTTCTCTTTAGGAGGGAGAGGCTTGAAAGGAAGCTTCTCCATATACCCTGGTTTATTATTAGAGACAATAGAAGAATCTTTGGAGGATTCCTTCTTTTCATTAATAAGATCAAAACATATATTAGTCCTATCATATTTTGGTAAAATCTCATCTTCTATAATATTTTGTATGTAAGTGTTTGTGTGGCAATTATCAACACAATAAAGATTACAACCATGCAGGACACTATTCATATCAAAAGCACTCATATCTACCAAAGAGGTTTTTCTTGATAACTCTTCACATCCCAAAAATAATGTAAGTTCATCATGCTGATTAGGAGTGATCATGTCATCACAATACAAACTTGCAGTACTCATTGGATTAGAAGGGCTATTATTATGGCCTGGGCATTGAAAATTGAAATGACCCACTTCAAAGCAAAGTTCACAAAAAAAAGGATAAAGGACACAAACTTTTTTACCAACAGCATTTAAATCCCTATACCACATTCTAGTTTTTTCATTCCTGTGGGTGTTACAACATTCTTCTTCAATTTGATTATTCTCACAAGTTCTATGTATTCCACAAAAATTAACATGCTTATAAGAAATAGTACTTTCAGAGGTTTGAGCATGTTTATTGCTATCATTAACAACAATTTCATTTTCCATGCAAGTGTCTTTAAAAGGCTCATGATACATGTCCCACTTTTCTTTAGGAGCATTAATACGAGAAGCAAAGGTTTTAAAACAATCAATAAGAATTTGAGGATCAAGACCATATTTAGCACTAAGCTCTTGAAAATCAGCAGTTTCAGCGAAAGACTTAATGCAATCATACTCATAGTTTATACCTGGGTCTTTAGCTTTGTTGTTATCCCAATCTTCGGTATTGCTTTGAATTGTTTCAAGAAGATCCCACTTAGCTTTGACCTCCTTACTCGTGAGGGATCCCTCTAAATAAGTATCTAGATAATCCTTGTAATGTCCTGAAAGCCTTGCATAGAAATTATTAATAACAATATTACTAGGGAGCTCATGAATGGGACATTTGATTGGGCAATACTTGGGCAATACTTTCTCCATCATGATTGGGCAATACTTTCTCCATCATGAGGATGAAAATTAGTGACTTCAATCTCCCCCATGCTTGGGCAATACTTTCTCCATCATGAGGATGAAAATTATAAATATAATTCCTATCTTTATGAATTTCATGAGCAGGATAAAATTTAGAGTAAAAGAGAGATTCAAGTTCCTTCCACTCCAAATGATGAGGATCATCCAGTAGCTCATACCACTCCCTTGCTTTGCCCTTAAGTGATAAAGAGAATAACTTCTTCTTGACGTGATCTGTTGTAATACCTGCACACTTGAACAACCCGCATAATTCGTGTATAAAGAGCAAATGATCACCGGGATGGACAATTCCATATCCAAAATAGTATTTATCCATAACACGATCAATAATTCTTGTAGGTATCTTAAAATTATCATTAGAATTACCACATATGGGAGATAAAGTATCATCAGAACAAATTTTCTTATTTAAAACTAGGGAAGTAAAAAGATCATTTTCATAAAAACTAACTTTCCCAAGCTTAGACGTTTCCATAGCATTAGTAACAAAGGTGTTCAAAAGTTTCATACTAATAACATTGCTATTAGCATGCAAAGAAGGTTCCAAGGGTTTTTTAATTTTCTTTTCAAAGAATTCATGTTCTACATTAGGAAAAATACTAAAAAGCTCTCTAATTTTGTTGTTGTTTTCCATTAGCCTAACTAGTGAAAACAAGAAACAAAAGGACAAAATTGCAGAATCTAAAGGAAATAACTTCGAGCACTCACACCGGAGGATGTGAGTACCTTTTACCTTACCTCCCCGGCAACGGTGCCAGAAAATAGCTTGATGTCTACGCACTTCTATTCTTGTAGATAGTTGTTGGCCTCCAAGTGCAGAGGTTTGTAGAACAACAGCAAGTTTTCCCTTAAGTGGATTACCCAAGGTTTATCGAACTCAGGGAGGAAGTGGTCAAAGGTATTCCCTCTCAAGCAACCCTGCAATCAAGATACAAGAAGTCTCTTGTGTCCCCAACACACCCAATACACTTGTCAGGTGTATAGGTGCACTAGTTTGGCGTAGAGATAGTGAAATACAAGTGGTATCAATAATTATAAGTGGTAACGGTGCTAGAAAATAGCTTGATGGCGTGGAAGAGACTAAAGGCAAACTGAAATAAAGATGGAAGCAAGCAAACATGTAACAGATCTAGTAGCAAACCGTGTTTCAATGCTAAGAAACAAGGCCTAGGGATCATACTTTCACTAGTGAACACTCTCATATAAATATCTTCTCTTTATGATACTACGCTGAACTACTCTCCAGTTGAACACGCTAATCGATAGTAGGGCTATAACAACAGACCTCAAAGTAAGCCTGTCCCATCTAGAAAACCCCACACTGTCACCTTGAGCACTAGATGGTTCCAACAAACACCACAATTTCATAAAGACATCCAACTCCAAATATAACTCATAACAAGTATTTGTAATCTCTAGCCTAAGTCCCACCATGGTGAGCACGCTATCACTTTCACACACATGGGGAGTGCAGAGATCTATTAAGCACTTGAGTAGCAAGGTAGATCTACTAGATTACAAAGCTCATAATCACAATATGATCATGCATAGAGAGAGATGAACACATAGCTACCGGTAGAACCCTTAGCCTCGAGGAAGAACTACTCCCTCCTCATCATGGGAATCAGCAATGGTGATGGAGATGGTGGTGGAGATCGATGGAGATGGCTCTGGGGGGACTTCCCCGTCCCGGCAGGGTGCCAGAACAGAGACTTTCTGTCCCCCAAATCTCCCCTTCGGTGGTGGCGGGGCTGCGGAACATTTCGTGGCTGGAGGCTTGATGATTTAGGGTTTCTGCCTCAGGAGGAATATATAGGCGAAGGAGGGATGGTCGGTGGCCAGCCAGGGGGCCCACACCATGCCCTGGCGCGGCCTGGGGGTACCCACGCCTGGGGGGGGGTGTTGCCAGGCCCTCCTCCATCTCATATTCTGGCTCCGTGAGTCTTCCGGTAAAATAGGAACTTTGGCTTTTGTCCCGTCCAATTCCGAGAATATTCATTTTCCGACTTTCCTAGAACCAAAAACAGCAGAAAACAGGCAACTGGCACTATGGCTCTTGTTAATAGGTTAGTCCAAGAAATCATATGAAAAGTACTCCGAAGTGTGGACAAAACATAAGAAATTAGATACAACCAAGCATGGAACATGAAAAATTATAGATACATTTGCAATGTATCAGTGGTCAAAGGTATCCCCTCTCAAGAAACCCTGCAATCAAGATACATGAAGTCTCTTGTGTCCCCAACACACCTAATACACTTGTCAGGTGTATAGGTGCACTAGTTCGGCGAAGAGATAGTGAAATACAAGTGGTATGGATAATTATAAGTGGTAACGGTGCCATAAAATAGCTTGATACCGTGGAAGAGACTAAAGGCAATCTGAAATAAAGATGGAAACAAGCAAACATGTAACAAATCTAGTTGCAAACGGTGTTTCAATGCTTAGAAGAAAGGCCTAGGGATCATACTTTTGCTGGGGAACGCTCTCATATAAATATATTCTCTTTATGATACTACTCTGAACTACTCTCTGGTTGGACACTCTAATCCATGGTAGGGCTATAACAGCACACCTCAAAGTTCGCTTTCCGCATCTAGATAACCCCACACTGTCACCTTGAGCTCTAGATGGTTCCAACAAACACCACAATTTCATAGAGACATCCAACTCCAAATATAACTCATAACAAGTATTTGTAATCTCTAGCCTAAGTGCCACCATGGTGTGCACGTTGTCACTTTCACACACATGGGGAGAGCCAAAGATCTATTAAAGCACTTGAGTAGCAAGGTAAATCTACTTGATTATAAAGCTCATGATCACAATATGATCATGCATAGAGAGAGAGATGAACACATAGCTACCGGTAGAACCCTTAGCCTCGAGGAAGAACTACTCCCTCACAATCATGGGAATCAGCAACGGCGATGGAGAAGGTGCTGGAGTTCGATGGAGATGGCTCCGGGGGCACTTCCCCGTCCCGACAGGGTGCCGAAACAGAGACTTTCTGCCCCCGAATCTCCCCTTCGGTGGCGGCGGCGCTGCAGAACTTTTCATGGCTTGAGGCTCTTCCCCCTTTAGGGTTTTGCCTCAGGGGCTTCTTATTGGCTTAGAGGCAAGGTCGGTGGCCAGCTAGGGGGCCCACACCATGCCCTGGCGCATCCTAGGGCTGCCCGCGCCAAGGGGTGGTGTGTCCGCCCTGTGGCCCCCCTTCATCTCTCCTTCGGACTCCATGTGTCTTCCGGTAAAATATTGATTTTGGCTTTTGTCCAGTCCAATTCCGAGAATATTCATTTTCTGGCTTTTCTAGAACTAAAAACAGAAGAAAACAGGCAACTGGCACGGTGGCATCTTGTTAATAGGTTAGTCCCAGAAAACATATAAAAATACCTCAAAGTTTTGTCAAAGCAAAGCAAAGTAGATACTAAACAGGCATGGAACATCAAAAATTATAGATACGTTTGCAACGTATCAACACCTAGCTCCAGCAATATGCAGATAATAAATACCACCTCTCCTAGTGAGCATTCCACATGCTCTCAAAGTGGACAAACCAACACGTGTCTCACCTAGCACGGGTTGCAACTCACCTAGGTTGATGCCTAGGGCAGTGGCAAGCATGGTGATGATGCCTCCCCCTGTGATTGGCCCTTAGCTTTGGGAGGCTTGGTGCTCCAGGTAGTGCACAAGGATGGCGCCCAAGTTGAGTGACAAGTTGCAGTTGATATAAGCAACCTTTGCGAGGACTAGGATGTCCTCCACGTTGAGTCTCATGAACTCATTACATGCCTACAAGGCGTTAGCAATAACATAGAACAAATAGTGAATTGTAGGATGTTGAATATTCTTTCCCTTGTTCACTCTAGTAGTGAAACTCATTCCATTATAATATTGTTCAGAGGAAGGATTTAAGCCAGTAAAGGATGCGCATAAGGCATGAACATCATTGTTTGGAAAATTATAACATGTGCACCATTCATCTAATGTTAAAGTGTAGTTGTTGTTCATCAGTCGGAAAGAAACAATGTCCTCTCCTTGCCATTGTTTAACGGTGCTTTGCAATGAACTTAGAAATTCAATAGTTAAGCGGCGATAAGTAGGTACATCATTATACACAAAGTTTTGGAGTACATCTCTTTTGCAAAGTAAATTGAAGTCATCAGAAATACCGAGTTTGTTCAATATAATGGGGCAAGCCCACTTGGTGGCCTTCCCTTCGCGGCTCTTGATCCTATTGAAGCGATCACGTTGGGGCTCATCCTTGAACTTGATCCCCATGCATTCTTGAGCGGTAGCCCGAGAAGTGCTAGCGGTGGCACGAGCACGAGTTTGGCTCCTTGTGTTCATCATCTAAAATATTAAAGAAAGAAAAAATAAAACTTTTTGATCCAACAACAGTAAGTGCAATATATTCATCATCATAGCACACTAAAGCATCTCCTCAAAATAATAATGTAGGTACGAAAATCATGGCAATTGGTTCATAGTAGGTCTCACCCTAGATTGATAATGACAATAGATTAAAGATGAATTTGCGCAAAGTAATTGGGGGATCGGAGGAGAAACATACCGTAGATCACTCGTGTGCGAGGAAATCGAAAGAAATTGAGTAGATATGAAGGTCTCTTGAGGTATTGAGAGAGTTTGGAGGTAGAAGAGAGAAAAATGATTGAAGTTTTGGAGTTGGAGGTACCTTCCCGTGCGATTTTGTGGCCGACGCAACTATACGGGCGCAACTATACGGCCCGAACATTGTGTTCCCGCCGTATAGTTGGCCTTTTGTCAAAAATTTAGGGTTTCCTCTTGCAGGCGCAGCTATACGGGCGTAACTATATGGCTGGAACAAAATGTTCCCGCCATATAGTTGGTCATTAAACTATCTATCCCTAGGAAAGAAAATACACAAAGGCATCGATATTTATACGACCATCACTATATGGCTGGAATTTTTATTCCCGCCATATAGTTGGTCGCTAAACTCTCAATATATTAGAAAAGAATTTGTACGGAGGCATCGATATCTATACGATCGGAACTATATGACCGGAATTTTTATTCCCGTCATATAGTTGGTCGTTAAATTCTCTGTACGTATGAAAGAAAAATTGTCAATGAGAAAGATATCTATACGACCGGAACTATATAGCCGGAATTTTTATTCCCGTCGTATAGTTGGTCATTAAACTCTTAGGACATATTAAAGAAAAATTGTCGATGCCTAAGATATCTTTATGACCGGAACTATACGGCCGGAATTTTTATTCCCACCATATAGTTGGTCGTTAAACTCTCTTTGTGCATCAAAAAAATTATGTTTCTTCGAGAATAACTTCTTTTCCTGTAACTTAGTGATATACCTTGTTTATGACAAAAAATTGATAGTAAATATTGTCGACCAACAATAGCATGTATGTAGCATAATTTTAAGTACTACCGAACTTCTTCTCCTCAAATGGAGTTTTCTAGCACTCTTTATTAAACATAAACTTAAACTAAAAACTAAAAACTTAACTCAAACCTTTATTTAACATGGGTTGCCTCCCATGGAGCGCTCTTTTACGGTCAATAGCTTGACCTTGATGATACTCACTTGGGCCAGATGAGTGGAACACCCACTCCAAAGTAATTGTCCTTCAAGGTGATGGCCTCCTTCTCGTCATGTTTGGCTTTCTTTTTCCTAGGGAAATGGATAACAAAAGGATCCCGTGAAGGCTATTGTAGCTTCACGTTCCCTTCATGGAGGTTAGTTAAAGCCTTTATAGTTCTCAAGAAAGGATGGCCTAGATGATAGGAGAAATAGTATCTTCAGGCATGTCAACAATAACGAAGTCAATTAAAGCAGGACGACCTTTAATGTAAACTAAAGTGTTCTCCTTAATTCCTACAGCTTGTTTGTAGGTAGAATCTGCTAGATGCAATTTTAATTCTGTAATTTCAAAGGAGCCAATATTTAACTTGTTAAAAAGACTCTTTGGGATTGTTGAGACGCTTGCACCTAGATCACAAAGTGCAGCTATCTCATTAGTCCCAATCTTTATCTTAATAGTAGGCTCAAATGTGTCATCTAGTTAGCAGGTAACTTTTCAGCGATTTTCTTGTATTCCTCTTCAAGCTCGCATACCTTAATTGCTACTTGATCAACAAAGTGTTGATACATGGCTTCATCGTTACCTTCACTTACCAGAATTTTGACGTTGATCCTCTTTACGAGGTCTTTGATGGTGTAGCTTGGTGTAGGGGCATTACTATAATAAGTTCTTCAGGCTCCTCCCTTTGGATCCTCATCATTTTGAGTTCTTTAACAGGATTTGGCTCAGCTTTACCTACAAATTTAGCTAGAATGAGAGTTTGAATCTCGGTTATCTTACCTAGCTGTGCCTCAACGATCCTCGTTCTTTCTTGGAGGGCCTGCAAATCATTTCTCAAACTAACAACTTGGTTAGATAGTTTACCAAGCATGGCATCATGGTTCTCAGTTATTTTAACAAGAATATTGTTTTGTTCATTTTGTGGTCTATAAAAGACTTAAGTGTTTCTTGGAGACTACCATTACTAGTTCGCATATTATTATTAGAATTACCTGCATGACTAGAATAATGTTTCTGAAAGTTAGGATTGTAACTCTTCTTCCAAGTAGGGTTGTAATCATTACAAGCTATAAAATCTATTTCTTCAATACTCGTTTTAGGGGTGGCTCTTACCTGTGTTTCCATACCTTTTAAGGCTACTATGAGCTCATCCAACTTAGCATTGAGTTCTTCATTTTCTTGTGGTGAGATGGAGTTCACCTTCTTGGTGTTTGATCTATCCACATTCCATTGAGCATGGTTGTCTTGCATATTTCCTAACAGCTGCTTTGCTTTGGTAATATGTTTACCCATAAACGTTCGTCCAACTGTAGTATCAAGCATAGACTTAGACATAGGATTAAGAGCATTATAAAATAATGGAGGATTAACCAATCCTCTATCCCATGACTATGACAGTTTCTTAAGCATTCTTTCATCCTCTCCCATGAAAGCGCTAGTGGCTCACGCTCTTCCATTCTAAAGCCAATAATATTAGATCGGAGTTGCATAGTCTTTGCTGGTGGGAAAATTTTAGTCATAAATAAAGAAGTACATCCCACCCATGATGTAATAGTATTTCTAGGCAAAGATAGCGACCATTCTTTTGCTCTCCCTCTTAGAGAGAAAGGAAATAGACGTAATTTGACCACATCAGGGTCATCGTCTTTTATACGAGTGCATACATGCGTCTTCAATAGCAGAGCTTCCAAATTGATTCTGTTGAACCAAACTTAAATAATGGGGCTTAATTTCATAGTCATCAGCAGCAATTGCTCGCTGAGTAATAGGAGTACGCAAATAATCATTGTTGGGAGTAGCAAACTCCCCAAGCTTCTTTTCAGCCATATTTCCTTTGTTTTTGGGTTTTCTTAAACAAAGAATTATAATAGTAAAAACAAGAATTTAAAGACTGAAAGCAAACTAACAAAATTAAAAAGATGAATTACAACTAGCAAGGTTCCTAATAACCTCACCAGGGTAGCTATTGCTTCCCTGGCAACGGCGCCAGAAAAAGGGTTGATACCTTCGATCCGGATTACGGATGTAGTGTAGCTTCTTTTTCCCTAGTAGAGCTAGGTTATCGAATCCTCGGGAAGCGAATGCGTAGTGAAGTTACTTTAACGGACCTTCAGGAGTTTTACAATTCCTTTTGTGTTTTTACTGGACCAATAGCTTGTGTCTTTTTGTTGTTGTCGATGATGGAGAGAGAGGGCCTAGGGCGTTCGTTTCACCTGTAGCTGTGCAAAACATCTGATGGGAATAAAAGATAGAAATAAAGTATGCATGTACTTGTTAGAGCAAGATAAATTATATGTGGGCAGTGCATCGATAATTGTTATTGCCTCCGCAACCGCTTGTAGCAATAACCTACTAGTCTCATCCATAGAAGAAAGAGAACTAATGATATGCATAGTGATGTAACCATTAATCCCAAGTAAATCCCTCACATACAGTCGTACTACCCCTTTTGTCACTAGGGTTCCCAACCTGCAGATCAGTCATTACTCATACTCCCTATACCTAGATCAACCCTTGGGGTCTTGGGTACCTGACAATGCCTTGGATTGAGGCAAGAGACGATACAATAATCATTATGTCATACAAACTAATACACGATCTCATATATGATAAATAACATGCACAATTGCTACATGGCCAGGCCGAAGCCCTTAGCCCAAGGAGAATTACTCACACATAGAGATGAGATCAACAATCACAAACATTGTAATGAAAATCATAAGATTGATAGCAATAGTCTTACAATGTTGCCAATCGAAGAAGAGATCTACTATTACAAGTGGTGGAATATGGCTATGGAGATGGAGAAGTGTTTTGAGATCTGGAGGCGGCTGGTGATCTATGGGAGAGGCATTTTGGCGAGGTCTGGCTTGTTTTCTCATCGCCCAAGGCTTCTTTATATAGGGTTACCTTCATGAAAGTTGTTCTGTTTGATCTAACGGTGGTGGCGCCAACTATACGACTGGAGCTATATGGCCGGAATTTTTGCTCCGGTCGTATAATTAGTCGTTAAAGCGTCTGCCTCCGCTTTACGGCTCCTGGTTTCTTCTGGTTGTCGGAAAGCTCGTATCTTTGACTTTAATGTAGTGATTCCCATCTTCAAACGACATTATCTGCGCAGGAAAAATATAAAAGAAAGGATTTCATACCCCTCTGAATATTAGGCATTAGTGGCAAGGTTTGGAGAGATATTTCCTTAAAATTTGAATAATATCTAGTTTAAATGTGGATGTAGATGGCTATATTTCAGTATTAGGGGTGGGTTTAAGTATAGGGATGTCCTCATCAGCTACTATCGAACAACAAGTACTTCACCAAGCATCAACGCTCAATAAGGACAAGAAAGAAATGGTCTTCAAAGAAGGTGATCTTGTATGGATACACTTGAGCAAGGAACGCTTCCCCAAAGATCGCGACTCCAAGCACAAGCCAAGAGGCGATGGGTCCTTCAATGTCCTCAAGAGAATCAAGAACAATGCATACATCATCAACATACTGACTTCGAAGTACCCCGTGAGCAAGACATGAAGATGTCAAGGACCTCTCACACTACCATGGAGATGTTCAACATGATAGCCATGAAGAGTCGAGGACGACTCTTTCCCAAGGGGGGGGGGGAGCTGATGCAGCCCGTCCTACGGATGCTCCTACATATACACCACCAAGTCCCCCAAGTGGACCAATGACTCGTGCTCGAGCCAAGCTCCTTCAAGCTAAGGTGAATTCGATCCTTCTCTCTTGTGATTTCGATATCCTAGGATGGCTTGCTACTTCATGCCAATACTTTATGCATCATTAGGTATGAACCCCATGAAGAAATGCCAAGACAAGGAGCCAAACTCCTTCGCAAGGCGGAGTCCCAGACCAAACCGGTGCCAGGACCGGTGGACTGGAATTCCTGCCGGAAATTCCGGTGCATCATCCAGCGGACCAGACCCCATACCAGAAATTCCAGCGCACTCCAGAACCGACCAGTGCATGCCAAAATGCACCTCTGTGAGCCATTCCGGTGGCCGACCAGAATGTTCGGCACGGACCGGAAATTTCGGATCCCAGTCCGGCGTGACCGGACTTATCACCGGAACGGCCCCGTCTTAAAGTCAAGCAGGGTTTAATGCCCGAGAATATTCCTATTTCATCCAGTTTTTAGCCTTTTGTACTCAAACTTCCCCTGACTTAGTGGCTGGCCTGCATATAGCCCCCACCCCCCTTATATTTCTTAGGCATGATATTTGGAATTAGTGGACACCCTTGTGGATCTATCTAATTCTCGCCTCATGCTCCTTGATTAAGGAGCACCCAAATATCACAATCCTCGTTGGAGTTTGCATCGTGCCTCCCTTGTTGTACAAGGCCTAGGCATCGGAATCCCTTTGCCTAGATATCAAGATCTCATCGAGACTCCCTACTCGCTGTAACATCTCAAAAATATTAAACAAGCTTATCAAGTTCTAATCACCCAAGATTAGGGTTAACAAAATCTTTATTTCTTAAACACATAGGAGTGCATCTATGATTTCTATTAATGTATGAATGCTTGCATTGGTCATGTTTGATTGCTATAAGTGATAAGGATTAGTTTAAAGATGAATACCACATCATCTAGGTCCATTCCAAACAAAATCAAATAAAAAGAAAATAAATTTGAGGCATATGATCAAATGGTCACTTTGGCCAAAATTAACCACTAGCCTAATTTGGGAATCACTAGTAAAATATTTCCAACAGAAACAATTCTTTTTCTTTTCACCCCTTGCTATACCAAGTAAAAATGAACCCAAGCAAACTTTACAAATCAACATAAACCAATTCCAAACCTATTTGAGAGGCAATTCAAAATTGAATCAAGTGTAGGTGCATAGATCAACATTTTGCAAAAACCACTCAAACCACCACCACTTGGCAATCCCTAGCAACCAGAGAGACTCAAGCTTGTGACCAACACACTCACCAAAATTCATTCAAAAATTTGAATCTTTATCTCATGCGACCCTTTGATCGAACACCTAGCAGACAGAGTACAGACTACCAACTATCTACTGTTTGTGATCACTCAATTGCTCATCAATTGTACACAGTTCAGCCTCAGTAACTCACCCACGATCACCCTAGTACCTGGCCATGAAATGGAGTAGCTCTCCTTCGTCGTTGCACCAGTGCCATGTCGTACCGAAGCATGTCCATGCCGGTCGACCATGGACAAGTCGCCACACGCCACACCGCCCTCTCCCACGACCACGAGAAGACATGCGTGACCTCACCACCCCACTCTGTCCACTCCTTGTTCAAATGGAGAGCAGTGGAGATGCCAGAATAGTCGTGCCCATTTAACGCATAGCTATGCCGAGAGCACGCCAGAGCGCCAGAGCTGCCTCACGCAGCCACACCGTGCCTCGCTCTCTCCGCGCGTACTCACACTCGCGTGACCTCCCAGACACGACCATTCGCCGCCAAGCTCCCCGTGACCACCGTATTCGATGACGAACACCGCTATACCCGTACAGAGCATGGACCTTTCCCGACAGATTGCGACCGCCCCTTGTCGCGCCATCACGCGCATGATGATCACCGTAGTCCACCGCGTAGAACCATGCCCCCGCCATGCCTATTGCAACTTCTAGTAGCGTTGTCGGTGAGCCAGAGCCATGCCGCCCTGCCTCCATCGCTGGTGTATAAATAGGACCCTCCCCAGACCTCAAACAGCACACCATTTCACTCTCCACTCTCTCAGAAACATCCCACACCCTTCCCCGGAGCAAGTCAAGCACCACGTCTCCAGAATTTGGCCGAAGCCCACCGCTGTAGTGAAGGAAGGGTGCCGTCGATTGGAGCCACCCCAGGAGCCGCCGCGACCACCAATCGACTCGCCGTCATCTACCAGCCCATTCGGCCCCATCGCCGGACCTAGCTGGAGCCCTGGTAAGCCTCCGACGACCCCCACCGTGCCACTAGGTTACGAATCCCCCGCGAGCAGTTCGCCATAGACGATGAACCTTAGTCGTAGATCTTGTTCTAATCATAGTGCTGAGAATTGCTGATATCGCTTTGTTGAGATAGAGCCACTGAAGCGTGGGACCAACCTGTCAGTAGCCCGCTGCACGTGCATTGTGCAGTTGGGCCGGCCCAGTTTTGTTCCCGCGCATAGCCCAGTGATTAAAACTTAGTTTTTATATTTAGTTAAAAATCATATTCAGTAGCTGTATTCAAAATTGAATTCAAGGAGATGTCCTGAACCAAATTGCATGATTCCAATTTTGTTAGAAAGGTATTGAAAAGATCTCACCACTCCCGTTGGATTCAAACCATTTGAAATTATAGATCACCTATACTAAAAATAACATGACAGAGACTTTTACCAGATCAAACATTTTTATAAAATCAACCATAAATGCTTTTGAGTTGATTCCAACTCTCAAAAATCACATTTTCCATGCTCTACATGAATATTTAAAAAGGTTTGGTTTCAAAGATATTAAACATTGATTAGTATTAAAAGAATACTATATAGGCATTTCTAGTCACTTTAATATTATTAAACAGTAATATTAAATCTTGTAATGTATGACCACCACTTTAAATCACATTCCCAAGTATTAGAATATGTGGTGATGACATGTGTCAATATGATCCCATATTTTAATTGGAGGATATTAAATCTTAAATATTTTCAATGAGTAGAAATTACTTTTCCCAAAATAAGATAAATAAGAATGTACCATTATTTCATGTGATGATTAGGATGATGCTAGATCATCTAGTGTGAGCCTTTGTGTGCAAATATAAGTAGTTAAGTGTTGTTGGGTGATTGTGTACCTCGTGTGTATTTATAGACTCTAGTACCGACCCGGGCGACGATGAGGAGGAGTGCTTCAAGGAAGAAGAAGAGAACTTCAACGACTGCACCCAACAAGGCAAGCTATCAGTGCAAGCTATCTAATGCAAGATGCACTAGGCATGCTTGGTTATGCAACTTTGATTATACCCATCCCAAGTTTTACTTGCAAGCTTTACTTTACCTTTTACGAAAGTTTTCTTACTTAGTTACTGAATGGTGATTAGTGGAAACTAGGATGGATACCATCAAGATCATAGAACCAATCTTGGATACATATACAAGATTAGCACCCCTCAATAGTGATACCCTCAATACTAGTAGCTAGTGCTAAGGTAAAACTTGATCACTTTAGATGGGAATACTTGAAGAAAATGATTATGCAAACCTTGGAATGATTATTCATTCTATTGAAATGTTTTGACATGTGTTATGAAACACAATGGAGGCAGAATTGCACCAACCTTTAATTTCTCGTCGCGGGGACAAACTTGATCCAGCAGATCAGCGAGTTTTACATCTTCAGCTTCATGTGCCTCTTCCTTAGCAGTTATAGTCTTGGTCTCTAGGCAGTTCAGGGCAAGCTTCCGAAGTTCTTCTGCACTTTTTCTAGTGAGGCCACCAGGGATTTTCAGGGAAACATCAGAGAAGGTTTTATCCGAGGGATCACTACCCTTACAGGGTTTACCCTTATCAGTTCCCAAGTCACCCATGGTGACGTCAGTTTGTAAACCTTGTTTCACTAGCTCTTCAGATTGAGCCTCAACATCCTCAGCATGCGGAGAAGGAATATCCTCTAGCACTGACAATGGGTGAAACCAAAGTTAACTTCTGCTAGCGTAGAGTCTTCCCCAATTTTCCCTTACCTTTAATCAGTGGTTTAGCTCTGGAGAGTAACAAATTTTAATCGTTATGACCCAGAAATATTACAAAAAATACGAGATCTAGTGGAATAACTTACTTTTAGACAACTGGAATTGTTGAGGGCCAGCTGAAACAATCGGAGTTTTACACTTCTAGGTAAGCGCTTCAGGCAGTTCATCAAGTTCATCACCCTCCACAGGTACTAGATCCTCTGGAGGATATGCCACGACAGGACCAAGCTCCAACTCGGGGAGGTCAGCAAGCTGAAAGTTCACAAATATCTCACCAATGCAGTGTAATAAAACATCTAGAGATCAAATAAAGGCAACATAGGTTAGTCAGAAAACTTACTGGAGTCAAGGGGTTCTCTACTGTAAACATAGGCATGGAGATCACCGGAACTTTCCAGTTTACTCGCTCCTTGATCAGCCACTTGACTCGGGAATCATATTCCATGGAGGGAATTGATGTCTGGCTCACTTTCACGATGTCCTCCTTGTCAAGAGTGACCGTGTGCATCAGCCAGTCGCCATGGTATTGCAGAGGTAGAATCCGACGCATTAACTAGCAATGGATTAAGTCGGATCCCTTCAATCCTCTGTTCTTCATCGAAAACTCAATCTGCCTCTCGGCACGGATCAAGTCTTCAGCTAGAGTTGGTGCCTCTGCATCACAAGACTCATTGTGGGCGGAAGTGCCGTGAACAAAACCGGCAAGCTTTCAGGTGTGTCGGGAGCTGGCTTATCCTTATGGTAAAAGAAAGTAGCTGGCCATCTCTTCACTTACTCACTAGCTATGACCTTGGGATAGAGTTGGCCTCTCCTAAGGACTAAGCTAAGAGTTCCAGTATTGTATGGAACAACGGAAGTAATACATTTTTCTGGGTATGAAAATAGTACCGGAATAACCAAAGGGTCGGTTTAATTCTGAGGTATCCCTCACAAAGAGAAACATGGGCGCTACGCTAAAGAATGAAATTTAGGGGGAGATTATGGAGTTGCACACCGTAGTAGAAAATTACCTCAGATAAGAATTCGCTCGTCGAAGTGGGGAGTGGGAAGAGGCTCTCCGTAGCTGCTACGAAACTCGCCAACACAGAGAAGACCTTCCTCCTCCATGGCCTTCAATTTATCATTGTCCAATACGCACAGAATCTAGATTCCATGATACCACTTATCCTCTGCCACTGCCGTTGACGCTGCTCCATCGAAGCTTGATGCATTAGCCATCTCGCTAGAGGAGTAACCTTAGATGGGCGGCGCTGGAGAGGTGGGCGGTGGTGAGAGAGGGATATTAGGAGCACCAGATTTTTGTCAGAGAGCAGGAAGAATGAGGGCACAAGTGGAGAGAAACAAAGATATTTTACCCCTTATAATCCCATCTGTGCCAAGATCAGTGAGAAAACGCGATAATAATGACACGCGTCGCGGAACGGGCAGAGCAAATTCCCCATGAAGTATATGCTTCCTCGACCTATGTATTCTCGTTAAAATTGAACCTCGGTTCCGCGCGATGCAGACCCACCAACGGTCACACTGACAGAATATTTTTCAATGACAAGTTAAGACCTAGACTGACGTTAGGATATGTCACATACCGATTTTCGGCTCGGTTTAAAATCGAGCAAGGGAAAACCATGATGAGATATTAATAGGTGCGACTCATATTGAGACTCAGGATCCTACTTTTTGTTTTGGAGTTTCATGAACCCTTCAAGATTCTACAGCTGAAGAAGAATCAAGCTAGACGATGCAATCCGACTTTGGATCTTGGAGGCATCCGGGGCTATTGTTGGGGATATACTATCCGGGTATACCCATTGTGACTCGCTGACCAAGGTGGCCTACGTCGGGTTAGAGCTATGCTTCATGGGAGGCCTAGTCAGAAAGAGAAGTTGGAAGGCCATCCGGCTGCGGGAAGGCCCAGAAGACTTATCGACTTAGGTCGATAGGGAAACTTGTAGTCCGAGATGTACTATGTAACCGACTTTGCATCGTAGCTGGATAGGACTCTCCTGTAACCCTTGGTTCTGGTGACTATATAAGCCATCCTAGGGATCAGCCCTTAGGGCATCGACAATCAACCTCAACTCGCACAGGCGAAAACCTCTCTTGTAATCTGTACTTCTGGCTCTACTGTACTACTGGATTGCTAGCAGGAGTAGGATCCATCCACCGCAGGAGGATTCGAACCTGGGTAAGCTTGTTTGCTCACCATCCCGGACAACTATACATTCCACACCCAACATCTTTCCACTCCCCGAGGACCTCCTCATGGCGTACTTGTCTTCAATCCGATGATAAAAGGTGAAACTATTAAGAAATTTGGCTTCATTATTTAATTAATCGAACACAATAACCTTGAGATATGCGGTAAATTCCTTACCAGCTCCGCCTCAAGGTCCTTCACCTCCGGATCATCGATAATGAATTCCTTGTTAATCGGGTCTAGGTAGTAGCGGGCTCGGACAAAGTTCCTTAGCTGCAAGTTTTTGATTTTTTCCCCACGGGTTGTCTTTTCCCAGACGTTTGAGCTCGACGTCCTCCTTTTTCCCAAATGGACCATTTCCCTCTGTAACCGCTGCTTTCAATCCGGTGGTTACCTATGTTCTGCTCCCGCATTTTCCTCCCCTACCCAGTCCATGTTTTAGCATCATCGGTAGCTATATCCGCCTACAATATCTTGAACTCTTCTTTGTTAAGCGTCAGATTTTTCTTACTTATCTTCTCCCAGCTTTCACCTTTGTCAATGAGGTTCTATCCCCGGGTTCTCCACCTGCTCAAGGCGTTGCTCATCTTCGTGATGGCTAGTTTGTTCACCTTGTTTGATTTGTCTATGGTATTGAACACAACTCTAATGCAAGGTAAAGACACAAATAGATGCCAAATCACACCCGATTCGATTTGCTCTTGTTGGTTCGAACAACCAATCCAATAGTCCTCTATGAGAGACCTTGTGGTAGAATTACCAAAGGAGAGATCAGCAAGCGGATGATGGAATCCAAATCAAGGAGAAAGTATCAATCAAGTAGAATCCCAAAGGGGAGAGACCAAGCACTACTACAATCCATGATAGGGAGAGACCAAACACTTGAGGAGGGTCTTGACGACTTGGAGAAGGGCACTAACTCCAAGGCCTTGTACAACTCATAGATAATCTATTGAGAGGGGGTTCCCATCTAGGGTTAGGCACATGCCTTAATTCATCATCATCTCTACATATATTTTAGCCACAAGGGGGTATTTATAGTACTAGGGGCGAAAGGGTAGATAGGAGGGAATGTTCTGGGCATCAACCCCTTCACAGTGCATAGACTGGCATTTTCGGTGATAAGTCTGGTCATGCCGGAATTGGCGTCGGTATTTTCGGTGGTCACCGGTTTGGTTCGATGGGCGTCGGTTTGCTATTATGTATAGCGTTTCGGTGTTTACTGGTTTGCTTCGGTGTGGACCGGAATTTTCGGCGAGGATCTCGGTCGGCCGGTCCTAGCGCCGGAAGATCCGGCGTGGATTCCGGTGATGCCAGGCCTGGTGCCGGAATCCTTCTTCCATCTTTTTTGCAGGCTTCTTGTTTGGGAGCCTTGGCTTTAGGTTCATCCTTGTCGCCTCCTCTTGGCATCATGGTCATGGACCTAGTAATATCTTCCACATTTGTCTCAAGTAGGATTCGATTCATATGATAACCAATGGAAAGTGAGGTATGGAAGGAATGCACCTTTGGGGTGATAGTTGGCGTAGCATGATGTGGACCAACGGTGATTTCCATATGTTGGGTTGCATCATCTCCCCATCGTGAAAACGAGTCGACCTCGACGATGTTCATTCATCATGCAAAGAAGGAGGTGTGCCATTGGCCTTGTTCGAGGACACGAACGGATCACCAGTGTCAAAGCCATTCTCAAACATGTTGAAGAGCTTGTAGAACTTCTTGCCATCATGTTGTGGTTGGAGATCTTTTAGCATGATGCTTGTAAGTGGTGGTCTATTGTTGGTACCTTGAAAAACCGACAACAAACAGAGAGAATTGTAGAATGGATTGTTAGTATGGGTCACACTCCAGGCTCTCTTCTCACATTTGGTGGCTTGCATCATGGCACTCATGATTTTCCACTCATTTGGGGTTTGTGGCACTCGCTCTCGTGAAGGTGGTTCACTCTCTCACCACTCATCTCACAAGGGTCATTGGCTTGCTTTATCTTATGAACGTATGTCATGTTGGATGCGATAACTTGGCTTGGTTTCATGGGTTCCAGCACGAATGTCTTGTCGTTCCACTTGAAGGAGTATTGGTTAGTGCTACCATGATGTATAGCTCTTCTATTGTATTTCCATGGTCTCCCAAGTAGCATGTGGCACACAGACATTGGCGCGACATCACAGTCGACGGTGTCTTGATATGGGCCAATCTTCAAGGAGACGTTGAACTTTGATGTTATATTGAGTGCTCCATTGTCATCAAGCCATTTGACATGATAGGGGTGAGGGGGCTCTATGCATGGCAACTTGAGTTCCTCACAAAGCTCTGTACTTGCGAGGTTGTGGCAACTACCTCCATCAATGATCACCTTTATGGACTTGCCATTAATTCCAGCACGAGTTTGGAAGATATTGAGGCATTGGTCCTCTCTTGGTATGGAGTTTGTTGTCAAGACTTGAGCAATCACTAGGGAAGGGCTTGGGTAATGCTCACATCTGAGGGTGTCCTCCACTTCCATCGCGCCTTCCCTTGCAATCGCTCATTGAGTCTACGCTTCATATTCATCTTCACTCACGGAGTAGGTTGTGCCATTCTCATCCGTAAGCATAACCTTGTGTTGGTACAATCATAAGACTTGTGACCGTTCACTCCACAGTTGAAGAAAGTGACATGACTATCCGATGTCGTATTGGAGGAGGATGCTATCGTGGTCTTTGCTTTCTTGGATGAGCTTGGTGCTTGGTTCGTTGGCTTGTTGGAGGTATTTGCATCAACGGACGCGAAGTATGCCTTTGTCTTCTCATAAGCATTCTCTTTTTTTCAAGTGACGCTCAGCTTTGGTAGCTTGATGGAGGAGCTCTGTGAGGTTCTTGTATGGTTGGAAGTCAACAATCTTCCTTATTGGGTGGCTCAAACCATTGAGGAACCTTGTTATTGTTTGTTCTTCGATCTTTCTCACATCGGCTCGCATCATAGTATTGTCCATTTCCTTGTAGAACTCTTCAATTGACTTTGTATCTTGCCTCAAATTTTATATCTTGTCGAAGAGATCTTGTCTATAATGCTCGGGACGAATCTCTTGTACATCACTTCCTTCATCTTCGTCCAAGTTTCAGTTGGAGGCTCATCTTGGTTCTCATGGTGTTTTTGGTAGTCTTCCCACCAAACATTTGCATAGTCCTCAAACTCAAGGGATGCCATTGCAACTTTCTTCTCTTCGGAGTAATTCTGGACTCGGAAGATTTTGTCAAATTTGAGCTCCCAATCAATGTATGCATCAACGTCTTCTTCTCCCTTGAACTTGGGCATAATGAACTTGAGCTTGCCAAACTTGCCATCTTCATGCTCATGGTGGTAGTTGCGGCGTTCTTGTCTCATGCTTGCTTCACTTGGTGCACGTGGAGGAGGAGAAGGAGCTCGATTGTTTCGAGGCGACGGCGGAGGAGGGGCTTGATGATTCTCAAAGTCTCTTCTACGCCTTTGCCTAGGATCATTTGCATTCATTGGTTGTTGATGACGATGGTGGGATTGATCATAGCGGTTGCTGCATCTCGTGCGGCGTGCATCCACATCCTCATCACCTGTATACCATTGCGGTTCTCGATTGACTTGTTGTGGTTGGCGGTGGTCATGGTGTGGGTGTTGGCGCCTATCATTGCGGTGGTCTTCACCATGACGTTCTTGTTCTTGGGGAGGTTGTGCTTGTACCATTCCTTGTTGCGGTGGGCAACCACGTCCGTCTTGTTGTTGTGGATTAGCATGATGGTCATGGTGCCGATGATGTCTTGCATGGTGCGGTTGTTGAGCTTGTGGATCAACCGCTTGTTCTTGTCGATGACGAGCTTGGTGTTCCCCATTGTGTTGGTGGGGTTATGATGAGATTGTGAGAGCGAAGCGTCTCCATGTAGACTTGAGGAGCGCGTACGAGACGAACTTGACGAGCTTGAATGATGTCCATGGCGGTTGCCAAGGTTGGCAATAGATTGGTTGAGAGCTTGGAAGTGAGCATTATTCTCCACTTGGCGTTGCCGATCACGGTAGTCCAACTCACGAAAAGTTTCATCAAGCCGGTTCTCAAGCCTCTCAAATTGGGCATTGAATTCTTGGTGTTGCGCCCATAAGTTGTGGCGCGTGGCGAAAACATCTTGGTTGTTGAAGTTGCCTTATCTGCTCTCTCCGCTTCCCCTAGACATGTTGTATAGCCACTATTGAAAGGGAAGGTTATATTGGTGGTATGGTATGTGCTACCTTGCCTCACCAAATCAGAACTTGAAAAGGTAGTTCTTGCCGAGAGCAAAGCGAATATACAAGACATAGAAACATAGAGGCCTATGGTGGTAGGTTAGGAAGGTGGATATCAAAAGGAACAACCAAACAAAAAGGTTATTGTTAAGTATAGTAAAGAAACAAAGATCGAAAGCAAAAAGGATACGATCTATAAAAACAAGAAGGAACACACACATGGAACGGATGTGGTTAGCACGACTATGAATATAAGCACAAAATATCCTAATGAAGACTAAGCTCGGTTGTCATGCCAACACAAGGAGAGACCACAACTCGTTCACCAAAAGAGGATAGGCAACTGATTTGTGCACTTGCCTTGGTAGCACTCTTTCTCTCTTTTTGCTTACAAGCTTGATACTCTCTTTGCATTGGGAGACTATGTATTTTTCTATTTTTCTTTTGCTTTTTTTTTCTCTTTCTATACTACTATGTCAACTTTTGTATTTGCTTACACACTTTCACTTTCCAAGGGTAGGTGCACAATGCTTAGGCAAACACAAAATGAGCTGCTCTCATAGGATAGATACACACAAAGGAAGAAGGGTAAACAAGGTGGAGCACGTTATATCTTTGGGATTGTTGACCAGTTGTTATGTTGGGGATACTGTTCGGTGTGGTGGTGTCGAGGAGCACGGGCTGTTATGATTTGCGGAAGCTTGATGTTAGTCAGGTCCACACGCACGCGAAACATGAACAATGCAAGAGGAAAAACAGTCAAAACTTGGTTAGAAAAGGAAATTTTGGCAGCCAAACCGGCGGTGCCAGATGTGTCGCCAAATTTTCAGCGGGAATTCTAGTTTGTCGAAATCGATGCCGGAAATTTTGGCAGCACGATCGTCCACCGAATCTGGCACCGGTTTGTGTTCGTGAAGAACACCAAAAGTCAAATCTGTGACTTTTTTTCAAAAAACTGTCGGAATTGGGGCTAGGGAAGGTCAAAGGAAAGTAAACCAACACCCAAAGCAATAGATCTATGGACCAAAACCAGAAAAAAATCACCAAATCGAGAGATCGATCCAAAAGCAATTTGGGGCAATATTATTAGTATTTTTCAATTTATGGTGGAAATCGATGAACGCAGTCAAATCCGTGGCAACCAAAAGCTGCTGATACCAGTTGATACGACTCTCCTTGTGGATTTACCCTTGAGGTGGCCCAATCTTCACGGATTTGAGGCGGAGAGTGAGGGGACACACGATGAACACAACTCTAATGCAAGGTAAATATACAAACACACGTCAAATCACACCCGATTAGATTTGCTCCCGTTGGTTCGAACAACCAATCCAATAGAATCCTCGGCGAGAAACCTTGCGGTAGAATCACCAAAGGAGAGATCGGCAAGCGGATGATAAAATCCAAATCAAGGAGAGAGTAGCAACCAAGTAGAATCTCAAAGGTGAGAGACCAAGGACTACTAGAATCCATGATAGGGAGAGACCAAACATTTGAGGAGGGTCTTGATGACTTGGAGAAGGGCACCGACTCCAAGGCCTTATACAACTCATAGATAATCTATTGAGAGGCAGTTCCAATCAAGGGTTAGTCACATGCCTTAATTCATCATCATATCAACCTATATCTGAGCCATAACGAGGTATTTACAGTACTAGGGGTGAAGGGGTAGGTAGGAGGGAATATTCTTTGCATCAAACATTCACAGTGCGTGTGGCACCCCGGTAAAACCACTACTAGAAAATCGCTGTGTTTTTGTTTTGTGCATCATCATGACAACATGCTCATGTCATCATGCCACATTGCATTTGAACATCGTTATCATCATGCATATTATTTGCCTAAAACTGTTTTCAAAAAGCCTAGTTTTGTTTTCTAAATACCCCCGTCTTAATATCAAATTAAAACCCGGTCTCTTTTGGATAATTTTGTTTTGCCTAAAAATAATTTACAAATGGTCTTTTAAATAAAACAAATCAAAAATATAAATAAAACTATTTTCTTGGGGGAGGCCACCACCGACCAGGCCCAAAGGCCCAGTCAGTAGTCGGCCTACAACCCCAGCAAACCTAGCCCTAATCCCCTCAGCCATCTGCCCACACCCCACATCCCTCTGCCGCCGCCAGCCTAAAGCAACACGCACGCACCCGCTAGCGACAACAGCAGTAGCTCTGCAAGCCGCCATCTGCACACCACGCCCCACCCAGCCAGCCAACTACCACCCCACCTAACCAAACCCTAGTCCTATCCCACCCAGCCGCCGCCGCACATACCCGTACCCGCACACGCAACACGCACCGACACACCCTAGGCCCTGTCACGTACACACACCCCACCGCCTAGCGGGACACCGCGACACACTCCCCGCACGCGCGTGACCCTGTCGCCAAGTCCCCGTAGCGCTACACGCCCACCCCGCTACCTCGTTTCTGCGTGGACCCCACCCCCACCACGACGCCCGGCGTGACGTGACCTCCACCTCGCGATCCCCTCGCCTCGCTACACACCGCCGCCTGGCTTGCCTCGCAGCCATCGCCTCGCCGTACGCCCGGTCCTGCCCGCCGTTGCGCGTGCTCCTTCAAGCCCTGCCTCCTCTGTAGTTCGACGTCCCTTGCTGGCACTCTCCTTCGCTCGAGGTCGACACCGTCGCTCTCCTCGGCCATCCCCTGGCGCCGCCCTCCCGGAGCCCCTACCAGTGCGCCGACCGCGGCCCCTCCACTGCATCGACCCTGCTCCCATGGACTCCATCGCCTTTCCTCTACGGCCCCGTAGAGCCCGCATCGCCGCGCCCCTTCGTTTGCTCCGCCCGGCATCGGCAGGACCCGCGTGCCCCGTCTCATGGCCCTGTCCTACGAGCAAGTGCCGCCCGTGCGCCCCGTCCTCTCTCTGCAGCCCCGGTCACCCTACTCGCCCCTGGCCGGCATCGCCCTTCTCCAGCTTGCCCTCGACCTCCGTAGGCATGCTGCCTCCGCCTCTCCGGTTGAGCTCCGCCTCTCATTCCTCGTGGACAGCAGCGCCTGTCGGCGACGTCACTATCCCCAACCACGAGTGTGCCCCCCGCCGCCTCACACCTGGATCCATGCCACAGGCCGAGCCCTGCAGGTTACCTCCTTCCCCTTTGTAGCAGGCATCATCAAGACCTCCATTGCCGCCTGTTATTTGACCATGTTTGTGATCCATGTAGCACCCGAGGAGCCTCCTCTTTGTTCTAAAGATGCCACGCCTGCCTCCGCCTCGGTGTTTGTTCTGTCCAGTAGAATCCATTCGCAGATGTTCCCGGTGAACACCGCAGGAATATGGAAGCCAAAGGCAGCCTAATCAAGTTCTACACCGACGGTTAAAGCCGAAACAATATCTATAAGCCCGAAGAACCGCATCAAGAACCCGCGAGATGCGAAGACCGTACCGGATCCGATGGCTGAGACCCCGAAGTTTAACCCGAAGACCCTCGACAAGATCTCCTGCACGGAACCCCGAAGACCCGATCCCGGAGTCCGGACCCAGATCCGGATCCTCTTCGACCCCCAAGACCTCCGGATCCGAACCCCCACATGTGTGACCCTAAGCTCCTATATTTTTATAACATGATATTAAATTGTTGCATATTAAATTGCTCATGCTCGCATACATATTCATGTGTTTGGGGGTATTTTGTCGAATTATCTAATAAATAAATATGGAGATCATATGCGGGCTATTATAGTCTTATATTGTCTCCATTTAAATTTGGATAGTGAACCGATGGCATGTTTTGCCTTGTTAATGCAACATTTAAATTGCAGGGTAGCTAAACAACATAAAACATCTAATTAATTTTTGGTACCCCGGTTCCGCTTAATATTGCCTAGTTGCATCGCATCTTTGCCATGCCATGCATCATATCATAATCATGCCGGATCTTCTGCTGTAGTATTAAATAGTGCATCTGGTGTTCTTTTAGTGCTTTACTTCTTCACCGATTAGGTCATTGAGTGGATGCGAGTATCGACAAGTTCTCCGGTGTATCTTCGGCAGTGTTTCCCAGGCGAGCATTCTCCCCCTTTCTACCTATTTTGTATTTATAGTCTTTACTTCCTCCTGTTGATCTATTGCTATCCGTGTTGCGATGCTTTAGTTTTCGTGCACCATTTATATTCCTTGCAACCCCTATATTGCCTTGGACACATCCTATTTCCAGTTGTTTGATAGATAGTCGGCCTTGCGAGTGGTAGTTGCTTGCTCAGGTGCTGCTTCACGCCATTGTTGTTCCACCGTAATTGGAAGGTTGACACCTGCTTAATGGTGGAGATGCTTAATGGTGGAGATGATCATGACATTAAATACAACTTGATTAAAATGTTGGGAAATAGATGTTATTTGGTTCCTCCAAGCTCACTTGTGTCCCGTATGACCCCGAGTACTTGATACCTGTTCCTTGACTATCGCACTATCCGCATATGGGACCATGAATCCCCTTAGCCAGAGCTTGATTCATTTCTTATTTCTTGGGGCCACAAACTAGTTTGGGGCTTTATTACTATCCTGTACCTATGCCATGCTTTACTGCTTATTTACGATTGTGCGTGGAGCACCTGTACTGTTTTGGATCGTGACACGTTTTCGCTGTATCGACAAGCCCAATCACACTTTCGGGTTCCCAGTCGTTTACCGCCGTCCACACAAACCCTGGGTCTGTCTCGGAGCCGGCCAACTTCGTCGCGGATATCTTAGTGGGGTGTCCCCCTGAAACGTTTTATGAATCCTGTGATTTCTTTGTCGTGAAAAACTCGTTGGGTTTTGATTTGGTTTTTCCGAGGTTGATCATGTGTGCCTTGCTATTTGTGCACCCCTGCAGTGTAAATCTTTCTGAAAGCCGTGTCCGCGGTTATGGACGACTTGGAGCACAGTATCTCGATCATAGACAAGCATAACTAAAGTAGTGCTATAAATTTGACTTAATATGTGACTAGTAATCAGCTTCACTACAATGGAATGGATAATAAAAGTGCCAACAATTGGTGGAACTGGGGTGTATCGTGTCTTGTTATACCTGCCTAGTAAGTATCATAACTCCAATGGAATGAAATAAAAGTGCCAACAACTGCTGGGTTTGGGATGTCACATGCTAATTGTATCTGACTAGTAAGTATTGCAACCACAACTGCATGGTTAACTAAAACTGCCCACTACTTATGCTATCAGGATGACTCATTCTATCTATATCTGACTATTAAGTGCTTCAACTATAATGGAATGAATAAAACTACCAACTGTGTGAGTTCCTTGGTTTAACTTCCTCGTTTGATCTCGAGGGGGGGAATACCACGATGGGTATGATTGGTGTTAGCATCAGGTGGTTCCGAATAGGTCTTTCTTATCCCTCTCTAATAGCCGACAGTTATCGAGTCTCTATAGGTTGTTTAGTGCATGCTTCACTGCCGCTTCAGTCCACCATACCTATGTAGGCGAGGACCGCTGAATTCTAGCCTTGCCGTGTACTGGCCTCAGTACTGACGCTCCTCTTTTTTTGCCCTTTGTCGGCACCCCTTTTGTTTTAGCAGGTTTGAGATCGACGTCGTTAGCAGGGTTACCCTTCTGGCTTGGCCTGGGCAGGGTTATGGACGCCATTGGTTATTCTTCAGGGCTCTTAGCCCCATTTGCATCTTGTCCGTACTTGGACGTTGTAGCGATTTCAAGGTGATTTGGATATTTGTACTGTATATCGGTATTCTTGACTCATGGAGTCGTGTTGTATATATATCTGTTCTGTGGGTTCCATCGTGGACTAATGTGTAATGGTATTACTTCGTTCTCCACCCGCACGCAAGTGCCTTGTGGGCGTCCTTGAATCGTTTCTATGCGGGTTTGGCGGGAAGCGCTAAAATCTGCATAGGGCCGATTCGAGGGTGTTACAGTGCGCAGACTGGCATTTCTGACGATAAGTCCGGTCATGCCGGAATTGGCACCGGTATTTCCAGCGGTCGCCGGTTCGGTTTGGCGGGCACTGGTTTGCTATTATGTATAGCGTTTCGGTGTTCTCCGGTTTGCTTCGGTGTGGACCAGAAATTCCGGTTGGGATTCCGGTCGGCTGGTCCTGGCGCCAGAAGTTCCGGCGTGGATTCCGGCGACGCCGGGTGATGTGGGCATCTCTTGCAGTTTGATACACTAGGACAGCCAACGACATGTAATAATTTAGTCTAAGATTGTGTCAAACAATTGCTACGTTTATGAGTGAGAGTCTAATTAAGGTTTTTATTTGTGTGTTTGGTTTGGGCCTATCCAAACTGACTAGGTCGGGTCTGACCGCCCCAGCCCTCATATAAGTATCTGACCGGTCTAGGGTTTAGGTTAGCTTTGAGTTTATTCAGAATAATGTAGACCTTGAAGTTCATATTATCACCGTCCCTCTGGGATCGGCATGTGTGACGACGTCTCGGACGTTCGTCCAGTTATCAATGAATACAGACATAGTTCTTGAATTGTCAAGAGTAATCGTGTGTGCGCGAAGGTCCTCTAATTGTCAAGGGTTGTCGAGTTTTGACGTGTCTATTTCAGCGTGAGGTTCGTCATTCGTCATCGAGTTGCTCGTATGATTTGCGTTCCCTAATCTCTAGGTTACGTGTTTCACTCACGTGATTGGGAGATGCATCGTGAAAGATCGGGAGGTGCATCGTGAAAGATCGGGCCAAATAATCCGTATCATCTTGGTATCAGAGCGCCAGGTTGATCACGGTGCAAGTTGCGTTATCGGAGACGTTCTTGTTGTTGTAGTTGTTGGATCTTTGATCTGCAAAGGTGCGGGAGCATCCAGCGGCGTGTCGGTTTCGAGGCATATCAGATCGGTTTGCGATTGTCGAGTTCCTACTTTGAGTTGGAGTCCCAAGCTTTCACGTGAGGGGCGCCTCCATAAGGGTTTTGCAACTTGGGAGTCGTGATCTTTTTTTATGTTGTTCGCGTAGCTCGGGAGTTGTCCAGAGCAGATCGGATTGACATGATTCCCGTCTAGACGCTAATTTCAAGGAAAGGAAAGGAAAGGGTGCCGGTCTACCAAGCTGTTTCCGTTCGGTTCGTGTAGCTGCAGGAAACTAATGATAAGGAATTTGGATCACACAAGCCATGGAAAAAAATAGAGTAAACTGTCGATTGGATTGTATCAGATTTTGTTTGGCATCGTTTGGTGAGCCACGTGAGTCCTGTTCTACATGGATTCCTCCGCATGGAGTATGGGTTTGGCATTAGAAAAACAAGGAGAATTTGATTCTGATGGGGTGCAAAACAAAGGAAAGTACATATGGTCTGTTTGGTACGTGGAATTGAGTGGGGTGGGTGTGTGTGTGTGGGGGGTTCTGCGCACGTTTTTTCGAAAATATGCGGAGTCCGGTTGTTACATGTACTAGATGACCTGGTACGCCGCTGGCGTCGAGACCAAAAACGAGACAGATCATGTTTTAATCATACACTTAGCAATAACAGTCAACTCATATTTTCTAAAGAAACAAAAGTAGAGCTAATCAGAGAAAAGATTTAAAAAAACCAGTGACATATAGTATGATTTACAATATCTGAGGATATTAGAATGAAAAGAAAATATGGATATGCCTTACAAGAGTAACTATAATGACCAACTTAATAGTATGAGGTGAGTACAAAGTAGCTAGGATCAACATGAGAATTGAGAAGTCCCGAACTATCAAATCAGTAGCAAATTCCACGTATGTGTTTTTAAATAACCGTAAAATATACAAACACATGGCATCAAAACTGTTTCACCTTGAAGCTAAGACAAATACATATCTAAAGAGCTAAAGAAAGATAAACGCTAGCAGTTCAGTACAAATGGAAAGAAGGCAGTGAGTTTTATAAAGACTAAAAAGGAAATGAAATGACAGGTAGGTAGGATAGGATTCCACTCTTGTTTTTTTTTCATAAGAAGTAATCTTGAGGCAAGTATGCCCACTGAAAGGAGACTTGATTTAACTATGTTATTTGTACAGCTAAGCTAGGTAGGCACCATCAGCCTTTAAGTGAATCCAAACCGAGAGATTTGTTCCAATGAAACCCAAAGGACAAGGTCAACTGGTCACATGATCAGCTTCTCCAATCCTATTTCTGTGCAATTTCAAAATCAACTAGAGGTATTAGACAAAAACAGAAAAGGCTATAATAGGAAGGTAATATTACTCTTTTATATATATAAAGAATCTTAAGTCAAGCATGTCCACTGAAAGTAAACTTGATATAACTGTGTAACTTTCCTAAGGAAACACCATTAGGACTAAACTGAGGAAGCTGTAGCTTTCAAGTGAAAGCAACCGGGAGATCTTGTAACGACACTGAAAAAAAGGGCATTTGGACACATGATAAGTTTGTGAGCTCATGTTACCTTGCAAATTTTAAAATCAATAGGAAAAGGCAAGTATGCAAAGGCATAATATTAGACAAGAACCTCTCCGTTAAAAAAAGACATATAGAGAAACATAAGACAAAGACTGTAAGAACGACTCATAAAAAGCAATGCTCTGGACAATTATGCAAGAAGGAGTTGAATATAACACATACAGTATAAGATTAAAAACCATGGTAAACTAAAACAAAAATTGTTTCGCATCGACCACTTCTATACAGAGCCACGTGTTATGTACAACCAAACCATTTATACTTCTAAAGAAAATTGCAATAGAATCATGTAATCAAACAACATTGTTGTTTCCGGCCTACATACGAGATGAAACTAAGCAGATTACGCCCATTTTCACATGAGCTTGAAAATTCAATTCATGACCTGAGATTCAGGAGCACAATAGTATTGCAATCTGGAAGACGGACCTATGTCACCTAGCAACTATAAAGAATGTTAAACAAAGGTTCTCATCAAGAGGAGGCTTCCATTTTGATGTCTAATTAATAGTCTACGATCAATACATCATGGTTTTAATGTAAGTGTGCTAGCCACCATTTTTCTAGTCAATAATGAGAACATGTGACCATATGCCCACAAATTCACATAGTATACAAAAATCACCGTTATTCTGAATCACTGGGATGGAGCAAAATTAGTTGTAGTGGAATTACCCTCCTATTGTTAAATTGGGTAGGATAATATTTAGTGGAAGTACTACTAAAGAAGATATCTAACGGCATAAAAAATGCAAACACAAAACATGTACTAATACACACTGGAAAGCCCAACCTCCTCTTCAGAGTTAAAAGCACCAGAGAGATTAATTGTGAGGCAAAATCACACAATCTCAAAGAAAGTCAACTAAGTTATAGACCTCTTCGCCCAAAGAGTTCTATGATCAATAGGAGTATTCCTTTTCCTGCTGCAACAAAGCTAAACAGACACATAACTCGTGCCGCAACAAACAAATTTAGAGTGAGCCACACTTTGTGCTACAACATCAAGTAGTCCATTTTAATGCAAGCTTTTTTTATCACCAATTATAACCAAGCTGCAGAAATAAATACTCCCTCCGTCCCAAATTAATTGACTTCACTTTGTCTAAATACACATCTATTTAAGCACTAACACATGTCTATATACATGCATATTTAGACAAAGTGAATTCAGTTATTTTGGGACGAAGGGAAGGACAGAAGGAGTAACTATTGACCAACTTCCATAGAGCAATCTTCTACGTTCTAACTCAAGGTCACTAAAAGGCAAAGCCATTTAAGAGATAAAAAAGGTACGGAATCAACTTTAAAATTTTCAGACACTGTTTTGTGGAAACTTTGGTGAAACACATGCTATACATATGTTACTGACAGCTAATAAATATAAAAATACATGATCCTACTTCATATCTAGTGGTACCCCTTCGTAAATTAAATTAGTACTAACGTATGTATGTAGAAAGGGGTGTTCATCAGGCAATTTACTGCCTGACACGGAACATCGGATAGGTTCTCAATCTCAGGAGAGCATAGCAAGCTGTGATTTGCAAGCACACATGATGATTAGAGCTGCACACTTCTCGCCGCGCGAGTCCAAAGTGAACATCTACACGAAGGCATTTGCTAAAAAGAAGAAAATAATTATGAAAAAAATAACAGTCTTCGGGGAGGGAATGTGCGAAAGAAATTACTCCACTTCTACTACCTTTCGGTAATTACATGAAACAACCTGAATTGATATTCTGAAGAATGTTTACTCTTAAGAATGACTAAGTTAGATATTTAAACACATGAACAAATTCAGGTAGATACTACTCAGAAGTGTACTTCAGTTCCAACTTTTATATAAATTCCAAAAAGGGAAGAAATTATTTGTATCTCAAAACTAATGAGAACGCATCAAATGGGTTTTTAAATACAAGTTGTAATCTATTTGCGCCACTGGCGCAAATACCTGAGTCAGCATGGAATTTATTTCCTTAGTTAGAATCGTATCTATGTAGTATAGTCATTTCACCAAGGCGCCACGATAAAATACAGAGTATAGTTTCACATAATTTAGTTTCCTTTGACAATTGTATGTGGGATTTTATCATGCTGCTAATGCAACATGTTTACAGCTTGATGCTTACCTATGCATGCCTACAGAACGAAATACGCGCAAGCGAAATAATGTGAGTCTGCTGTCCTATGTCAACATTCAGAATAGAAATTAAAATGGTCCTATCCATTCTTGAAGGCCACGAAACCTTAGGCGGAGGCCACACAACTTTATGTCATACCTGCCGGTTCCTGCTCCGCATTATTACCTAAAGAAGCATCTAAATCATGCGTAGCAAGCGACAACAGGGCAGCTGTACAACTCGTGGCCTCCACATCTTTACACCATAAAACTTTTAACGATACTTCAGGATTAAAACTTTTAACGATACATCAGTGTCGTGGTGTGGAACACGGCAGTGCCATCGGGATGGCTTGAAGGGGACACTCAGTTTGCTATCGGTGGCTACTCGTAACGGGTTGGGCACAGATACTGCAGACACAGCGATGTACCCAGGTTCGAAGCCCTCTTGGCGAGGTAAAACTCCTACTCCTGCAAGGATATACTATCAAAGGGGGCGAACACCCAATACAAGTGCTCCTTGAGCTGTTTCCTTGGCTACTTCTTGCTAAGGATTCTCAAAGTCCTTCTTCTGGTGTCTATTTTCCTTCTCCCCCACTTACCTAGAACCCTGGCGCTATCCCCTTTATATACAGGTTGAGGAGGCAGCTTACGTCCTGGCTGAACGTCTCTGGGACGCCCTAGAGCTCATGAACGTGGTCCGGGAGTGGGCGTCTCGAGGTGGCGCGGAGATGGTGCTGGCACTACTTAAGTCCTGGTACCCTGACGTGGATCTATGGAGCCTTTCCCGTGGATTCCGCTAAGGGACCAGCTACGACCAGCTTCGTGCTGACGTCCCCGACATCTTCTCCTATGCTGTGACGATCGGGAGCTACGTCGCGCTGGATAGGGACTTCAGTGACCCAGCCGGCACGGAGCGGTACTTCCACAGTTCGGATGCGGCACGCACCGAAGCTCCGGCTGCGCCGCAGACCGCCTTGACGGACGTCGCCTCCTGTAGCCACGCTCCAGCTGACGCCTCCGGCCCTTCTGCCCCTCAGTGACTCTGATCCCGTGTATGCCGTGAGTATTTGTGACTTTGAAAATTTTGCCTTTTCTATGTGCCGTGTGAACAATTGTCCATCTGTGACACAATGAACTTCTGTGGGAGCATCTCCTCCCTTTATCTTATTTGCTCATGCTCTTCTATTTGCACTTTCTGTTTTGTGTTTTCTGCATGCCTGCTTCTTTGTGGGGGCATGCAAGCGCACCCACAGGGTGTAGTCCTCGAGGTTCGGGCTGGCTGGGGAATACAGCCGGGTCGAATCTCCTTTATGCTCTTTGTTTTGCAGGCTTCTGTGTGGGGGCGCGCAAGTGCACCCACAGGGTGTAGTCCCCGGGTTCGGGCCGGCTGAAGAATATAGCCGGGACGAATCTCCTTGACCTGCTCTGCTGCCGCCTAGAAGCTTTCTACATCCGCCTTGGCGGTGCTCATCGTTGAACTTTGGCTCATGTAAACATTGAAACAAACAAGTTGTTTGCCTGGTTAAACATATGCAAGTCCAAATTGTAATCTTAGATGAACTAGTTTTCAGATTTTTGTTGTCTCGCGCAAGTTCAATGTCTTTGCCCTTTTCTCAGTGAGCATTGGCCAATTTTGGTTTTGTTCCCTTGCTGGCTTTTAGCCGGAGTCAAAGGGGTAGCTTAGTAGGCGTACTGCATGATACTTTGGGTTTGGGTCATTGCCTTTGAGCGAGCTAGTGCATCCGGGTCGTCCAACCATTTTTGTTTTCCTCGTGGCATTTTCGTGGGGAATGTTCGTTTGCGATACCAAACTTGGTGGGTGAGCGCAGCGCGGTACCCGAGTTGCCATCAATCGCGCGGAGGGGCCATAGTAGATTCGCCAATTGTCCAGAAGGGCCAAATGGAGGTGAATACAAATCTAAGGGCCAAACGGTCGTTTGAACCAGACTAAAAACGGTTGAACTCAAATACCGCCGTTAGGTTAACTCTTCTTGGCCCGCCATGTCAGTATTCCCCGTTATCTTTTGCGGTCGTGGACTAGCTTACCCCTGCGTGGGCCAGATCCCTGAGTGGACCAGATCTATTTCTTTGCTCTGCTCTGGTCTTCTCCCCTGCTCCCCTCCCCATAACATTTGCTCAACTCCGGCTGCTCGTCTCAGATCGGAGCTCGCACTTTCTCTAATTTGCGTCCCCGCCATGTCCGGTCAACCTCCCACGCCTCTAATCAAAGCTCACCACTGTCGCTGTTGCATCGTCCGCCGTATCGGAGCTTCGTGTCCCCGGACTAATATCTCGCCTCTGGCTAGTCCTTCTCGCATGGCGGAGCGCGTCCCTTCGGGCGATCCAGGTCGGTGACCGGCCTCGGGAAGTTGTGTGCTGTCGCACACCCCAGGCATGGTAGCACTGGCACAGCAGTTCGACGACCATGCTCTCGTGGCCACTGTGCTGGGCGTCCGTCCCGCCGTGTCGCCAGCAGAGTTGCTGTCGGCTTTCAGGTCTCGTTTTGGGATCAGACGAAATGATGTCAACATTGAGGTATGCGCGCCGCCATTCGATTTTTTCGTCCGATTCGAGCACAGCTCAGACACCGAGCGCGTTCTGCATTCTTCCCATTCTTTCGAGTGCTACGGGGAGAAAATGAGCTTCATGCGTTGGCATCGCGCCTGTGGGTGGGACGATCGCTTGGGGCAGCTTTGTTTCTTCTCCAAACTCGGCTTTGACGGCCTCCCATTGGATGCTTGGGAGCCGGAGGCCCTCAAGCAGGCCGTCAGTAGCCTTGGTGGCGAGCTGGTGGAAGTCGTGCCACCGAGCGACAGATGGGTCATCGAGGTAAAGGCGTTGCTAAAAGATCCTGACGCTGTTCCTAAGATGTACGAGGTGCAGATTCCAAGCAGGACAGGGCGACAGCTTTGCTGGAAGCACCCGATCATCATCCACCTGGAGGAGGTTCTGGAATCGGTACATGGCATTCAGGGCCCCGAAGAGGCTGCCAGAAAGTGCCCTCGTCGCCTATAGTGTTGGCCTGGAAGGATCGATGGCACAAGACCACCACCGTTTCATGATGGCGCACACAGTTTTGGTGGGGGGACTGGGCTTGGACGAGCTGGTGGTTCTGATTTCCCTTGAGTGAAGACAGAGCTCTAGTGAATTGCCGTGGTATGTGTGGCTAATGAATTTGTAGTATGGAGAGCGTAGCAGGAAGTTAGCATCGACTAAAAATGTGTAATAGTTTGAATCGATGTAGTACGTGTGTGTAATAGTTTGAAGTAGTATGTGTGTGTAATAGTTTGAATCGATGTAGTATGTGTGGGTAATGAATTTGATGTAGTGTGTGTGTAATAGTTTGAATCGATGTAGTTGAACACCGTGCTTTATAATTTATGTGAATAACCAAGGACAACCTCATGAAAAGAGGGTGGTCTGGCAATGAGCAATGTCAATTCTGTGGATGCCAAGAAAATGTAGTCCATATCCTCTTCAAGTACAAGGTAGCTACATTTGTAACACATTGAACTGCAGGACCATTTTGCAGGCAACACAAGACAAAGGAAAAAAATGGTTTACAGCACAGACAGTAGATGCAAAATCTGTAGTCTGGGATAAAAAGATGCTAGTTAACTGGATTGAACCACTACTAGTAATTGAAGGAAATAGATACTTGATAGTATTTTCTTACAACAGTAGTACTTCCATACAAAAGGGTCTTATACCTGCACAAACGTGGGCTAAACTTCCTACTAGTTTGTAGAACAATTCGTCAGCATTTCATCTACAAAAGCCATTCTTCTGTCTGAATTTAACTATTATACACTAAAGAAACTATAGATCTCCACCAGAAAAGTTGGCTGGCCAATTGCCTTGAGAGGACATAAGTTCTTTGATCATTTAACCCAAACTGATCTATTGCCTTTCCTCCAAACTACAAGAAATCTGTATCGTTCATGCACGAGCGATTTTCATGCGCCAGTACCGGTTCAGTTGGACCATCCGCGCCACCACAACGATTTCTTCGAAACTTAAATTCGACATCTCCTTCTCGCGATCGTAGGTCCGTGTGAACTCGAACCTGAATTTCGGGGCTAAGCCGATGCCCGCCGCCGGCTCCGGCTGTCGAACAATCCAGCATGCTGAGTGTAGATGCTTAGTCGCCGCCACAGTACGGCCTTCGACGGTGCGTAGGATGGAGCGTCTTTGCCGCAGACGGCGTGCTCCCAGCCTACCCCACTTAGGTAAGGTAGTCCGCACCGAAGCGTGGACGCGAGAGTTCCTAGACCTTGGCGCTGCCCTGTTCGAGGGTGTGTACCCTCGGTGGCGGCATGCTCTCATGAACGATTTGATACGTACCTTGTTCCCACTGTCTAGAGCATGCCGTAATGCCGCCGCGCGATTTCTCCACATCGCTCTCTTGGCCCTGCTTGCCGCATATGGCACCGGCGACGGCGTAGTCGCCGCCACCGCCGATTCGGCACATTCGGGGAAATCATCCGCCTGGCAGGGCAATGGGAGACCGGCCTTGAAGTAGAGCTTCATGGCCTGCCTTAGAGGGGCTAAATACCCCAGTTTCGGCGGCTGTCGCGGCGGCATCGGCGACTTAGGCAGGGCCATGTTACCCTAGTTGGTGTGGCGCGGAGGAGCTCCGCAAGGTGAACTGTGGTTAGTCGAAGAAGGGGAGTGAAAGACTGACAATAGGTTTGGACTACGGGCACGCGCGAAAATAACCATTTCCCATTTCCTTAGAGGGTAATAATTCGACACTCATTGCATTAACAGCTCAATATTTATTTCCCTTCTCAGCATAAGAGTGCGAACGTATTAAAAAGATCGGTCATGGCTATCCACCTCATCGGGCAATGTACCAGGACAGGTAGGAGACGAGACCGGGTTTTATTTTAGAAATGTTGACGACTATGCCCTTATGTTTATACGATATTATTTATATGCCACCATGTACCATCGAGTGTAGCAACACCATCAGAAACAGGGGATGAATAGACCTGAAAATGCTAGCAAATAACCTAGGATGAATATAGGATTCATTCTCCCCTATATATTTCGTCGGCGGCGGCTCCCGCGTGCTGCAACACACATTCAGAGAACTCTCTCCGTCTGCAATGTGTTGCTAGTATCTCGTCCAGAGGGTAAGGCCTCGGTGTATGTTCTAGACTTAAGCCATACGTCATTGTTGGTTCCTCTCCCCAGGCTTGAACCTCATGATCGTACAATCTGATATAATTCCTGTAGTATATGCAACCGGGTTTGACTGTGGGGTGTAACCTGGTGTCAATGGAGATAGACCGACTGTAATCAACAAAGAGGGCACGACTTCCAATGTCACCGACGGCCTCGAGAGAGCGGTTCTTCGTGTTCACCCGGTACAACACCGCTTTCCCTTTGGTGAAATCCCTGTTCAACACAAGAAGCAGATCACCATCTGACTCCACAAGGTAAAATTTGTAAGTTCCGCGTACCTGTTCAAAGACTGGGGCTGAAATTATTTTGGCCATCGTGACAGTGCTCGCGCGCTGCTCTAACTTGATGTTGGTCGACAAGATGTCTCCATTCTCAAGTAATGCATATACTTCCCCTCGGAATGTCGTCATGCAGTCCAGAAGCATAGCAGGAGGTGACGAATACAATCCCTCTCCAAATGATTCATTGTTTTGCCCCGTTGGGGTGCTCTCATCGGCCCATGCAATACGATCTGGATAATTGGTGCAAACGAACACCATCGTCGAGGACTTCGTCACGACGACAGATTGCAGAGGATCAGATGGTATGTGTGCTTGAAACTCAGTGTTAGACTTATGAGTGATTGGTTTCAGAAGCCGAATCTGGTACGGCTCCACCCTCTGAGCAAGCACGATGACGCCACGAGAAACACCGATGAAGTAGCATCTTTTGGAAGAAGAGGGCATCAGTTAGCACTAAGATGCTTACAATGGAAAATACCAATAAATATCAGATGTGAATGTGAACCTGCGATGGACATCCATTATATTTGTCCTAAAGCAACGACCAATGGCGAGGTTGAGGAAGGTGAAGTCGCCAACGTCTTGAAGTGTGTGATCTATCATGATCTAGTTGTTGAACTGGAATTCGGGCACCTTTAAAGTGCGGCGCCAATCGGTGCAGACTTCCCGACAAGCAGCATAGGTGTCGACGTACTCCTCTTTCTCCAGCAAATAGTCGGCGATCTTGCGAAGTGGGTCGGTCAGGAGATCGGCCCAGTTCCTCTTCATCCGGCTACTGGCCATGGCTTACGTGCGGGAATGTTTTGATCGAGGAAGAAAGAAGAACTACCACTACAAGGAGAAGAAGAAGAGGATAATAGACAAGGGAGACGAAGCGGAACTGCCACTACAAGGAGACGATGAGACGGGGGAGAAGAAGCAGAACTGCAAATTCAAGTTTGGATCAACGGGCTTTTTTTCGGAACTAGCGCGTGAACCAGCCATGCACTGCATGCAAGTTTTGATCAAACAGACTGACATGTGGGACCTGCTAAAAAATTCCGTGAAGTGCTCCCCGTGCATAGTGCGCTGACAGGTGGCATGTTTTCTGACAGGCATGCCCGCCTCCTCCACCTACGACGGCGCGCGTCCCATGTTCGAGGGCTGGTGCCGCCCACCAACACATTATTGTGCAATTTTCCATGCTTTGTCGCAACCAGCTCCACTCCTCTCCTTTGCTCCTGCCGACGCCACTCTGCTCAGTCGTGCACCTCTCTTGTCGTCCCCTTGGGCCGTCGTCCTCCCGCCCTCCTCTCCCTGCCATCCCCTCACGTCCCCTCCCCTCCCCTCCCTGTCTTGTCTCCTTGCCGCCGCCCACTGCCCAGGCGTGTCTGGAAATGAAAACCAAGAGTCAGCCGTTGGGTTAGGGGCCCAACAACACTGGTGATCCGGATCCCGCTCGGAGATGGATCCTGTGAGGCTTGAGAGCACGGATATGGGTCTTGCGTGGCTAGAGAGCACGAAATCTCCTTCAAGTCTGGAGAGCACAGAGGATAACAAAACGGGGGGAGAGGAAGTGGGGTGAAGAGCTTTGGAGGTATGGAGCCCGGGAGAAGGTGCCGTGCATCTACATTGAAGGGTAAGAACTGTGATTCCTTATCTGCATACCCCAATTAGCGTTTCTAGTCCCGTGGTGATGGCAAGGATATGTGTTGGTAACCATAGGACGTCTGTACAACTTGTCCTTGAGCATGATGCTTTGTCAAGCGAGCATGAAGGCACTGAAACGTGTGGCGGTGCGGGTGATGATGAGAAAGCATATCCAGACGTGGCTGCTGACCCTGATAGGATGGAGAGTAGGGAATATTTGGTTGATTCGAACTTTGAGCCTGACTATGGGACTGATGAGGAAGAGGAATGTGAAGATGTGGAAATGGGATGTAGATACGACGACGAAGATGTGGACAGGCCAGTGATACACTTTGATAGGGACAATCCTACAATTGATGAGGGGACTGTCTTTGATAATGTGGAGGACTGCAGATATGCAGTTGCAACCTATGCAATTAGAGTTGGGTTTGAATTTATCATTGAGAAGAGCGACCAAACGAGATTTAGGGTGCAATGTAGGGAAAGTAATGTGTGTAAATGGATATTACATGCATCTCCAATGCGGGGTGGACACCCATTTCAGGTTGTAATAGCTACATTTAGTTTCAGTCTTTCTCATATTTATTCTGATGATAACTAGCTCTGAATTATTTGGATTCTTATCGAATACAGATAAAACTAAACACGAAGAAACACAACTACCCTAATACTTCTTTAAGTGGTAAATTAGATCGGCGACTACCAAGTGGATTGCTGCTACTGTACTTGACTAGGTGAGGCAGGATCATAACATTGGACCTGCTGAACTCAGAGCAAAGATTAGCAAAAAGTTTAACGTTCTGATTCCTTATCACAGAGTCTATGATGGGAAGGAGATGGCTCTAGACTTCATTCAAGGCAAGTGGAATGACAGTTTTCATATGTTGTATAGTTTCAAAGCTCAGGTAGAGAAAAACATCACCTAGTAGTGTTGTTGACATCGATTACGAGGTTGTGAAAGGGAGAGAAAAGGTCTCGAGGGGGGTCAGGTATAAGCAGGCAGATAAGATATGCTTCAGGAGATGTTTTGTCTGCCTGAAGGCATGCTGGAAGGGGTTCCTAGATGGCTGCAAGCTATACTTGGCAATAGGCGCAACTTCTTTAACATGGAAGTTCAGGGGACATGTTGCTTTTGCTTGTGCTTTGGACGCGCATTATTGGCTTCTACCCATAGCTTATGCTATTCTTGAGGGTGAATCAAATGAAAGCTGGACATGGTTCATGCAGAGACTACGGGAAGTGATTGGTCACCCTGAAGAATTGGTGATACACACCGGTGCATCCGAGGGTCTTGAGAATGTTGTTGATGATGTGTTTCCTAGGGTTGATCATAGGGAATGCATGCGGCACCTCGCTACTAACTTCACGAAGAAGTTCAAAGGAAAGATCTTTGTAGAGGACTTGTGGCGATCAGCATACACATACATCCCAAGCACGCATGCTACTTACTTGCAGAACATGTATGTAGTGCCAAAGGTGAAAAAATACCTTGACGAACATCACACTAAGCTATGGGCCAGAAGCAAGTTTGGTGAGTTAAGCAAGGTGGATTTTGTATGCAATAATTTGACAGAGAGTTTCAATGATAAGATTTCGGGCATGAAGACACTTGGAATTGTTATTTTGTTGGATGCAATAAGACAGTGCATAATGGCGAAGATAGATTTAAGGCAAAGAATTTGTGCAAAAAAAAATTTAGGCCATAAAATAGTTCCAAAGGTGGTTATGTTACTGAATGCAAGAACCAGAGCAATGAGAACGATAAAGATGAGGGTGGTCAGAAGTTCCAGAACATTGGCTGAGGTTTATGTAGAATACAAGTGTGGAAGTGAACGGAGGTACACTATAGACATTGGAAACAAGACTTGTTCATGTAGGCAGTGGAAGATTACTGGTCTGCCATGTCACCATGCAATTTACTTCATCTTAAAGCTTAGAGGTAATAGAGCTGAAATAGAGAACTATGTCGACAACTATTTCTCCGTGGACAAGTTTGCTACAACTTATGCAGAAAACGTACCACCTATGGCCGATGAAAATGATTGGGAGATTGTCGATCCAGGGTTCTAACTTCAACCACCAGTTCTTAGGAGGCCACCTGGGAGGCCTAGAAAGCTAAGGATCGAAGCCTCCACCGATAAAGGTCCAAGGCTAGGAGCTAGGAAAAGGAAATGCGGACGTTGTGGCGGATTCGTCCATATCAAGAGGTTGTGCAAAAACCTAGTTACACATGCTATTGTCCCAGTTCACACCCCGGTGGCAGAAAATGAGGCTTCTCAGCCAGAACTAGCGGAAGAGCAGCGCGAAGACGGCGATGAGCACTCGGAGGAAAACGTATGTAAGCAGCCAATTTATGAAGAAGTGGAGGTGCCAGCGAGAAAGGGTGTGAAAAGAAACAAAAGGGTAAGCGGAACGTGGAGAAAAGGGAAAATAATGGAGGTGTATTAGAATATAAAGAAGTTGCAGGGGTGATTGAGGACGTTCTTGGGATCTTTTGGCTAACTGCAGGAGAAATAATAAATCCCTGCCAATTTCATCTTTGTACGATTCTCCGGATGAAAGGTAAGCTTAAAAATTGTTTTATTTGCCATTTTATCAATTTTTTTATCCTCATCAACTGATGTTTAATGCAGCGTGGGCTAGCAGACTAATAAGAGGAGCAGAAAGATGCGGGCACAGTAACGTTGTATGTTGAATTATATCATTGAAACTAAACTAGTCGTGTCGTCTTTATTTATATCTAGCGCGTGCAACGTGTCTATGATGGGGTCATGTGGACCAGATTACATTTTTTTAAATATTATTACATTAATTTTTTACCTGCGTTTGGACGCGGCTACTAGTTCCCATCTCCCTTGCATTCCCATCTCCTCTGGTGCACTCCAGAATTATGGCTGTGCCATCAAGTAGCAGAGTCAGCGTATTGTGCCATCAGGTGTGAACGCAGTGACTTTGTTTGTTCATAATTTGACGACTTTTGATTAGTTTGAAAGACAGAGAAACCTAAAACATGTATCTAGACATGTTTTGGGTATAGACACATTTATTAAATATCGAAAAAAACTAAGTCAGTTATATCTAGACAGGAGTAGTACACTATTACACCACGCTCGATCCCTTCTCCTCCGGCGCACTCCAAATTACAGCTATGCCATCAAGTGCTGGGAGCAGAGTCAGCGTATTGTCCTATCAGATATGCCAGGGAACGCGCGAACTTTATTTTCAGGATCAGATGAGTTTCGATCGACTAGTTTCAAAGACAAAGACGACTAAAACATGGCTAACATATATAGATTATAATGATAATCGACCATGACTCAGGTGACCCAGATCCAAAGAGCGCATTAAGATACTGTACATAGATTTAATTTATGCTTCAGTGGCCCTAATCGACTATGACGCTCCCGCGGTCTCCATCATTGACGATGTTGTCCGTGTCGCTGCCAGCCTCCTCCGCGTCGGAATCGATGCCGACGTTCCCGGCAACGTTCCTCCTCCTCATGGATTCTTCACGGCGCGCTGCATCCATAACGGTGGAGGTCGTACGCCCAGGCACTGCGCAGAAGCGCTGCCTCCCTTCAGGGTTGCGCAGATCCGGGTGGATCTCCCGCCGGTGGGTTCTGCACAGCTCAATCAACGCAGCCCGCTCCTTCTTGAACAGATTTCGCCAGTACGCGCTCTTACGCGAGTACCGTGCCATTTCCCTCTTCCGCTCCGACAGCTGGCGGTGGTGCTCCTCAATCTTCCTCGCCAACGCGTTGTCGCGCAAGAGCGGCGCGACAGGAACCCCGGCGTAGCTGAGCTCGAAGCCGGCCGGAAGCCTCGCTAACGGCGGCGCGAGTATGTCGTAACGAGCGAACATCTGAGCCTCGTGCAAGCTGAGTTTGGGCCTCTCCCTCTCCATGGCGATGAAGGAACACGATCTGATATTTGGCCCTGAGGTTAAGGGGATAAGGGCAAGGACGTAGGCCCAGCGTAGTTGCCACGGCCAATTAGTTCGCAGAACAGACTTCTCGCGGATTGCCCTCGCGAAGGACATCACTATCGTCCACGCACCCCGATCCAACGGTGCCTAACAATCGAGGATCGGGTCTTCTAGAAGCCCAGATCGGTTGCTGGTTAGTTCTGCATCCCGATTTTTTGTGGCCAACGACGGTAGTTAAAAAAATACACATTTCAATGACACTGGTGGATCCATGTGTGGTCTCTAAAGAGAACACACATCCAATGACTCTAGTTGTTGTAAGTAAAAAGAGCACACATGCAATGACACTGGTGGATCCATATGTGGTATGTGAAAAGAACACACATGCAATGACTCCAGTTGTTGTTAGTGAAAAGAACACACATGCAATGACACTGGTCGATCCATGTGTGGTCTCTAAAGAGAACACACATTTCAATGACACTGGTGGATCCATATGTTGTATGTGAAAAAAACACTCATGAAATGACTCAGTTGTTGTTAGTAAAAAGAACACACATGAAATGACACTGGTGGATCCATAGGTGGATTATGAAAAGAGCACACCTGCAATGACACTAGTGGATCCATATGTGGTATGTGAAAAGAACACACATGACATCACTCCAGTTGTTAGTGAAAAGAACATACATGCAATGACATTGGTGGATCCATGTGTGGTCTCTGTAGACAACGCACATTTCAATGACACTGGTGGATCCATATGTGGTATGTGAAAAGAACACACATGCAATGACTCTGGTTGTTGTTAGTGAAAAGAACACACATGCAATGACACTGGTGGATCCATAGGTGGTATGTGAAAAGAACACACATTTGAATGACTCTGGTTGTTGTTACTAAAAAGAACACACATGCAATGACACTGGTGGATCCATAGGTGGATTGTGAAAAGAGCACACATGCAATGACACTGGTGGATCCATATGTGGTATGTGAAAAGAACACACATGCAATGACTCTAGTTGTTGTTAGTGAAAAGAACATACATGCAATGACACGGGTGGATCCATGTGTGGTCTCTAAAGAGAACACACATGCAATGACACTGGTTGTTGTTACTAAAAAGAACACACATGCATGCCACTGGTGGATCCATGTGTGGATTGTGAAGAGAACACACATGCAATGACACTGATGGATCCATAGGTGGTATGTGAGAAGAACAGCCATGAAATGACTCTGGTTGTTGTTAGTAAAAAGAACACACATGCAATAACACTGGTGGATCCATAGGTGGATTGTGAAAAGAACACACATGCAATGACTCTAGTTGTTGTTAGTGAAAAGAAGTCACATACAATGACACCGATGGATCCATAGGTGGTCTCTGAAGAGAGCACACATTTCAATGACTATGGTTGTTGTTAGTAAAAGAACACACATGCAATGACACTGGTGGATCCATAGGTGGATTGTGAAAAGAGCCCACATTTCAATGACTCTGGTTGTTGTTAGTAAAAAGAACACATATTCAATGACACTGGTGGATCCATGTGTGGATTGTGACGAGAACACACATGCAATGACACTGGTTGTTGTAACTAAAAGACCACACATGCAATGCCACTGGTGGATCCATGTGTGGATTTTGAAGAGAACACACATGCAATGACACTGGTGGATCCAGAGGTGGATTGTGAAAAGAGCACACATGCAATGACACTGGTGGATCCATATGTGGTATGTGAAAAGAACACACATGCAATGACTCCAGTTGTTGTTAGTGAAAAGAAGATACATGCAATGATACAGGTGGATCCATGTGTGGTCTCTAAAGAGAACACACATTTCAATGACACTAGTGGATCCATATGTGGTATGTGAAAAGAGCACACATGAAATGACTCTGGTTGTTGTTAGTGAAAAGAACCCACATGCAATTACACTGGTGGATCCATAGGTGGTATGTGAAAAGAACACACATTTCAATGACTCTAGTTGTTGTTACTAAAAAAACACACATGCAATGACACTGGTGGATCCATAGGTGGATTGTGAAAAGACCACACATGCAATGACAGTGGTGGATCCATATGTGGTATGTGAAAGAACACACATAAATGACTCCAATTTTTGTTAGTGAAAAGAACATACATGCAATGACACCGGTGGATCCATGTGTGGTCTCTGAAGAGAGCACACATTTCAATGACTCTGGTTGTTGTTAGTAAAAATAACACACATGCAATGACACTGGTGGATCTATGTGTGGATTGTGAAGAAAACACACATGCAATGACACTGGTTGTTGTTACTAAAAAGAACACACATGCAATGACACTGGTGGATCCATGTGTGGATTGTGAAGAGAACACACATGCAATGACACTGGTCGATCCATAGGTGGTATGTGAGAAGAACAACCATGAAATGACTCTGGTTGTTGTTAGTAAAAAGAACACACATGCAATGACACTGGTGGATCCATAGGTGGATTGTGAAAAGAGCACACATGCAATGACACTGGGGATCCATATGTGGTATGTGAAAAGAACACACATGCAATGACTCCAGTTGTTGTTAGTGAAAAGAACATACATGCAATGATACTGGTGGATCCATAGGTGGATTGTGAAAAGAGCACACATGCAATGACACTGGTGGATCCATATGTGGTATGTGAAAAGAACACACATGCAATGACTCCAGTTGTTGTTAGTGAAAAGAACATACATGCAATGACACGGGTGGATCCATGTGTGGTCTCTAAAGAGAACACACATGCAATGACACTGGTTGTTGTTACTAAAAAGA
>OU342744.1:403240648-403378933 GCA_910589775.1 Avena eriantha
TGCCGGGACCCCGGTTCCGCTTAATACTGTATAATTGCATCGCATCTACATCATATCATAATCATGCCGGATCTTTGCCGTAGTATTAAATATTGGATCTGGTGTTTCTTTTAGTGCTTTTCTTCTTCACGGATTAGGCCGATAAGTTGATGCGAGTATCGACAAGTTCTCCGGATATGATCCGTCGGCAGTGTTTCCCAAGCGAGCATCCCTCCCCCTTTCTACCTATTTTGCATTTATAGTCTTTATTTCCTCCTGTTGATCTATTGCTATCCGTGTCGCGATGCTTTAGTTTCCGTGCACCAGTTATATCCCGTACGGCCTCTACATTGCCTTGGACACCTCCTATTACCTGTGTTTGGTAGATAGCTGGCATTGCGAGTCGTAGTTGCTTGCTCAGGTGCGATCTTGTGTTGTCGAGTACCATAGTTGTAGTATTGATGGCAGATGTTTATTGGTGGAGATGCTTAATGGTGGAGTTGTTCATGACTTTAAATCTAACTATTAAAATGCTAGCTATAACTAATGGAGAGGCATTAGTGGGCAATAGATGTTATTTGGTTCTTCCACGCTCACTTGTGTCCCGTAGGACCCCGAGTACTTGATACCTGTTCCTTGATTTTTCGCACTATCCACATCCGGGAGGCCTTATGGACCCCCCTGAGCCAGAGATTGATTCATTTCTATTTCTTGGGGCCACAAGTAGTTTGGGGCTTTATTACTATTCTGTACCTATGCCATGCTTTACTGCTTTATTTAATATTGTGCGTGGAGCACCTGTACTATTTTGGAACGTGGAATGTTTTCGCGGTATCGACAAGCCCAGTCACACTTTCGGGTTCCCAGTCGTTTACAGCTATTGACACAAACCCTGGGTCCATTTCGGAGCCGGCCAACTTTGTTGCGGGTAGCTTAGTGGGGTGGCCCCCTGAAATATTTTATGAATCTTGTGATCGCTTTGTCGTGAATGCCTCATTGGGTTTTGAGTTGGTTTTTCCGAGGTTGATCGAGTGTGTGTTGCTATTTGTGCACCCCTGCAGGGTAAAACTTTCTGAAAGCCGTGTCCGCGGTTATGGACGACTTGGAGCACAGTATCTCGATCATAGACAAGCATAACTAAAGTAGTGCTATAAATTTGAGTTAATATGTGACTAGGAATCAGCTCAAGTACAACGGAATGGATTTTAAAAATGCCAACAACTGGTGGATCTGTGGTGATCTGTGTCATACTATACCTGCCTAGTAAGTATTGCAACTCCAATGGAATGTGATAAAAGTGTCAACAACTGTTGGGTTTTGGGATTCCCCAGGACAATTAGATCTGACTAGTAAATGACCCAACTATAACGGAATGGTGATTAAAACTGCCCACTACCTATGCTTCGGGATGACTCATGCTATCTATATCTGATTAGTAATTGCTGCAACTATAATGGAATGAGTAAAATTGCCAACTGTGTGAGTTCCTTGGTCCGACTTCCTCGTTTGGTCTCGAGGGGGAAATACCAGGATGGGTTTGTTTGGTGTTAGCTTCAGGTTGGATCCGAATAGGACTTTCTTATCCCTCTCTAATAACCGCCAGTTGTATCGAGTCTCTATAGGTTGTTTAGTGCCGCTGCGCTGCCGCTTCAGCCCACCATACCTGTGTAGGCGAGAGCCGCCGAATTCTAGCCTCGCCGTGTATTGGCCTCAGAACTGACGCTCCTCTTTTTTCTTTTGCCCTTTGTCGGCACCCCTTTTGTTTTAGCAGGTTTGAGATCGACGTTGTTAGCAGGGTTACCCTTCCGGCTTGGCCTGGGCAGGGTTATGGACGCCATTGGTTATTCTTCAGGGCTCTTAGCCCCATTTGCATCTTCTCCGTAGTCGGACGCTCTATCGTTTTCAAGGTGATTTGAATCTTTGTATTGTATATCTGTATTCTTGACTCGCTGAGTCGCTGTTGTATATATATCTGTTCTACGGGTCCCATCAAGGACTGTTGTGTAATGGTATTACTTCGTTTTCCACCCACACGAAAGTGCCTGGTGGGCATCCTTGAATCGTTTCTATCCGGGTTTGGCGAAAAGGGCTAAAACTTGCATAGGGCTGATTTGAGGGTGTTACAGAGTGGTATCAGAGCTCAGCAGTTGCGATACCCCACAAGTCCAGCCTGTAGGATAACCTAGCTAATGGCCGAAGTAGAGTGTCAAAACTATTTTTGCAAAAAATCGGTTGGATAGATCTGATTAGGTCTGATTTTACTTCTTACCCCTCTGTTGTTCTCTCCTTACCTCTGCGTGTTTTCCATCTCCTCTCTTATCTTTCTTCAAGTCCGGGGTTTCTCGTTGTTGGGTTTTCCGTCGTACCTTCAGGGTTTCGCTTCCTCCTTTGGTAACAGTGTTTCTACCTCCGGACTTCATGCTATCTGAGTGATCCTTTATCTGTGGTACCATTCTTTGTTCCTTGTTTGTGGCTTCCGGTGTTTTCCGACGCGACGACATCATCTATGCCAGATCCGATGCAGAGTCTGCATCACTACTTTGTTTCCGACCCTCGTTTGTCGAGATCTTCAGTCTAATTCCGAGAGTTGGTTGCATAATTCGCCTATTTGTGTGCAGAGTAATGGTTTGGGTGCGCGATGGACTGATCACCATCCGACTACTCTTATCATTCGCTCTCGTACATTGAATTGGTGGATCCAGCAATTTTACTCCATCCACGGAAGCTAGAGGTGCCTTTATTTGTTGATACCTCTGCCTTCGCCTTTTGTTTCCGGAGTGTTCTCTCGACGATCACGGACAAGAACCTCTTGTTAGTGGTGTCGCGAGGATCTACACGAAGCGAGAAGATTCAGATCGCCGACCTTCTTCCCGATACCATGAGGCGGATCTCGAGGGCGAGATCCATTGTTAGTGGTGTCGAATTGTGGCGCCCCGCAAAAACCACTACTAGAAAATCGCGTTGTTTTTGTGCATTGCATCGTCATGACCGCATGCTCATTTCATCATGCCACCTTGCATTTGAGCATCGTCATGTCATCTTGCATTTGTTTGCATAAAACTATTTTCGAAAAGTCTGTTTTTGATTTCCAAACGCCCCGTTATTATTTCAAATCAAAACCCGGGTCTCTGGAATATTTCGCTTTGTCTACAAACAGGTTCTAAAAGTCTTGTTGTGTTAAATAAAATATTTATATTATATTTGGGAGGCAGCTAGCCAGACCCGAAAATCTGGCCGTCCACCTCCAAACCCTACAACTAAATCTACCTAGACCTAACCTAGCCCAACCTAACCCTTACTTTTCCCTCTCACCCGCCGCCACACTCACAGCCGCGCGCGCCGCCACCTGTCTCCACCCTCCACCTCACTTCCACCAATTGCCGCCTGCCACCTCACCCCAGCCCCACCTGGGCACGTCATCAGCACCCCACCTACCCGTTCCCTTGCCCTGCGATGCGACCCACTCACGCACGCAAAGCCGCCTAGCCCGCTCCACCTGACCCCACCCCAGGGGAGATACCATCCCAGACAGCCTCGGGATCCCCCGTGTCCCCTGGCCCAGCGACCCTCTCTCCCCTGCGTTGCAACCGCCCCGATGGTAGCTGCCACAATCCTCGCCTCCTCGTCCCGCACGCCACCTTCCCACCTCGCGTAACGCCGCTCCCGCTCGTCCCCGCCTCGGCAACCACCGGCCGCCGCCGTCTCTCCCTCAGCGTCGCTCCGGCCGTTGCCGCGACCCTGCCCCTCTCCTTCCTCGCGAGAATGACCCCCGCCGCCACTTCTCGACGCCGGGCCGACCCTGCTTCCTCCTCCGCCGGCGCGGTTCCCCACGCGGCCTCGCCCCACCAACCGCGCCGCTCCCCACCGCCGAGCGCCTCCCGCCGGCCACCGACTTCCCGTCTCCTCCGGCGAGCCCGCCCCCTGCCGCCTCTGCCTCCCTGGGGCCGCCTCCTTCCCCTGCCGACCCGCGTCGGGGCCACCTCCTCCCGGACCACGCGTCATGTTCTGTTCATCGATGCAACCAAGTGCCTATTTGCTGTCAGGTAGCTGTGGTTGCTATTGCATGGTTGGCTATTTTGTCTAGCTTTTTGTGTGCTTGGCGATGTATCTGATAAATTCTCGTCCGGTGTGCTGCTACTCAGGTCCTCCACGACAATTTTTGGTACAGTTAAAGCCCAGTTCCGATAACCCAAGACGACACTAGATGATTGCATGGTACCGATAAGATCTACCACTCGGGTGAAGACACGAACCCAAATAGGCCGGGACACCAAGACTGCCCACACAGAGACCGATCCATCGTAACGCCAACTCCTCCGACCTCGAACCCGAAGGGCTTCTTCATGGAATGCTGAGGCCCCTTCCCGGAAACACAAGACCCCCCGTTCCTGAATGCGAAGGTCGAGACCAAAGCGAACCCCTCGGGTCGACAAGTTCTTATTGGAGTCCGAAGACCGATCCCGCCGAGACCGTCGAACCCCAGAACCCTAGATCTTCGAAACCACATGTGATTCCTTTTCCGAGACCCCTATTTTTATTATAAATGATATATACCTGCTGGATATTAAATTGTTCATGTCGCATACATATTGTGTGGTTTGGGGGCATTATATTGGTTCACCTAAATTAAATATGGAGTGTTTATGCGGGATATCTTTGTCTTATTCTGGACTCCATTTAAATTGCGTAGCGAACCGATGACCTATTTCGCCTTGTTAATACAACATTTAAATCGAGGGGGTTTCTAAACAACTTGAACCCTCTAATTAATTGTCGGGACCCCGGTTCTGCTTAATACTGTCTAATTGCACCGCATATGCATCATATCATAATCATGCCAGATCTTTGCCGTAGTATTAAATATTGCATCCGGTGTTTCTTTTAGTGCTTTGCTTCTTCGCGGATTAGGCCGATAAGTTGATGCGAGTATCGACAAGTTCTCCGGATATGATCCGTCGGCAGTGTTTCCCAGGCGAGCATCCCTCCCCCTTTCTACCTATTTTGCATTTATAGTCTTTATTTCCTCCTGTTGATCTTTTGCTATTTGTGTCGCGATGCTTTAGTTTCCGTGCACCAGTTATATCCCGTGCAGCCTCTACATTGCCTTGGACACCTCCTATTACCTGTGTTTGGTAGATATCTGGCCTTGCGAGTCGTAGTTGCTTGCTCAGGTGCGATCTTGTGTTGTTGAGTACCACAGTTGTTGTATTGATGGCAGATGTTTATTGGTGGAGATGCTTAATGGTGGAGTTGTTCATGACTTTAAATCTAAATATTAAAATGCTAGCTATAACTAATGCAGAGGCATCGGTGGGCAATAGATGTTATTTGGTTCTTCCACGCTCACTTGTGTCCCGTAGGACCCCGAGTACTTGATACCTGTTCCTTGATTTTTCGCACTATCCACATCCGGGAGGCCTTATGGACCCCCCCTGAGCCAGAGCTTGATTCATTTCTATTTCTTGGGGCCACAAGTAGTTTGGGGCTTTATTACTATTCTGTACCTATGCCATGCTTTACTGCTTTATTTAAGATTGTGCGTGGAGCACCTGTACTATTTTGGAACGTGGAATGTTTTCGCGGTATCGACAAGCCCAGTCACACTTTCGGGTTCCCAGTCGTTTACAGCCATTGACACAAACCATGGGTCCGTTCCGAAGCCGGCCAACTTCGTTGCGGGTAGCTTAGTGGGGTGGCCCCCTGAAATATTTTATGAATCCTGTGATCGCTTTGTCGTGAATGCCTCGTTGGGTTTTGAGTTGGTTTTTCCGAAGTTGATCGAGTGTGTGTTGCTATTGGTGCACCCCTGCAGGGTAAAACTTTCTAAAAGCCGTGTCCGCGGTTATGGACGACTTGGAGCACAGTATCTCGATCATAGACAAGCATAACTAAAGTAGTGCTATAAATTTGACTTAATATGTGACTAGTAATCAGCTCAAGTATAACGGAATGGATATTAAAAATGCCAACAACTGGTGGATCTGTGGTGATCTGTGTCATACTATACCTGCCTAGTAAGTATTGCAACTCTAATGGAATGTCATAAAAGTGTCAACAACTGTTGGGTTTTGGGATTCCCCAGGACAATTATATCTGACTAGTAATTGACCCAACTATAACGGAATGGTGATTAAAACTGCCCACTACCTATGCTTCGGGATGACTCATGCTATCTATATCTGATTAGTAATTGCTGCAACTATAATGGAATGAGTAAAATTGCCAACTGTGTGAGTTCCTTGGTCCGACTTCCTCGTTTGGTCTCGAGGGGGAAATACCAGGATGGGTTTGTTTGGTTTTAGCTTCAGGTTGGATCCGAATAGGTCTTTCTTATCCCTCTCTAATAACCACCAGTTGTATCGAGTCTCTATAGGTTGTTTAGTGCCGCTGCTCTGCCGCTTCAGCCCACCATACCTGTGTAGGCGAGAGCCGCAGAATTCTATCCTCGCCGTGTACTGGCCTCAGTACTGACGCTCCTCTTTTTCCTTTGCCCTTTGTCGGCACCCCTTTTGTTTTAGGAGGTTTGAGATCGACGTCATTAGCAGGGTTACCCTTCCGGCTTGGCCTGGGCAGGGTTATGGACGCCATTGGTTATTGTTCAGGGCTCTTAGCCCCATTTGCATCTTGTCCGTAGTCGGACGCTCTATCGTTTTCAAGGTGATTTGAATATTTGTATTGTATATCTGTATTCTTGACTCGCTGAGTCACTGTTGTATATATATCTGTTCTGTGGGTCCCATCGAGGATTGTTGTGTAATGGTATTACTTTGTTTTCCACCCGCACGAAAGTGCCTGGTGGGCGTCCTTGAATCGGTTCTATGCGGGTTTGGCGGAAAGGGCTAAAACTTGCATAGGGCCGATTTGAGGGTGTTACAATCCATATGTGGTATGTGAAAATAACACACATGCAATGACTCCAGTTGTTGTTAGTGAAAAGAACATACATGCAATGACACTGGTGGATCCATGTGTGGTCTCTAAAGAGAACACACATTTCAATGACTCTAGTGGATCCATATGTGGTATGTGAAAAGAACACACATGCAATGACTCTGGTTGTTGTTAGTGAAAAGAACACACATGCAATGACACTGGTGGATCCATATGTGGTATGTGAAAAGAACACACGTGCAATGACTCTGGTTGTTGTTAGTGAAAAGAACACACATGCAATGATACTGGTGGATCCATAGGTGGTATGTGAAAAGAACACACATTTCAATGACTCTGGTTGTTGTTACTAAAAAGAACACACATGCAATGACATTGGTGGATCCATAGGTGGATTGTGAAAAGAGCACACATGCAATGACACTGGTGGATCCATATGTGGTATGTGAAATAAACACACATGCAATGACTCCAGTTGTTGTTAGTGAAAAGAACATACATGCAATGACACTGGTGGATCCAAATGTGGTCTCTGAAGAGAACAAACACTTCAACGACACTGGTGGATCCATAGGTGGTATGTGAAAAGAAGACACATTTCAATGACTCTGGTTGTTGTTACTAAAAAGTACACACACGCAATGACACTGGTGGATCCATAGGTGGATTGTGAAAAGAGCACACATGCAATGACACTGGTGGATCCATATGTGGTATGTGAAAAGAAAACACATGCAATGACTCCAGTTGTTGTTAGTGAAAAGAACATACATGCAATGACACTGGTGGATCCAAGTGTGGTCTCTGAAGAGAACACACATTTCAATGACACTAGAGGATGCATATGTGGTATGTGAAAAGAACACACATGCAATGACTCTTGTTGTTGTTAGTGAAAAGAACACACATGCAGTGACACTGGTGGACCCATAGGTGGTATGTGAAAAGAACACACATTTCAATGACTCTGGTTGTTATTACTAAAAAGAACACACATGCAATGACACTGGTGGATCCATAGGTGGATTGTGAAAAGAGCACACATGCAATGACACTGGTGGATCCATATGTGGTATGTGAAAAGAACACACATGCAAGGACTCCAGTTGTTGTTAGTGAAAAGAACATACATACAATGACACTGGTGGATCCATGTGTGGTCTCTAAAGAGAACACACATTTCAATGACACCGGTGGATCCATATGTGGTATCTGAAAATAACACACATGCAATGACTCTGGTTGTTGTTAGTGAAAAGAACACACATGCAATGACACTGGTGGATCCATAGGTGGTATGTGAAAAGAACACACATTTCAATGACTCTGGTTGTTGTTACTAAAAAGAACACACATGCAATGACACTGGTGGATCCATGTGTGGTCTCTGAAGAGAGCACACATTTCAATGACTCTGGTTGTTGTTAGTGAAAAGAACATACATGCAATGACACTGGTGCATCCATGTGTGGTCTCTAAAGAGAACACACATTTCAATGACTCTGGTGGATCCATATGTGGTATGTGAAAAGAACACACGTGCAATGACTCTAGTTGTTGTTAGTGAAAAGAACACACGTGCAATGACACTAGTGGATCCATAGGTGGTATGTGAAAAGAACACACATTTCAATGACTCTGGTTGTTGTTACTAAAAAGTACACACATGCAATGACACTGGTGGATCCATAGGTGGATTGTGAAAAGAGCACACATGCAATGACACTGGTGGAGCCATATGTCGTATGTGAAAAGAACACAAATGCAATGACTCCAATTGTTGTTAGTGAAAAGAACATACATGCAATGACGGTGGATCCATGTGTGGTCTCTGAAGAGAACACACATTTCAATAACTCTAGTGGATCCATATGTGGTATGTGAAAAGAACACACATGCAATGACTCTGGTTGTTGTTAGTGAAAAGAACACACATGCAATGATACTGGTGGATCCATAGGTGGTATGTGAAAAGAACACACATTTCAATGACTCTGGTTGTTGTTACTAAAAAGAACACACATGCAATGACATTGGTGGATCCATAGGTGGATTGTGAAAAGAGCACACATGCAATGACACTGGTGGATCCATATGTGGTATGTGAAAAGAACACACATGCAATGACTCCAGTTGTTGTTAGTGAAAAGAACATACATGCAATGACACTGGTGGATCCATGTGTGGTCTCTGAAGAGAGCGCACATTTCGATGACTCTGGTTGTTGTTAGTAAAAACAACACACATGCAATGATACTGGTGGATCCATGTGTGGTCTCTGAAGAGAACACACATGCAATGAGACTGGTTGTTGTTACTAAAAAGAACACACATGCACTGACACTGGTGGATCTATGTGTGGATTGTGAAGAGAACACACATGCAATGACACTGGTGGATCCATAGGTGGTATGTGAGATGAACAGCCATGAAATGACTCTGGTTGTTGTTAGTAAAAAGAAGACACATGCAATGACACTGGTGGATCCATAGGTGGATTGTGAAAAGAGCACACATGCAATGACACTGGTGGATCCATATGTGGTATGTGAAAAGAACACACATGCAATGACTCTGGTTGTTGTTAGTAAAAATAACACACATGCAATGACACTAGTGGATCCATAGGGGGATTGTGAAAAGAGCACACATGCACTGACATTTGAATGGTACTGGTGGATCAATAGGCGGATTGTGAAAAGAGATTTTCCCTCTCGCTCTATCACAAATCTCACAAAAGCCCAAACGTGTGGAGATCCCAAACATGTGCTCACTCTGGGTGCTATGCCCTGATTGCCTGACACAGATGTCACGCGGATCGTCTCCACCAACCGTTGATCCCATGTGATCCAACGGGCAGGATAACCCCTCCCTTCTCCACTTTTTTTATGAATGGTCAATCTGTCCCACCTCTTTATCCATGCCACCGATACTTTACCCCCATAAACAAGTGAAAATCCATATATCTAACTAAAATAAATAAAATAAATGATCATATTTCTAAGAAGACATCATCTTCGTCTTCCGGTTCGTCCTCGTCTTCGTCAATGCCATGGTCCCTGCCATCGCCGCCGTCGGTGCCCTCCTCTGACGACTCGACACAGCCCCTTCCTCGAATAAGCGTGCTATCTCCTCGTCGGGGTCCTCCTCCTCCTCCTCCTCTTCGTAGTCCCACGGGTCCACGTCACTCTCCTTCGCTTCTGCCTCCAACTGATCGATGAACGCCTCTTCGTTGGCCGAGTCGGACTCGTCCAAATAGCTATCTCCTCTCTTCTTCCTGGTCTTCTTCTCATTCCTCTTCTTGTCCGTACTCGCCGGTGCAACACGTGCCCCCGTCTTTGCTGCTACTTTGCGCTTGTCCGACGCTGCAGGTACCCCATGCTCCTCCGGCGTGGCCGGTACGAGCTTCGATGTCGCGGTGTCCTCGAGTGCCGATGTCGATGGATCCTGGCGTCGTCGGACACGACGTGCTGCCTCAGCAGGCGACTCACGAGCATGGATGATGTAGCAAAGAGCCAGGGACGCAGGACAGTCAGTGGATGGCTTGGACCTGCCATTGCCACGGCGAGGGGGCATCGTGCTCGAGGTAGTTGCTCTGAATGGTCGATGGCGGGTACACAGAGTGCGGTGCCGATCTGATCAAGGATGAGCAGCGGTTTCGTGCGTCGTGCCATGCATGCATTTGTCGATTATCAAAAAAAGAAGAAGAAAGAAGTAATATCTCGCGTACTGAACATAATTTGATCACAACAAGTGGCACAGCGTATTCTAGACTCGTAAATATCCCGTGCGTGCCTGTCACGTGGAGTTCAACAGAGTTGGATGTGCCGACGTGATCGTGCAGCAGTTGCGCGCGTCATTGCCCCATCAACACATGACACACACACGCGGGATGTGCGCGCCGATTCCCGTGACGACCACCCGGCTCACACTCCCCTAATTATATACTGGATTTTGGGCAGCGCCAAAGACCATTGAAGTGTCCATCACAATAAAGACAAGTCCCATCAATTCCCTACCCTTGGCTTCTTTGAGAAGGTAGACCGTACACGGTGGTCTTGTATAATAGTACTAGTACTACTGGACAACGGCTTGTACTCTTACTCTTCTCCCACACTAATAATTACTATCTCCTTCCTCCTGCCGCCGCCACACTCACCATGCAAGCCATGGCTCCACTGAGGAGGTGGAGAGGCCGGTCGATGATCCTCGCGGATAAATGGGAGAGAAATCGCCGCGAGGCACTTCTTGCTCTACCAGCCGCTCAAGCCCACCCTCTCATCGAGGCCCAATCTCCCCCGACAATGGCGCCAAATGTTCTAGCAGGCGAGGGCTCCTCCCGGTACGGTCTCGTTATTCTACTTCTTCTCCATCTCCCTCTCCATCATGATCTTAATCAGCTTCTTCTTGTTTTTCTTCTTCTTCTGGCTCTTCCTCTTCTACGTATTACAGGTCGGCCGTGGAGCCCGAATCCACCACGACGGAGGAGTTGCAGGACCCGTTTGGCCCCGTTCCATGTCTCAGCGAGGTAGCAAATCTCCACGCTGTTATTTCTCCGAGTTATGATGTGGATTTCTTAGATCCTGTCCGCCCCGTATTGGTTTTTCTTCTTCTTTTGCGAGATGTATTAGTTTTAATGAATATGACTAGATCTCTTGGTCTTTCCTTAATACTGTTGTTCATAGATTCACTATGGATTATTTGTGATTAGGATTAGTTTATCGTGGTCATGAATAGATCTCCAGGTCCATTTTTTAACACTGCGGCGAATAGATTCAACGGGGATTTTTTTGATCTGTATTAGTATTCACCTGGGACCTAGAGTGTAATTGTAGAATTCCTATTTCAATTAACATGAACGATGCAGCGATCGAAGGCCGAGTATCGTGAGAAGGTGGCCGCGATCAGTTCCAAGATTGCCAACCAACATGAGCTTGCACGCTCCCTCACCCAAGCTAATGAGAGCCTACGCAAGAAATTATCTGTGCAGAAGGAGATCTCGCTAGATTTTGCACGTGACGTCGTTAGGCTGCAGAAAGTGCTCGACCGTAACTTGAACATGCAAGAACAGGCCATCAAGATAATCAACGAGCTCACAGAGGAGAAGAAGAATCTCGTGGAAAGGTGCATTCTCTTGCAAGACGAAGTCAACGAGGCACTTAGAGGATGCATCGAGGAAACCAAGGCTACCATCCGAGCCTACCATGACATGAACCATTGCCTGGATGCAGTCAAGGAGATGAAGGCGGACATGAGCAGAGGGATCACCGTACTCGAGGGTGTTCGGAAAGAGAACGAGGAGCTAAGGGCATGTCTGGAGGCGTATCGGAGCAATGCCCAAGTCTGATTCCCGTTAGCGGGTACACGAATACCAGTTCGTCGTCCTCTCCTTTTGTAATGTTTAGGGTTCAGGGAGCAATTCCCATGTCTGCTTCCCATTATAGGGTACAATAAGAATCCTAGGGCAACTCCTTATCTATCTGGACACGTGTTGGTGTTCATGTTCATGAATGGACACCATGTTCTCTTTCCATTATGTATCTGGACATGGGTTTCTGCATTATGAGTTTGCCACTCTCCCACTACTATTTGGTGATATTGGGAAAAACCCACAACACACTAAACTACTGATAAATCTTATTTGTCTTTGAAATTGAAATTATGACAGTGCCACTAGTCGATTCATAAAATGTTGATTAGTCCTAGATTGCTTCTTCCTTGAAATTATGACAGTGCCACTAGTCGATTCAGTTAATTATGGAAACTAACCAGCTTGTCCTGGTGAACTGAACAAACCATACTATGTACTTTTGTTGCAGGGAAAGAGGCGAAAGATCGACCAGGACCTAGCGACCTGGCTAAATGACAAGATAGCAATCCAAAGGGAGAAGCGGAATTCCCCGAAAATGTCCTTTGACCAACTGCGCGCTGAAGTCGCGGTCCTTTCTGACAAGTGCCAGAAACTGAAGGAGTTAAACGCCGACTAGGCGAAGCTACACAGTGAAGGTCGCGCCTCGGCTAGGAAATAGGCGGAGATCATGAAAGGGATCTTGAAGGAAAATCGTATGGGTACAGACAAAATTCTCCAATCCGTGACGCAGCGCTGGAACCTACAGCTGAAGCACGACATAGTACTGAAGGAGTTGGCCAATCTTAGGGAGGAAAACAGGCAGCTCCGGGCTAGGCTCGCTTGAACACAACATATGTCTATTTAGTACTGAACTGCCTGGTTTATCCTCTGAAGTGGTGATTTTGTAAGTGTGAACTTAACTCTATGCATGATATGTGTGTTCGTCTGAAATTAGTTTTCTCGAGGATTGAGTTTGGCTTAGTTCAGAAAGCGCAACTGCAAGTCTTACAATTAAATTGTTGCAGGCATTGGTACAACATAAATTATGCATCTCGAATTTCCTTTATCCTCTATAGTCTGTCCTTGTTCATCCTCACGTGCCTTCTTCAGTTCCTTCAACAGATCGGCAATGCAGTACTCTAGCTTCTTCTTGTCTTCCTTGAGCTGATCCCTCTCCTTTTCTGCATTATGAATCAGCAACCTGTGACTATCCTGAAGCTTCTTTCAGTTCCAACAACCAAGCTCCCATCGATTCCGTCAGTTAGCTCTGACTGCAAATTCTCGATTTCTTGTTCTAGCTACTTATTTCGTACCGACAGCTTGTAATTTTTCAGCTGCATCACTTACATCAGTAAATCTCCCCGACCTTTCCAACTCATACATCTCCCATAACTGTGCCAAACATTTCTTAAGTGCATCGGGCCACTCAAGATCCCCCCATACTATTGCTTTACACACCAGGCCAACCTAAAAACACACACACTATAGTGTTATGAACATGCACGATACATTTTACTTCATGTCACAGTTGCACATAATGTAAACAAACCTGATTTGTACAGCCCAAAAACCATCTCCCAGTGTTACTGCCTTCGAATGCAACATATCTCCTCAGTTTTAGCCCATGGTCACATGGCACTTCTCCATAAAGATCTAGGCCCTCCCATTCGGAGTCATAGATCATCCTTGGTACCTATAGGTAAATGCAAAGCTGAAATCGAACACGATTGCATGCACATATGGAGCTCAGATTGAGAGATTTACCAATGCCTAACCCTAGCCCGAGAAAACAGAGGAACTCACATCGTGGAAGGAATACTCAATGTCGGAGAGAAGGCTGTCGCTGCTCGACTGGTCGTCCTTGCCGTTCAAGGACATCATGGCGAATGCGTCGTCGCAGGCGACGGCGACGGCGTCGGCGTCGGCGAGAGAGAGAGAGAGAGAGAGAGAGAGAGAGAGCAGCCCTTCTACCGCTGCAACGATGACTAAATTGGCATGTTACAATAGTTTAATGGATACAATGCCCTTTCCCTGGATTACTGTCTCCTGCCTGATATGGATTCTCTTAACACATTCTCATTTCAAATATTAAACTTGCACTCCCTCCATCCCAATTTCATTGCCTAACGAAAACATACCAGTATATTACATCATGCAAAGAAACAAAATCATGTCAACTACAAGGTACTTATGCATCACTTCTTCAGTCATGGTTTCACAAAACATTACATTATAATCTCTCAACAAACATAACCACAACATGGTTTCACAAAACATCACATTACAATCTCTCAACAAACGTAATCACAGAAACAAGTATATTACATCAACTCAAGAAACAAAATCATGTCGACTACAAGGTACTTACACATCACTTGTCCTGTCATGGTTTCGCAAAACATTACGTTACAGTCTCTCAACAAACAAAATAACAAAAACAAGTACAGTACATCATCTCAAGAAACATAATCATGTCAACTACAATGTATTCATGCATCACTAGTCCAGTCATGGTTTCACAAAACATTACATTACAATGTCCCAACAAACATAATAAAAGAAACAAGTACGGTACATCATCTTAAGAAACATAATCATGTCAACTACAATGTACTTATGTCTTATTACAACAACGATGGTTTCAGTGAGTGACATGTCCGAAAATCTCAACAGCTCACACAACATTATATCGCAATCTCTCAACAAACATAATCACAAAAGCATGCTCCAAATGCAACATCAGTCAATATTACAAATATAGGCAGGGAACCCCACGGTCCATATGACAAGCCCAGAGTAGCAGCTCTCATCAGATCTCATCAATGTCGACCACCTCATTCTGTTCAGCCACTACAGGGGCATCTACATCCACTATAACCTGTTCAACAACATCAGAAATGGTACAAAGGAAGAACACCTTCCTGGTTCGCTTCTTTCGCCGCATATCTACATAAGATCTTCAGTATCCAAAACATCTATGAATTGCTGCTTCTTATGATGCCACCACCGGATTTTTTCCATCTACTTAGGGCCAATACTGATTTCCTTACCGATCATCTCTCTCATTTCATCAAGAGTTATGTTTTTGGAATCGACAGTGATCTCTACAATACATGATGAAACTGGCTTGTTAACTCCCTCATCAAGTTTTGCCATGTATGAATCCACCTCTATGCATATACTGAACTTATCTAGATAGCATCTATTGGTCCGTATTCTCTAGGAGCAGAAGCTCTAGCAGCAAGATCTCCAGCATCTCCATACATATCATCAATCATCGCTTCAACTTTCATCTTACGATCAGCTACACAACACTCCCAAACCATCTGAAGCTCATGGGAGTGCTCAATTTGCTGATAGGTATCATTCATGTTGCGCCACACCAATTTTGTCCTCTGTCTAGAACCCTAGGGAATTCTAACGGCAAGCATATCTACCAGCTACGAAACAGACACAACCTCTTTGCAATTCACAAGCAGATGCACATCTTGCCCGAACACAACCCTCTCGCAACCAAAATCAAGCTTTGCAGTGTACTGCCGAACATGAACTTTGAACTCATATAGGTCACTTGTATCAAAGTTGTGCCTAATTTGATTAAAAAGGGGAACATTTCAGCTCATTCGATTCTATTATGCCGTAACTAATCTACTTGCAAGATAAGGCACAGATAAAAAAAATTCACCTCCCGCTCTTCTCCTGGGTTTTTTTCTTCGAGATCTGAGTGCTGCATCCACCCACCGGAGCCGAACAATCCGCCGCCGGCCTTGCTTTTCTCTTCAACCCGCTGCTCGTAGGTACCTTGGGAGCAGAATCCTTGCTGGCATCCTCCCTAAGCGGGGCTAAAGACCTCGTCGTTGCTACGCGTTGAGCCCCAGACTTGGGCCCCGACGGACCCTTTTCAGTCGGCGACGTAGCTACAACCTTCGCCTTGCAAGACATGCTGGGCTGCCGCCACCGGATTCAGTGTCGAGGGAGGGAGAAAAAAGGTCCTCTGCCGCCGACAGATTTAGGGTCGGGGAAGGGAAGAAAAGGGATCGCCGCAGCCGCCGCAACAAGATTCAGTGTCGAGAGTTAGGAAAGTACAGTAATGGATTTGCCCCTACGACACGTGCAGGGTGGCTAAGAAGAGTGACCGGTGAAGGAGGGGCACATCAGGAACTAGTGTAACGGAATATCCTGACTTACCAGCGCGATTTGAAAATATTGGGTTTGGCCATCATTCACTTGAAAGACCCCTCTTAGCAATTGGCGCCCCAACTTTTTGAATCGCGGTGATAAAGATCAACTTGGGTACCGCGTTGCCTGGCCACCCCAACTTTCGGGCCGCAGAATGATATTCTCATTTTCGTGTAGGGGCCTTTGAGCGTTCTGCTCTTGCCGGATCTACCAGCCGGCTTGCGGTCTGCAGCCAGAACCGAAGAGGAAGCCTTAGGAACCACGTACAGTAGTTTGCCGTGTCTGGGCCAACCGGCGAGTCCCCGAGGCGGATCGCCGACTCCGGGGTTAGAGTAATGCAGCCGGAAAAACCAATGTGTGCAACATGACTTGCTTATTTTACTGCGGAGTCCCTGAGACTGTGTCGAGTCCCCGGTACATACACTTCTTTTTCAAGTGTAAAAGGGGCAGAGCAGACTCATCTTCCATGGGCGTCCAGTTTCTCCGCCTGAGCGGTCCATCCTGCTCTTTTCTGGCTTGCGGGCGTCGATGAGGTAGTACGAGTTGTTCTGTAGCGCCCGACTGATTATGAATGGGCCCTCCCAAGGTGGAGATAGCTTGTGCATCCCCTTGGTGTCTTGGACCAGTCTTAGCACCAGATCGCCCTCGCGGAACGAAACGCTCTGTATTCGGCTGGCGTGGTAGTGATGCAGGTTTTGCTTGTAGATGGCTGACCTGGATAAGGCCAGTTCGCGGGCTTCCTCCAAGAGATCGACACTGTCTTCCCGTGCTTCTTTGGCCTGTTGTTCTGTGTAGAGCAGTTTGCGAGGTGCGTCGAACTCGATGTCAGTGGACAGAACCGCCTCCGCCCCGTAAACAAGGAAGAAGGGAGTGTAGCCGGTGGACCGGTTTGGCGTTGTGTGCAGGCTCCAGAGTACACCCGACAGCTCCTCAATCCAGCAGGTGGGAGATCTCATCAGTGGTTCGATCATCCGGGGCTTGATTCCGGCTAGGACCAGACCGTTTGCTTGTTCGCACTGCCCATTGGACTGGGGGTGTGCCACAGATGCAAGGTCCAGACAGATGCCCTTATCTTCGTAGAATTGTGCGAAAGCTCCCTTGGCAAAATTTGTTCCATTGTCGGTTATGATGCTGTTGGGGTAGCCAAAGCGTGTGATTATGTATGTGAAGAACTTGACCACCGTTGGCCCATCCAGCTTCTTTATTGGTTTTTCCTCAATCCACTTGGTGAACTTGTCCACCGCCACCAACAAGTGGGTGTGCCGGATCTGGCTATTTTGAAGGGGCCAACCATGTCCAGCCCCTAGACGGCGAATGGCCAGGTGATGGAAATAGTCTTGAGTGCTGCAGACGGAGTGTGCTTCTGCTGGCTGAACCACTGACACCCGTTGCACGCCTTGACAATCTGCTCAGTGTCTTCTAGTGTTGTGGGCTAGTAGAACCCGTGGCGGAATTCCTTTGCCACTATGGCTCGTGATGCGTGGTGTTAGCATTCGCCCCGGTGGATGTCTACGAGCAGCCGGATTCCTTCCTCTCGTCCCACACATCATTGATAGATGCCCCCAACGCTGCGCTTGTAGAGCTCGTCGTTGATGATGGTGTATGCGCTGGCCCTGCTCTTGATCTGTCTTGCTTGCACCTCCTCTTTAGGCAGCTCTCTGTTGGCTAGGAAATCCCTGAATGGCTTGGCCCATGTTGCTATTTCTCGGATGGCGCAAACCGCTTGCATTAGCAGGTTCACTTCTGCTTGGATGGCTGGGTCGGGCTCGTCCGGAGGCCGCGGGTGGGGCGGCAGAGCCGACAGCTTCTAGGCTGGAGGCCGCAGTCCCCGGGTGCAACCAAGCAGTCCCTGGGTGCGGTGCAGCCGTTGCGGAGGTCTTGGAGCCGGCAGTCCCCGGGTGCGGTGCAGCCGTCGCGGAAGTCTTGGAGCAGACAATCCTCGGGTGTGGCGAAGCAGTCTCCGGGTGCGGTGCAGCCGTCGTGGAAGTCTTGGAGCCGGCAGTCCCCGGGTCTGCGTCCAACACGATGGAGTCGGATTCAGGATACGGTGCGATTGATGGCTTGTGCAGGTGTTCAAGGAAAACTCTAGGAGGAATTCGTTGTCTTGTCGACCCGATGCGGGCAAGCGTGTCTGCGGCCTCGTTGTTCACCCTGGGAATATTATGAAACTCGCATCCTTCGAAACAGGCACATAGCTGCTGTACAAAGAAACGGTATAGAGCCATGTTTGCATCTCTAGCGTCCCAATCGCCTGACACTTGCTGCACCACCAGATTAGAATCGCCGAAGCATAGGATGCAACAGGTGCCTATTTCCTTTGCCATCTTGAGGCCGTGGACGAGTGCTTCATACTCAGCGACGTTGTTGGACACGTGGAAGTGGATCTGCAGCACGTATTCCAGCCGGTCTCCTTTTGGAGAGGTGATGACCACTCTGGCTCCGAGACCTCCATACATCTTGGAGCCATCGAAGTGCAGCTTCCAATGTGTGGAGTCAAGGCAAGGCGATAGGTATTGTGTTTCTGCCCAATCGACGAGGAAATTTGCCAAGGCCTGAGACTTGATCGCCGTTCTTGGCTCGTACTGTATGCTGTGGGCAGCGAGCTCTATGGCCCATTTCGCCACCCGGCTTGTGGCGTCTCTGTTGCCGATGATCTCCGCAAGTGGCGCTAACGCCACCACCCGGATGGAGTGCTCTTGGAAGTAGTGCTTCAGTTTCTTGACGGCCATGTACACGTCGTACACTAGCTTCTGGTAATGAGGGTAGTTCTGCTTTGAGAGCGAGAGTACCTCGCTCAGGTAGTACACCGGTCATTGCACCGCTGCGCCTTTCCCTCTTCCGGCCTCTCCACTACCAACACCACACTGACGGCCCTGTTTGTTGCTGCGATGTATATCAACATGGGTTCCTTCGCAGCTCGTGGTGCCAGGATGGGTGGCGAGGTGAGCATGCGCTTGAGGTCGCGGAAAGCTTCATCCATTTGTGATGTCCAGAAGAACTTGTTTGTTTTCTTCATGAGCTGGTATAGTGGGAGTGCTTTCTCGCCCAGCTGGCTGATGAACCGGCTGAGGGAAGCCAGGCAGCCGGTGAACTTCTGGACATCTCTCAAATTCTTGGGAAGTTGCATGCGCTCGATTGCACCGATCTTCTCCGGGTTAGCCTCGATCCCTCGCTCGGATACGAGAAACCAAGTAGCTGACCGGCTGGGACGCCAAATACGCACTTCTCTGGGTTCAACTTCATCTGGAACCGGCGGAGGTTAGTGAATGTTTCCTTCAGGTCCTCAAGGAGTGTCTGGCGCTCCTTGGTCTTGACTACCACATCGTCGACGTAGGCGTGTACGTTTCTGCCAATCTGATTCTGCAAACACTTCTGCATGCAGCGCTGGTATGTTGCTCTCGCGTTCTTCAATCCGGATGGCATTGTGGTGTAGCAGTAGGCTCCGTAAGGAGTGATAAATGATGTCTTTTTTTGATCAGCGGGGTTCAGCCGGATCTGGTGGTAGCCGGAATATGCGTCCAGAAACTACAACAACCCGCAGTCGGCCGTGGAATCTATTACTTGGTCTATCCTTGGCAGGGCAAATGGATCCTTGGGACATGCTTTGTTCAGACTGGTGTAGTAACACATATGCTCCAAGTCTTGTTCTACTTCAGCACGAGTACTAGGTTTTCCAGCCATTCCGAGTGGAAAACTTCCATGATGAATCCGGCTACGAGCAGCCGGGTGATCTCCTCCCCAATGGTTCTTCTTTTTTCTTCCACGAAGCGGCGTAGTGAATGTTTGACCGGTTTTTCATCTGGCCTGACATGTAAAGAGTGCTCGGCAAGCACCGTCGGAACACCTGGCATGTCCTTGGGGGACCATGCAAAGATATCCCGATTCTCACGGAGGAAGTCGACGAGCGTGCTTTCCTATTTGCTGTCAAGGCCGTCTCCGACCAGGACGAACTTGTCTGGGTCGGCCTCGTTCAGCAGGATCTTCCTCGTGCCCTTGGATGGCTTGAATTGTGCCCCCCGGCCGGCTTGGGTTCGCCAGCCGGCATGTCCTTCTGTAGGGCCACCACATTCTGCATGATTATGCGTTTTTCTTCTCTGATGATCATGGCCTCAGCTATCTTGGACCCGTCTGTGGCGCACTCCACAGACCGACTGTAGCAGCCGGCCATGGTGATGACCCCTTTGGGCCCTAGTAGCTTCATTTTGAGGTAGGCGTAATGTGGCACCGCCATGAACTTGGTGAGCGCTGGGCGCCCCAGGATTGCATGGTACGCGCTGCAGAGGTTGACCACCTCGAACCAGATAGGCTCGCGGGGGAAGTTGTCCTTCGTGCCGAAGATGACGTCCAGCCGGATTTTTCCAATGGGGGAGTGCGAAGGGCCGCGGACGGCTCCGTGGAAGGAGGTGTTTGATGGCTCCAGCTATGACTCACTGATACCGAGCCGGTCGATCGAGCTGCGGTACAGGAGGTTGATGCTGCTCCCCCCGTTGACGAGGCCGCAGGAGAATCTGCAGGAATGCTTCTGGGAGACAATGATAGGATCCAGAACCATGGCGTAGGGGCCTGGGTTAGGAAACTCAGCTGGCTGGTCCTTCCGGCTCCATGCAACTTCTTGCTCCGACCAGTTGAGGTACTGGGGAACGAGAGGAACGATTGCGTTCACCTCCACATCACGACGCCTTTTGTTGTGCTTGGTGTCCGTCTCCGTGGTGAAGATGTGGTAATTTCCCACCTGGCAAGGGTAGTTGTTCTTGTCGTCCTCCCTTCGACGTTGGCCTTGCGATCGCATGGCGGCCCACCGGCTAGAGGGGGTGGCGCCTGTCCAGCCGGTGCGCCAGCAATCTCCGCCATCTTCTTCATCCAGGTGCACTGGTGTGTCGTGTGCGTAGCTGGCTTGTTTCCCCCGCTGTGGAACTTGCATGGCCCATCAAGCATGGACTCAATGGTGTACTTGGGCCTTGGAGGCCGTTCATCAGGCTTCTGTCTCTGGCTTCCGGCTGCAGCCGGATCCTCCTGCACTGCTGCCACCTGCCTGGAGCCATATTGGCTGTCCGACTGGTCGTCCTTTCTCTTTCCATGGCGATTGTCATGCCGCCTCGAGTTGTGCCCATTCCCTTCCGGTTGGCGCTGATCCACAGCGACGTCGACGATTATTTTCCATTGGTCGTCCACCCAAATGGATCTTTTCATCGCCGCGTCGGCCGTGGCGTACTTGTCCGTGATGGCCATGGTCTGTGCCATGGTTGTGGGTTCCACCCGGCGAATCTTATGCTTGAGCATAGTGCCGTCTCTGTAGTCGTTGATGAAGAAATCAACTGCCTGATGTTTGCGTACCCCCTCACAGGAGTCGTGCATGCTTGTCCATCGAGTGATCTAGGAGCGATCAGAATTATCCGGGCCCTACACACAGAGAGAGAGCTCGCCAGGCCGGCCTGGGCGCTTGTAGGTCCTGGTGAAGTTGCGAACCAATGCCTGTTCGAAATCGATCCAAGCGTTGATGCTGTTGTCGGGGAGATTGTTTAGCCACGCTCTGGCTGAGTCGAGGAGCATAAGAGGGGCGTAGCGCACTGCCACCCGGCGGTTGCTGTTGGCGATGCCCACGGCGATGGTATAGTCCACCAACCAATCCTCTGGCTTGACCAAGCTGTTGTACTTTTGCGTATCCCTTGGGAGTGAAAATCCCTTTGGAAACGGTTCATTCTGGATGCGCGGTCCGAAACATCTTGGTCCGGCTGGACTTTCTTCCTCCAGCACGCGTGATTGGACCAACATGTCGATTCGCGCGTGCGCATCTTGTTGTTCATCCAGCTCGAGCGGTCCCAGCCGGCCAGACAGGCGGGACTTGGGGAGTGCTTGGCCTTTTCTGGCTTCGTCAGCCGGCTCGCAATTTTTGCTGGTAATAGCTGCCGCGTCGCAAGGGTTGTGCCCACGGCCTGCAGATCCACCGCGTGGGTGGTTGCTTTGTCTTGCTCCGTTTGGGGAAGACGCTTTGCTACCGCCTGCAGCCAGGTCCGCCATTCGGCGAGCTGGCTGGGTTCTGCTGTTGCCAGCCATGTTGAGTTCTGCCTCGGCCTGTTGTTTGTTCGCCATGACCACGAGGAGCTGGACGAGCGCTTGTTGATGCATCAGTTCTTCGCGCTCCAGTTGGCTAAGTTCTGCAACTTCCGCCTCGGCGGCCCTCAGGTTTTTGACAGGGGTGCTGTAGACCGGCTACACCGCGGGTGTGCGCGGATCAGCAGCACGATCCATCTCCGAACCGAGGTTTTGACCTGGCGGCTGAGCCAATTGGGCTGGTGCTAGGTAGGCGCACGAAGCCGTTCACGATGTTGTACTCCTGCATGGTGGCATTCATTCGCCGTTGGGCGGCTTCCACCTTGCCGGCTTCCTCGAGAAGGTTCTGGCAGGTGGTTTCCAGGGCTGCCGCAGCTACAGCTGGATCTGCCTCGATGGGGGTGATGGGGTTGCGGAGGTGCTCGTTGGACCAGTTGATCAAGTCCGGGTTCGGGAGGCATGAGTTGGTGGCCTGGCCGTCCACGTTGCGCTCCAGAGGTGGGCGGTGGTTCTCCACGGAGCCTGCCATCATGACTTCAACGCTGCCACTAGCGATGCGCGAGGCGGAGAAGCCAGGTGGTGCGCCAAAGATGGTGACGACCTCCCGAGGGAAGGTCTGAGGAACGGTGACGTCGTAGACGCGGTGTTCACCAAAGCGCATGATGGAGCCTCCGCTTGGGAAAGTCCCCACAGCAAAGCAGGATGCATTGTCGAGGACGCAGTCGTAGGAGCCGAGAGTGAGGACGAGTCCAGAGGCTACTCACTCACCAACGACGAGTGGAAGTCCCGTGCGAAAGATGATCCTAGCCGAAGTGCTATGCCCCACGGTGGGCGCCAATTGTCGTGGTGCGGAACACGGCAGTGCCATCGGGGATGGCTTGAAGGGGACACTCAGTTTGCTATCGGTGGCTACTCGCAATGGGTTGGGCAGAGATACTGTAGACACAGAGATGTACCCAGGTTTAGAGCCCTCTTGGCAAGGTAAAACTCCTAATCCTGCAAGGATATACTATCAAAGGGGGCGAACACCCAATACAAGTGATCCTTGAGCTGTTTCCTTGGCTACATCTTGCTAAGGATTCTCTAAGTCCTTCCAGTGTCTATTTTCCTTCTCCCCCACTTACCTAGAACACTAGCGCTACCCCCTTTATATACAGGTGGAGGAGGCAGCTTACAAGATGGGCTCTAGGGTTTACTGTTTGGATTTGGGCTTTACAAAGTGGGCCAACTGGACAAGGCCAAACGGTAGGCCCAGGTCCAGTCAAGCCTCCAGTAGAGAGGAGGACCATGCTTTAGCGCTCAACGCCCCTGCTTTACTTGTCATCCGGCTCTTTATCCGTCAGCCGGCTCTTTATGCGTAAGCCGAGGCTTTCCTCATTAGCCCTTGCTTTACTCGTCATCCTCCGGCTTTGGTGCAGTTGTCCAGTAGCGCAGGCCAGGCCAGCCAGCCTGTCCGGTAAAGGGTGTGCTCAGCAAGGAGCGTCGTCCTCACCGTACAATATCCAGCGGATCCGAGGCGGCCGGCTAGGAGCGGCCTCCTAGCCGGTTCTTCTGGCTACGTGGCTAGACGGGCCAGCCGGGGAATCTTGAGTATGGACCGGGTGGGAATTCCACCCGGCTGTGGTTCCTTAATCTGGGTCCAGGCGGCGTGTGCTCCTTGGAGCCAGCCGGTTGGTCCTGTCTTGGTCTACCCGGGGGTTATCACCCTAACAATCAGCAAAACAATTAGTCAAAATACATAATCCAAGTAAACAAAGAGTCTCACGTACTCTGTCTTTGCTGTCTGACTCCCTCCCCACCAGATCATCCACCTCTCTGCTGGCTTCCGTAGCACTCTCAACATATCTAGAGCACGAGGACAAAGGATAGAACACCATCACCAATGAGAACTGCGGGAGGTGGGAGTGGTCAGAATTAGGTTGAACCTGGCTAGGGAACAAGGACCTTGCCATGCATGGTGTACTGAACCACAAACTGTGCACAAACTTGAACATACAGTGCACTAATAAAACTCAAAATTGGTTGCTGGCAATATCCATTCATAGTTATGTGTATCGATTTAGCAATTCGACCATGCAATTATATATTTGGTTATTTATAAAATAAGATCATATAATTTAGAAATTTGAGCATACAATTAGGCGGAAGATAAGCACCTTTACTTGGAGGCCCGAGGAGCCAAGAACAAACCTCTCTGAAGGATCAACAATGCACAGACATAACGACCTAGAAGAAGATACATATATGGCAAGCAAAACAAACAGAGCATAGAGAGAGGATTAGCAGGCAGACATGTCATGAAACAAGCAAGGCGCAAGGCAGAGAAAGGATAGAGAACACTAGAGAAAGGAGACCCACCAGAATGCCTAAGATAAAAAGAGTGTAGAAGAAATGTGGCAGAAGAATCAGCCGAAACAATTAACAAGAGATTCTGGACTGGAATGACCTTGTCCTATATCAAGATGTTTGTGTGCCTGCTACAAAATGTACTGGCGAGGGGTTTTTCAGCTGAATTTCATTGACCATGTGTTAAACAGGTGAACTTGAAATAGAAATACTTGAATGTCGTCTGGCAATGATCATATAAAAAGATATTTTCATTTACCAGAAATTGATGAGCTTAATTTATGGATTGAGAAATAGTATGCGGTGTTATTTTTCCTCCCTCTACTATTATATGCAACACATTCTTTCCCTACTCACAACCGCCACACTGGATTCTCACCCACCAAACCAAAGTTCAATGACGAGGGAAGAGTATTGGGTCAAAAACTAAACAAGGAAGACGTTTTTCATATCATATCCTTGGATGGAGTATCTACTCAATAACAATCAGTTTCAGATTCATCTTATTAAACTTTAATTGTTATCCTGGTAGACTAACAATTAGTAGACAATCATCGTCGTCCTGATCTCTGCTATTAAACAAACAGTTTTGACTTTCAAAATGGAATAATAGAGAAAACTCTAGAGTAGTGATCTTGCACACTGGTATTTGCATTCGAGTTACATAATTTACTCGAATCTAATAAAAATAATATAAACGAATGAGGGCAACTTAGTTTCAATAGCACAAACATAGGATGAGATGTACCCGGCTTATGCATGTCTAAGAAGAACTAAATAGCTTGGCTTTCACAACCAATCTGCACCAACCTTATACGATTCATCATGAAAGCAGTACAAGAATTCTTATTTACAAATCAAGAAACCGTGTAAGGATTTAACTATGTTCAAGTGGCACGTAGCTACAGCTGCTATATATGCGACATCTAAATATATCAACAATAAATCCATAATTCCATGCAGGTCTCACCGGCAACGTGCAACTATCAATTATTAATAGCAAGAAAAACTTTGCCATCAGTGATTGTCATTAACTCTTAGATCCGAGAGCCACAAGAAACTGAATCTGCTAATCGTTAAGTAAAGCAGGCTCCAGCTGAAAACACCCGCTCCTGTCTCGCCCCCTGCGCGGGTGAGCAGGAGCACGCAGTGTCGCCGCCTCTCTCCTCCCCCTCTTTGTCCCCCTCCGCCGCCGTCGGCGCCAGCCGCCGGGCACGGCCCGGGCGGTGCCGGCGGCGGCACCCTCATCCTCTACCCGCTTGGTCTGTGGGCACGCGTGGGGCGGCTTGCTTCAGGTGGTGCGTCTCGGGAGCTTTGGCGCGGCTGCGTCCGAGGAGCACGCAGGACGGCGCCGGGCTGCTGCAGGGTGGCGTGGTGAACGGTGGTGAGGCGCAGTACATAGCTGGGCGGCGGCCGGCGATCCGAGATCTGGGCCCTGGCTGGGTGGCGGCCGAAGCTCCCAAATCTGGGGGCCTGCGAGGCCCATCTGGCTGGGGCCCTAGGCCCATCTAGGTTGACTGCGGGCTGCCCCGGCGTTGTCTATGCCTATCCAGATGGTGGTGTTGACAGTTTCTTGAGGCTAGGGTTGGTGCTTCGGCGGCCGGCCTGTTGCAGCGTGGCAGCGGACTTTACGGGCCCGCTGGGCCCGACTGGACCTTATTGGGACCGGTGTGCCTCAAGACAGGAAATGTGTGGGGGAGTCAGCTGCGGCATGGACATGGCCAGGGCGACTCATTTTCCTCGATGGTGTCCGATGCTGCTGCCATCCTCGACGCCTAGCCATATCCACGCCTAAGGCCATGACCATAGGAAGGAGTAAATATGAGGCAGACATGGCACGACACAGAGGCTAGAGCACATCTCGAGGCGGTGCACCACGCCGGCGCCAAGGTCCACTGGCGCGTCACCACCCTCCTCCGCGACCTGCTCCTGTAGCGCCTCCTCCACTCGCCACCATGGCCACATCCTTAGGCCGCGCATCGTACAGACCTATAGATTTAGCACACAAAAATTCTGCAGTAGTTGAAACCCAAAAATAAGCATGATTGGCAGCAACATGGGATTAGTAGTTCTATTCTAATAGATATGTGCAGAAGACACATCACGCATGAGAAAATAAGTATCATCCCACTATTTTTATTGGTCCAGAACTCTAGAACAAATTAATATTACATATAAAAATTGGAACATTGATGAAATTTATGAATACTTTTTAGAAACTCAAATGAGTTACAGACTTTGAGCTAACAACATATGTTTGCAGGGAAAATACACTCCAAATGATATTCCATAATGGAAGGAATGAGTTGCAGATTTACTGGAATAAAAAAATACGATACTTTTCTAGTCGCAAAATAAATCCAATTGTCCATAAACACATTAACGGCAAAAAGTGGTAGACAGTAGCGATTTCACAAAAGTGGGTTTTCCATAGAAATGCTCTCCTCTCTAGTTTGAAACAACAAATAGATTTTACATTTGTATATTATAGAAAATCAACTGGAAATTCCACGTTGTAAGCATTGAAAGGTGATACATACCGAGTGGGCACGCAAGTCATATGCAGATCTCTCAGCAATTCCAACACACTCGATCCACCAATAAAAACGTTCAGTCTCTGCATACCAACAATCAACAGCATAGTGATCCATTTAGTTTGGCCATATGTTGTCAGAACCATAGACGGTATTTGTCAATCCCAAGCTGCATCAAGAAGAGATAGACCCTTCCAATAAAATATCCAAGGGTCTCATGGTTCATAGTTTCCTGTAGGTTGTGGCAAGTGGTACTTAGAGATAGATGCCACAACTAATTATTAAAAGTTCGGTCCTAAGAGCAGCAAAATCAAGAGTTGAAATCAGATATTGCTAGAAGTATTAGATAACAAGAGTTGAAATCAGGTCTTAGCACCGAACTTTTAGCAATATCTGATACCTAGTTGCTAGAAGTATCAGATAAAAAGAGTGGCATCAGCAATACCATTGTTGAAATCACAATAGTGCGGGCATCATCAACTCGCCGCCTAGTCCTCCCGAGGTTTGCCCTTCCACCGTCACAGTTCACCATCCCGCCACCATTCTGGTCTTGGCTAGAAGGGGAGGGGACCGCCCAGGGGAAGAGGGCTAGACGGGTCAGGGATAGGCGAGGAAGGGCGGCCATGGAAGAAGGAAGCCAGGGGAAGGTCCGCCAGGGAAGGGATGGGGGGGACCTACATGTGCGCCATCATCGAGGTCCAATCCCTAGAGCCGCACGTCGCTGCTCGGTAGATCGGAGGAGGCCAAGGGTGAAGGAGACGAGGTGCCTCCTCTAGGAGAGAGCACCGCCCCAAGCCTCTCCTCCACCAGTCACCGCTCCTCCACCTCCGGCCCAATGCCTCCCTTCCACCCCTCGAGCTTAATCCCGCTGAGTCGCCGCCGCCGGAGCCGTCCGTCACCGCTCCTCCACCTCTAGCCCAGCTCCACCCTTCCGCCCATCTAGTCCAATCTTGTTGAGCCACCACCGCCATCCTGTGGAGGAGAGGAGGAGACGCAGGAAGAAGAGTTTGGTCAGGAATTTTTATCTCGCGTGTAAGTCGAGTTTCACCCTAGTTGGTCAGGATGTGCACCACACGTGAGACTTCCAAGTCATGTTCTCGTGACACCACACTCATCCGGGCCCAATAGTTATTGACGTTAGAAGGCAACACAGAGGTGACCGAGCTGTGGGGTAAATCGAATGGCTCGGGTGAATTGGTGGGATGAAAACGTAGTGTTCGTACCGAATCGAACGCCTCACGAGCGCACACGTGGATCCTCTCAACAGCCGGGTAGGCTCGTGCCTTTTATAGAAGTAATTACTTCTGGTTAGTAGTGGTTTCTCGTCTAGGACTTGATCAGTAAAATTAGGTCAGATTGTATTGCTTTCACAGAACTTTTTCTGACGAGTTGGTGCAATTATGCGTACGGAAAGGAAGAAGAAAAAAAGAGACACAGTTTCCGTCTAGAGTTTGCGCATACGTATGTGTACTCAGCTTATTTGGACCCTTAACGTGCAGGAATTTGTCCTGTTTATTTTGGGTGATTAGCAAGGTGTGCTTCCAGGTAGCATGCAGAGGATGATTTATGACTTAATCAGGTTACTGGCACCGAATATGGAAGAAGCACCAAGAGGAAGTCTAGCTAGCTAAGTGGGAGGATGTGGTGTGGCAGGTTGGCAAGACTTGATGTCGGATAGTGGCGATTTTGCTAATACGACGCCATACGCTGGAGAAGACCTTTCGGCGTTGAGGATAACGCATTTCCAAGGGGGAGAGAATGATGTGGACATCTCATGTAGTTTGATACACCAGGACAACCGATGACATGTAATAATTTAGTCTAAGGTCGTGTCAAACGATTGCTACGTTTATGAGTCAGAGTCCAATTAGGGTTTTTATTTGTATGGGACTAGGTCGAGTCTGACTGCCCCAGCCCTCATATAAGGAGCTGGCCGATCTAGGGTTTAGTTTAGGTTTGAGTTTATTCATAATAATGTAGACCTTGAAGTTCATATTATCACCGTCCCTCTAGGATCGGCATGTGTGACGGCGTCTCGGACGTTCGTCCAGTTATCAATGAATAAAGACATGAGAGTTCTTGAATTATCAAGAGTAATCGTGTGTGCGCGAAGGTCCTCGAATTGTCGAGGGTTGTCGAGTTTTGGCGTGTCTATTCCAGCGCGAGGTTTGTCGTTCGTCGTCGAGTTGCTCGCGGGATTGTCGTTCCCTAATCTCCAGGTTACATGTTTCTCTCACGTGATTGGGCGATCTATCAGATCCATTAGATTTGGAGGTGCATCGTGAAAGATCAGGCCAAGTAATCCGTATCACCAGGCCTGGCGCTAGAATCCTTCTTCTGTCTTCTTTTCCAGGCTTCTTTCTTGGGTGTCTTGGCTCCAGGTTCATCCTTGTCCCCACTTCTTGGCATCATGGTCATGGACCTAGTCATATCATAGCATTTGACTCAAGTAGGATCCCATTCATATGATAACCAAAGGAAAGTGAGTTATGGAAGGAATTCACCTTTGGGTGATGGTTGGCGTAGCATGATATGGACGAACGGTGACTGCCATATGTTGGGTTGCATCATCTCACCCCTCTTGAAAACGAGTCGACGTCGATGATGTTCTTTCATCATGCAAGGAAGGAGGTGTGCCCTTGGCCTTGTTCTAGGACACAGACGGATCACCGGTGTCAAAGCCATTCTCAAACACGTTGAAAAGCTTGTAGAACTTCTTGCCATCATGTTGTGGTTGGAGATCTTGTAGCATGATCCTTATAGGTGGTGTTGTATCATGGGTACCTTGAAGAACCGACAACAAAGATAGAGAATTGTATGATGGATTGTTAGTATGGGTCACGCTCAAGGCTCTCTTCTCACATTTGGTGGCCACTCATTTGGGGTTTGTGGCACTCGCTCTCATGAAGGTGGTTCACTCTCTCACCACTCATCTCACAAGGGTCCTTGGCTTGATTTATCATATGCACGAATGTCATGTAGGATGCGATAACTTGGCTTGGCATCATGGGTTGGAGCACGAATGTCTTGCCGTTCCACTTGAAGGGGTATTGGTTAGTGCTACCATGATGTATTGCTCTTCTATCGTATTTCCATGGTCTCCCAAGTAACATGTGGCACATGGACATTGGCACGACATCACACTCGACGACATCTTCATACGGGCCAATCTTGAAGGAGACATTGACCTTTGATGTGATAGGGGTGAGGGTTCTCTATGCATGGCAACTTGAGTTTCTCACAAAGCTCTGTACTTGCGAGGTTGTGGCAACTACCTCCATCAATGATCACCTTTATGGACTTTCCATTAATTTTGGCACGAGTTTGGAAGATATTGCGTGTTGGTCCTCTCTGGGTATGGAGTTTTTATTAAGACTTGAGCAATGACTAGGGAAGGACTTGGATCATGCTCACATATGAGGGTGTCCTCCACTTCCATCGCGGCTCCCCTTGCAATTGCTCGTTGAGTCAACGCTTCATATTCCTCTTCACCCATGGAGTATGTTGCGACATTCTCATCCGTAAGCATAACCCTTGTGTTGGAAACTCATAAGACTTGTGACCCTTCACTCCACACTTGAAGAAGTGACTTGACTATCCGATGTCGTATTGGAGGAAAATGCTATCGTGGTCTTTGGTTGCTTGGATGAGCTTGGTGCTTGGTTTGTTGGCTTGTTGGAGGTATTTACATTGACGAACGCAAAGGATGCCTTTGTATTGTCATAAGCATTCTATTTTTGCAAGTGACGCTCGTCTTTGGTAGCTTGATGGAGGATCTCGGTGAGGTTCTTGTACGGTTGAAAGTCAACGATCTTCCATATTGGGTGGCTCAAACCATTGAGGAACCTTTCTATCGTTTGCTCTTCAGTCTCTCTCACATTGGCTCGTGTCATAGTCTTCTCCATTTTCTTGTAGAACTCTTCAATTGACTTTTTGCCTTGCCTCAAATTTTGTAGCTTATGGAAGAAATTTTGTCTATAACGCTCGGGGACAAATCTCTTGTATATCACTTCCTTCATCTCCGTCCAAATTTCAATTGGAGGCTCATATTGGTTCCCATGGTGTTTTTGGTACTTACCACCTAAACATTTGCATAGTCCTCAAACTCAAGGGATGTCATTGCAACTTTCTTCTCTTCAGAGTAATTGTGGACTCAAAAGATTTTGTCATCTTTGAGCTCCCAATCAATGTATGCATCGGCGTCTTGTTCTCCCTTGAACTTGGGCATACTGAACTTGAGATTTCCAAACTTTCCATCTTCATGCTCACAGTGGTAGTTGCGGTGTTCTTGTCTCATGCTAGGTTCACTTGGTGGTGAATGTGGAGGAGGAGGATAAGGAGCTCGGTTCTCTCGGGGTGGCGGTGGAGGAGGGGCTTGATGATTCTCAAAGTGTTGACGGCTAACCTCGTGGGTGGCCCGAACTTCACGGATCTCATGGTCAAATCGATGGGAAAGCGAGGGGAAAAGGGGGAAAGGTAGCAGAAGTGGACGCACACCTCGCGAAGAACACGATGAACACATGCAAAAATCACATGATACAAGGCCGATTGCTGCCATCGGTGGCCACCGATCTGATAGAATCCTCGCAAGGAAAGATTGGTCAATGTGCTCCCTCGATCCCAAGCGGAGAGGGAAGAACACCTTGTAGAGGGTGTTGACAACTATGCTCGTAGTCGCAAACATAGGCCTTGTACAATGAGGGAGGCGCGATGCAAACTCCAACAAGGTGGTGACGATAGTCGGTCCCCTTGGGCAAGGGGATGAGGCAAAACTAGAGATTACACAAAGGGGGTTGTAGCCTCCGGATACATGAGGGGGTGGGGCATTATATATAGGCCAGCCACATAACACGGCGTAGGTTGGGGAATAATTCTAGGGTTTATAATGAACTAGAGGGGTACATGGGCCAAAGGCCCAGCTGGCGGCGCGCAGGCCCATTCACTTAGGCCAGAGACTCCAGGGTGCAGGGGCTGGAGACTCCGGGGTCGATGACATTCTCCAGGGTAGACTCCGGGGTGGCGGACAGAGAGCTCCTGGCTATATCCGGTGTCCTGCCTAGAATCCTGGCGGTGGAGACTCCGGGGCCAAGGGCTGTAGACTCCGGTGTAGAGGGCCAAACACTCTAGGGTGGCCGGAGACTCTGGTGTGGTTGCTTCTATCAGGGCATGTCTCCGGAGGGGTGTACTGAACCCTCCTAGGATGAGTCTGGAGTCCTTGCCAGAGTCCTGGCTGGAGACTCTGGTGTTGGAGGCTGAAGAATCCAGGCTTCAGGGCTGGAGACTCCGGGCTTGTTAAGGGGTAACCCCGTGGGTGGCCCGATCTTCACGGATCTCGTGGTCAAATGGATGCGAAAGCTAGGGGCAAGGGAGAAGGTAGTGGAAGCGGACGCACACCTCGCGAAGAACACAATGAACACATGAAAAACTCACACGATACAAAGCCGATTACTCCCGCTGGTGGCTACCGGTCCGATATAAACCTCGCAAGGAAAGATCGGTCAACGTGCTCCCTCCAAGAGATCGACACTGTCTTCCCGTGCTTCTTTGGCCGGGTGATCTGTGTAGAGCAGTTTGTGGGGTGCGTCGAACTTGATGTCAGTGGACAGAACCGCCTCCGCCCTATAAACGAGGAAGAAGGGAGTGTAGCCGGTGGACCAATTTGGCATTGTGCGCAGGCGCCAGAGTACAGCCGGCGGCTCCTCAATCCAGCAGCCGGGAGATCTCATCAGTGGTTCGATCAGCCGGGGCTTGATTCCAGCTATGACCAGACCATTTGCCCGTTCGCACTGCCCATTGGACTAGGGGCGTGCCACATATGCGAGGTCTAGACGGATGCCCTTATCTCCACATAATCGTACGATAGCTCCCTTGGCAAAATTTCTTCCTTTGTCGGTTATGATGTTGTTGGGGTAGCCAAAGCGTGTGATTATGTCTGTGAAGAACTTGACCATCGTTGGCCCATCCAGCTTCTTTATCGGCTTTGCCTCAATCCACTTGGTGAACTTGTCCACCGCCACCAGCAAGTGGGTCATGCCGGGTCTGGCCATTTTGAAGGGGCCAACCATGTCCAGCCCCTAGACGGCGAACGGCCAGGTGATGGGAATAGTCTTGAGTGCTGCAGACGGAGTGTGCTTCTACTGGCTGAACCGCTGACACCCGCTGCATGCCTTGACAATATTCTCAGCGGCTTCTAGTGTTGTGGGCCAGTAGAACCCGTGGCGGAATGCCTTGGCCACTATGGCTCGTGACGATGCGTGGTGTCCGCATTCGCCCAGGCGGATGTCGAGCAGCAGCCGGATTCCTGCCTCTTGTCCCATGCATCGTTGATAGATGCCGCTAATGCTGCGCTTGTAGAGCTTGTTGTTGATGATGGTGTATGTGCTGGCCCTGCGCTTGATCTGTCTTGCCTGCACCTCCTCTTCAGGCAGCTCTCCGTTGGCTGGGAAATCCCTGAACGGCTTGGCCCATGTTGGTGTTTCCAGGATGGCGCAAACCGCTTGCATTAGCAGGTTCACTTATGCTTGGATGGTCGGGTCGGGCTTGTTTGGAGGCCGTCTGGGTGGGGCGGCGGAGCTGGCAGCTTCTAGGCTAGAGGCGGCAGTCCCCGGGTGCGGTGCAGCCGTTGTAGAGGTCTTGGAGCCGGCAGTCCCTGGGTGCGGTGCAGCCGTCGCGGAAGTCTTGGAGCCGGCAGTCCCCGAGTGCGGCGAAGTAGTCGTGGGTGTGGTGCAACCATCACGGAAGTCTTGGAGCCTGCAGTCCCCGGGTCTGCGTCCAACACGATGGAGTCGGATTCGGGAGACGGTGCGATTGATGGCTTGCGCAGGTGTTCAAGGCAAACTCCAGGAAGAATTGGTTGTCTTGTCAACATGATGCGGGCAAGCGTGTCTGCGGCCTCGTTGTTCACCCTGGGAACATGATGAAACTCGCATCCTTCAAACCATACACATAGCTGCTGTACGAAGAAATGGTATAGAGCCATGTTTGCATCTCTAGCGTCCCAGTCGCCTGACACTTGCTGCACCACCAGATCAGAATCGCCGAAGCATAGGATGCGCCGAATACCTATTTACTTTGCCATCTTGAGGCCGTGGACGAGCGCTTCATACTCGGCGACGTTGTTGGACGCGCGGAAGTGGATCCGCAACACGTATTCTAGCCGGTCTCCTTTTGGAGAGGTGATGACCACTCTATCTCCGAGACCTCCATAGATCTTGGAGCCGTCGAAGTGCAGCTTCCAATGCGTGGAGTCAGGGTAAGGCGGCAGGTATTATGTTTCTGCCCAATCGACGAGGAAATCCGCCAAGGCCTGAGACTTGATCGCCGTCCTTGGCTCGTATTGTATGTTGTGGGAGGCGAGCTCTATGGCCCATGTCGCCACCCGCCCTGTGGCGTCTCTATTGCCGATGATCTCTGCAAGTGGCGCTAATGCCACCACCCGGATGGAGTGCTGTTGGAAGTAGTGCTTCAGTTTCTTGGCGGCCATGTACACGTCGTACACTAGCTTCTGGTAATGAGGGTAGTTCTACTTCGAGAGCGAGAGTACCTCACTCAGGTAGTACACCGGTCGTTGCACCAGCTGCGCCTTTCCTTCTTCCGGCCTCTCCACTACCAACACCACACTAACGACCCTCTTTGTTGCTGGGATGTACCAATCTTCGCTGCTGGTGCTGCCAGGATGGGTGGAGAGGTGAGTATGCGCTTGAGGTCGCGGAAAGCTTCATCCGCCTGCGATGTCTAGACGAACTTGTTCGTTTTCTTCATTAGCTAGTAAAGTGGGAGTGCTTTCTTGCCCAGCCGGCTAATGAACCGACTGAGGGAAGCCAAGCAGCCGGTGAACTTCTGGACATCTCTCAAATTCTTGGGTTGCATGCGCTCGATTGCACCAATCTTTTCCGGGTTCGCCTCGATCCCTCGCTCGGATACGAGAAAACCAAGTAGCTGACCGACTGGGACGCCAAATACGCACTTCTCCGGGTTCAACTTCATCTGGAACCGGCGGAGGTTATTGAATGTTTCCTTCAGGTCATCAAGGAGTGTCTGGAGCTCCTTGGTCTTGACTACCACATCGTCGACGTAGGCGTGTACGTTTCTGCCAATCTGATTCTGCAAGCACTTCTGCATGCAACGCTGTTATGTTGCTCCAGCATTCTTCAAAACGAATGGCATTGTGGTGTAGCAGTAGGCTCCGTAAGGAGTGATGAATGATGTATTTATTGAATCAGCGGGGTTCAACCGGATCTGGTGGTAGCCGGAATATGCGTCCAGACATGACAACAGCTCGCATTCGGCCATGGAATCAGTTACTTGGTCTATCCTTGGCAGGGCGAATGGATCCTTGGGACATGCTTTGTTTAGACATGTGTAGTCAACACACATGCGCCAAGTCTTGTTCTTCTTCAGCACGAGCACTAGGTTTGCCAGCCATTTCTAGGTGGAAAACTTCCATGATGAATCCGGCTGCGAGCAGCCGGGTGATCTCCTCCCCAATTGTTCTTTTTTCTTTCCCCGAATGAATCCGGCTCGATGCAACTTCTTGCTCTGACCAGTTGAGGTACTAGGGAACGAGAGGAACAATTGCGTTCACCTCCGCATCGCGACGCCTTTTGTTGTGCTTTGTGTCTGGCTCCATGGTGAAGATGTGGTAATTTACCACATGGCGAGGGTAGTTGTTGTCGGCGTCCTCCCTTCGACGTTGGTTGTTGCGATCGCCTGTCGGCCTACCGCCTAGAGGGGGTGGTGCCTGTCCAGCCGGTGCGCCAGCAATCTCCGCCATCTTCTTCGTCTAGGTGCACTAGCGTGTCGTGTGCGTAGCCAACTTGTTGCCCCCTTTGTGGAACTTGCATGGCCCATCAAGCATGGACTCAATGGTGTACTTGGGCCTTGGAGGCCGTTCATCAGGCTTCTATCTCAGACTTCCACCTACAGCCGGATCCTCCTGCACTGCTGCCACCTGCCTAGAGCCATATTAGTTGTTCGGTTGGTCGTCCTTTCTCTTGCCGTCGAGATTGTCGTGTGGCCTGGAGTTGTGCCCATTCCCTTCCGGCTGGCGCCGATCCACGGCGACGTCGACGATTATTTGCCCTTGGTCGTCCACCCGGATGGATCTTTTCATCGTCGCGTCGGCCGTGGCGTACTTTTCCGCGATGGCCATGGTCTGTGCCATGGTTGTGGGTTCCACCCGGCGAATCTTATGCTTGAGCATAGTGCCATCTTTGCAGCCGTTGATGAAGAAATCAACTGCCTGATGTTCGCGTACCCCCTCACAGGAATTGTGCATGCTTGTCCATCGAGTGATGTAGGAGCGATTAGATTCATCCGGGCCCTGCACACATAGAGCAAGCTCGCCAGGCCGGCCTAGGCGCTTGTAGGTGCTAGTGAAGTTGCGAACTAACGCCTGTTCGAAATCGATCCAAGCATTGATGTTGTTGTCGGGGAGACTGTTTAGCCACGTTCTGGCTGAGTCGAGGAGCATAAGAGGGGCGTAGCGCACTGCCACCCGGCGGCTGCCATTGGCGATGCCCACGGTGGTGGTATAGTCCACCAACCAATCCTCCATCTTGACCGAGCCATTGTACTTTGGAGTATCCTTTGGGAGCGAAAATCCCTTTGGAAACGGTTCGTTCCAGCGTGCATGATTGGACCAACAGGTCGATTCGCGCGCGCGCATCTTGTTGTTCATCCGGCTCGAGCGGTCCTAGCCGGCCAGATAGGTAGGACTTGGGGAGAGCTTGGACTTTTCCGGCTTCGTCAGCCGGCTCGCGATTTTTCCTGGTAACAGCTGCAGCGTCACGAGCGTTGTGCTCGTGGCCTAGAGATCCACCGTGTGGGCGGTTGGTTTGTCTTGCTCCGTTTGGGGAATATGCTTTGCTGCCGCCTGCAGCCGGGTCCGCCATCCGGCGAGCTGGTTGGGTTCTGTTGTTGCCAGCCATGCTGAGTTCTGCCTCAGCCTGTTGTTTGTTCGCCGTGACCACGAGAAGCTGGACGAGCGCTTGTTGACGGAGCGGTTCCTCGCCCTCTAGGTGGCTAAGTTCTGCAACTGCCACCTCCGTGGCCCTCGGATTTTTGGTGGGGGTGCTGTAGACCGGCTACACCGTGGGTGTGCACGGATCAGCATCACGATCCACTCCGAACCGAGGTTTCGGCCTGGCGGCTGAGTCAATCAGCTGGAGCCGGGTAGCCGCACAAAGCCATGCACGATGTTGTACTCCCGCATGGTGGAATTCATTCGCTGTTGGGCGGCTTCCACCTTGTCGGCTTCCTCCAGAAGGTTCTGGCGGGTGGTTTCTAGGGCTGCCGCAGCTGCAGCTGGATCCGCCTCAATGGGGGTGATGGGGTTGTGGAGATGCTCGATGGACGAGTTGATCAAGTCCGGGTTCGGGAGGCGTGAGTTCGTGGCTTGGACGTCCACGTTGCGTTCCAGAGGTGGGCGGTGGTTCTCCACGGAGCCTGCCATCATGACTTCAATGCCGCCACTAGCGTGGGGCGGAGAAGCCAGGTGGTGTGCCGAAGATGGTGATGACCTCGTGAGGGAAGGCCTCAGGAACGGTAACGACGTAGACGCGGTGTTTCTCGAAGCGTAGTCATAGGAGCCGAGAGTGAGGACGAGGCCAGAGGCTACTCGCTCACCAACGACGAGTGGAAGTCCCGTGCGAAAGATGATCCCAGCCATAGCACTGTGCCCCACGGTGGGCACCAACTATCGTGGTGTGGAACACGGCAGTGCCATCGGGGATGGCTTGAAGGGGACACTCAGTTTTCTTTTGGTGGCTACTCGCAACGGGTTGGGCACAGATACTGCAGACACAACGATGTACCTAGGTTAGGATCCCTCTTGGCGAGGTAAAACTCCTACTCCTGCAAGGATATACTATCAAAGGGGGCGAACGCCCAATACAAGTGCTCCTTGAGTTGTTTCCTTTGCTACTTCTTGCTAAGGATTCTCTAAGTCCTTCTGGTGTCTATTTTCCTTCTCCCCCCACTTACCTAGAACCCTAGCGCTACCCCCTTTATATACAGGTTGAGGAGGTAGCTTACAAGATGGGCTCTAGGATTTACAGTTTGGATTTGGGCTTTACAAAGTGGGTCGACTGGATAGGGCAAACGGTAGGCCCGGGTCCAGTCAAGCCACCAGTATAGAGGAGGACCATACTTTAGCGCTCAGCGCCCTGCTTTACTTGTCATCCGACTCTTTATCCATCAGCCGACTCTTTATGTGTAAGCCGGGGCTTTCCTCGTTAGCCCTTGCTTTACTCATCATCCTTAGGCTTTGGCGCAGTTGTCCAGTAGCACCGGCTAGGCTAGCCAGCCTATCCGGTCAAGGGTGCGCTCAGCAAGGAGCGCCATCCTCACCGTACAATATCCAACAGATCCGAGGCGGACGGCTAGGAGCAGCCTCCGAGCCGGTTCTTCTGGCTACCCGGCTAGACGGACCCGCCGGGGAATCTTGAGTTTGGACCGGGTGGGAAATCCACCCGGCTGTGGTTCCTTCATCTAGGTCCAGGTGGCGTGTGCTCCTTGGAGCCAGCCGATTGGTTTCGTCTTGGTCTACCCGGGGGTTATCCCCCCGACAATCAGCAAAACAATCAGTCAAAATACATAATCCAAGTAAACAAAGAGTCTCACCTACTCTGTCTTTGCTGTCTGACTCCCTCCCCACTAGATCATCCACCTCTCTGCTGGCTTCCATAGCACTCTCAACATCTCTAGAGCACAAGCACAAAGGATAGAACACCATCGCCAATGAGAACTGCGGAAGGTGGGAGTGGTCAGAATTAGGTTGAACCTGGCTAGGGAACAAGGACCTTGCCATGCATGGTGTACTGAACGACAAACTGTGCACAAAATTGAACATATAGTGCACCAATAAAACTCAAAATTGGTTGCTGGCAATATCCATTCACAGTTATGTGTATCCATTTAGCAATTCGACCATGCAATTATATATTTGGTTATTTATAAAATAAGAACATATTATTTAGAAATTCAAGCATACAATTAAGCGGAAGATAAGCACCTTTACTTGGCGACCCGGGGAGCCAAGAACAAACCTCTCTGAAGGATCAGCAATGCACAGACATAACAACGTAGAAGAAGATACATATGGCAAGCAAAACAAACAGAGCACAAAAAGAGGATTAGCAGGCAGACATTTCATGATACAAGCGAGGCGCAGGGCAGAGAAAGGATAGAGAACACTAGAGAAAGGAGACCCACCAGAATGCCTAAGATAAAAGGAGTGTAGAAGAAATGTTGCAGAAGAATCAGCCGAAACAATTAACAAGAGATTCTGAACTAGAATGACCTTTGAAATGGATCGTATGGGCTCCTAGAGGGTGGGTGAATAGGTGCGACTTCAAATTTTAATGCCTTTTCAGTTTTAGGCTTAACACAAACGGTAAATTCTCTAGATAAACTATTTGGTGGAATTTCCCTATATGCAAACCTATCTACTAGCGAGTAATGAGCGAGTGGAAGAGGAACGGGTGAACCGTAGTGAAGCACGTGGAGACACAGGATTTGTTTGACCGTAGTTCCTTCCTTGTTAAGGGAAGTACGTCTGCGTTGGAGGGGTGGGTGGTACTAAGACCACTACACCACAATAGGGCTCACCCTTTTCTCCGATGGATCCCGCCACCAAAGGCCTGATCCACCTTTCCACTATAGGGACCCTTTGAGGCGGGTACCGGTGCCTTTACACAACTAGCAGGGCACAACTCCACAATCAACTTGGAGGCTCCCGTAATGACAACAAGCTGCCACAAGAACAAGTTATCAATAACAAAGAACAAGATCCAGATATTGACAAGAATACTAGATCAGGGAATTCTCCAAATGAATGGAGAGGAGTTGATGCGCTTGATTCATGATGACGATGATGATTCTCTCCTCCTTCAATTCCTCAAAAGATCGAAACCTTCGGGTGGTTGAAGTGGGAGATCTAGAATGGGAGTTGTTTCAAAGGGTCTGAACAATTTCGAGTGAATCAAGCGTTCTGCTCGTTGGGGAAGAAGGGATATTTATACACCTTCCAAAACCAAGCCGTTGGAGCTTTCGGGGGCCGGATTATCTGGCCCAAGTGAGGGTTGGATTATCCGGCCTGGGGAAAACTCCACCCCAGACTAAGATTATCCGGCAGATAAACCGGCCACAGACAGAAGCTCACGCAGACTTGCCCTTCACACTTTCTTCTGGGGACCGGATTATCCGGCCTAGGGGAGGGCCGAATTATCCGGCTGGTGGAAAAATCCGCCCCAGCCACAGAATATCTAGGGGAAATTCTGCCCCCAGACAGAAGCTTCCACAGTAGTTCTCTTGGGCGATTTCCCTGGGGCCAGATTATCCGCCCCAACAAGAGGGCCGTATTATCCGATTCAGGGAGAAAATCCGCCCTAGAGCCGGAATTTTCTGGGGGAAAATCCACCCCTAGACAGAGACTTGCGTAGAGCCATCCTTGCCCAAGGTGGTCTTGCCAGATTATCTGGCCCATGATGGGGGCGGATAATCCGGCCCCCAAAACTCTCGAAACTTCCTACAACACATAGTGCACATTAGAATAATCCATGGTATTGTTATCTAACACGCAAAACCTGGGAAATCATGAAATGTTCTTTCAATCGATTGGTATTAGAGCCCCAGATCTTTATTCGGGCTTAACCGCCTAAGAGAAGTATGGGTACCAAGGGAGATGGGGATGAGGCTGTGGATAAGGTCATAATGGATGATCTCAATACGTTGGAAATAGCCTTGTTGAAATACTTTGATGCCAAGATAGAGGAGATGAATCAAATGATTGCTTGCCTCACATCATCCATAGCTCCATCTCCATCCTCCTCTGATGCCACCACACCATCATCTAAGGATAAGGCTAACACCGAATACAAGGATGATGAAGTGGTAGGTGAAAAACATAATGGTTCCACCTCCAAGAAGGGAAATGGTAAGGAGGAATATAGTGAGGTCCGTCATGTATATTCCCCCGACCCACCTATAGTGGTGATCCACCCAAGCTTACTGCATCCTCTTTTAATCAATGGAAATTCTTAATGAAGTCTCATGTTTGCAGCTCCTATATATTGAACTTTGGAGGATTATTGAAGAGGGTCTTCATATTGGCGATCATACCAACCTGACAAGAAGAGAAGTTGTGGATAGCCAATTGAATGCTACGGCTCTCCACATGATACAGCTCGGTGTGGGTCCCAAGGAAATGCCCCACATTGAACATCTCAACACAGCTAAAGAAGCTTAGGATGCCCTCACTGATCTCTTTATTGGGAATGAAAGCATGAGAAGGAATAGGTATGATGCCCTCAGTAATGAAGCTGAAGGATTCTACATGTTGGATGGTGAAAATCATGAAGACATGTATAGAAGACTCAAGGGCATTGCAACAACATTTAGAAAGCATGGAGCCACTCACATTCATGATGCATGGATATAGAGAAAATATGTGAGTGCCTTAATGCCTTTCGAGCCAACGGACATGAAGAGCCTGCAAGGTAGACACAACTACCATCAAATGACATCCAATGAAGTCATGCAAGAAATGGCATCATTCAAAGTTGCTGCAAAGAATGTTGAAGATGCCCGTGCCCGTGGCATTGGAATGCAAAAGGGGGTCAATGTTGCTCTAAAGGCTAATGTTATTGAGAAAGAGGAGGATGAAAGAACTTTTGAGGGGACCTCGATGGACTACCCCGATGAAGTCAAACATGCTCATGGTGAGTACATGGCGTTTTACGCAAGGTACTTCTGGAAGGATCCTGCCAAGGCCAAGTTAGAACTCGACCGCAAGAATGGGTCAAGTGGAAGAAGAGAAAGTGACCCAAAACTGAGGACATGCTACAATTGTGGAGATAGGCTGTACTTCGTAGCCGAGTGTCCATATCAAAACAGAGAAGACATTGGTGGCAGGCTCATCCGTAAAGAAAAATCCAAGGCACCTAAGAAGAAGCCATTTATCAAAAAGAATGGTACCTACAAGAAGCAACCCAAGATTGCCTTGGTGGCACGAGAAGAATACTCCTCCGCAAGTGAAGATGAAGAGGATGAAGATAATTCTCGCGTGGTGGCTGCTATAGCCACCACATCGACTCCATCATCTCTCTTCGAATCACAAAGCGAGAACATCATCAACAACAACGCCACTTGCCTTATGGCAAGAGGGTCCGAGGTATCAAGTTCTAGCTCTTCATTTCCTAAGACTAACATAAGCTTGGATATGGACGATCATACTAGTCTTAAACTGAAAGAAGAAGTTATTGCTTTGGACAACTTTTTCACTAACCTGCAAGGTGAGCACAAACTTCATTTTGATAATCTTATGAGTCAACTTGCTCAAGACGAAGATCTTCTTGAAGAAAAGGGCAGAATTGAAAGAGAAAATGCCCTCGAGATAGCTTCTTTGAAGAATGCTTTGGAAGAAGAAGAGGAAGCTCGAGTGTCTTTGGAAGAGAGACACGAATCTAGTGAGGAGTCACATGAAGAAGTTGTGGCTCAGCTCATCAAAGAACGAGACAATGCTCTTGCCAAGGTAAAGAAACTAAAGAAAGAAAAGATTGAATTTGGGGCTGCTCATGCTAGACTCTCGAAGAAGTTTGATAAACTTGACAGTGCTCACAAGGCATTGGAGCGAGATCACCCTACTCTAAATGAGTCTCATGATCAGCTCCAAACTCAATTGAAGCTGTATGATGTGCCAAGCACCTCCACATCATCTTATGGAAAATAAGATCTTGCAAGAGGTTCTCAACACAAAGGTAAAGAATTTCTTGATGAGATACTGAGCAAGCAAAGGAAAAACAATAGAAAAAAAGGTCTTGGTTACATTCCCAAGACAAAGAACAAGAAAAACAAGAAGAAGAGCAAGATTGCTCAACCAAAGACTAGCAACATCACCAATGACAAGTCTAATCATGATGGTTTTGTAGGGGCTAACAATCCTAACTTTGTGTTATATTGCGATTATTATGGTGATGTTTATGCTAGTTATGTAGGTCCTTATGATTGTTACATTCCTTGGTCTATTTGGGTCCCCAAGACCCTTGTCACTAACATGAGAGGACCCATTGAAAAATGGGTACCTAAAACCAAGAAGTAACTTTCTTGCAGGGTTATGCTTCCGGTGTGTCTAAATGGGTACTCGATAGCGGTTACACAAGTCACGTGACCGGAAGCAAGGAGCTCATCACAGAGATGCGGCCAAATCTTGATCATATAACCGTCTCCTATGGTGACAAGTCAAAATCTGAGGCATTGGGTCTCGACAAAGTCGTGGTGGCCCATGATATATCTCTCGTGCACGTCATGCTTGTTGAGACCCTAGGGTACAACTTACTTTCAGTTTGCACCCTTGGTAAGATGGGCTTTGCAGTTTATATTGATGCTTATTTGGTTGTACTCTTGTGGAGCAAATCTCTAAAAGTCGCTTTCGTGGGATATGTCGAAAATGACCTGTACGTGGTGGACTTTTCGGGGGAAACCACTACAGGCCCGATGTGTCTTTTCAGAAAGGCTGACGCGGGTTGGTTATGGCATCCCCGACTAGCCCACATCAATATGAGAACTTTGCAAAATCTCCACAAGGGTGGCCACATCCTTGGACTAAAAGAAAATGTCTCCTTTGCCAAAGATCGTGTTTGCAAGGCTTGTGTTGAAGGGAAAATGCATGACTCTCCTCATCGAAGGAAGACTATTATCTCGACAAAAAGGATCTTAGAGCTCCTTCATGTAGACCTCTTTAGACCTCCATCTCATGCAAGCCTCGGTGGGAAGAAGTACTGTCTTGTGATCGTTGATGATTACTCAAGATACACTTGGGTTTATTTCTTCAAGTTGAAGAGTGAAACTCAAAAAACAGTCATCGACTTCACCAATGAGGTTCAACGTCAACACAACGTCCCTATTATAGTTATAAGAAGTGATAACGGCTCCGAGTTCAAGAACTACACCTTAAATGAGTTCCTAAGTGAAGAGGGGATAAGACATCAATATTCCGCTGCGTACATCCCTCAACAAAATGGTGTAGCCGAGAGGAAGAATCGGACTCTAATGGATATGGCAAGGTCAATGCTAGCTGAATTCAATTCTCCATATAACTTTTGGGCTAAAGCAATCTCAACCGCGTGTCATTCATCCAACCGGTTATACCTTCATAAAATCTTAGACAAGACTCCATATGAAATACTTACCGGTAACAAGCCAAACATCTCATACTTTCGGGTATTCGGGTGCAAGTGTTTCTTTCTCATCAAGGGAGTTCATTTATCTAAATTTGAATCTAAGGCTATAGAAGGTATTTTTGTTGGTTATGGTGCCGAATCCCACACTTATAGAGTCTACAATAAGCTCTCCGGAATTGTTGTATAATATTGTAGTGTGGTGTTCGAAGAAAATGACGTCTCCCGTGCGGGGAAACATGATGTTTCTGATGCAGATGTTGAAATACCCCAAGACACCATAAGAAGAATGGGTGTGGGATTTTTCTTCCCCAATGAGGAATCCCTTGTAGCGGATCGAGAAGGACAATGCTCTACTCATGAAGAGCCCTCATCCACTCATGAGTAACTTCTACACAATCTCCATCATTTGCTGAAGGTCATGTAGCTCCAGAAAGCTCCGGGCTGGATTATCCGGTGAACACCGGATTATCCGGACTCCCCTCCCCTGACAAACAACCTACTCCTGGTCTTGATGAAATCACTGCAAGCTCGAGCCTGGATTTTCCGGCTGACCCCGTATTATCCGGCCCCTCGCCCGCTCAAGCAAATCCCAGGCAGTCTGATGAAGCAGCAACAAGTTCTCCTAGGCCGGATTATCCGGTCTCACCCTCGGCCGGATTATCCATCCCTAAATCACCAATTGTTTAGCAGCCTCCTGTTACGGCTGCTAACCCTCCTCAAGGAAATTCTTCATCACCTCCTACTTCTGTTAACCTGGACTCTAATCAAGGTCGAGCAAATTATTCCAATGAAGATTTAATTGATGAAACTATTCCACCAAGAGAAAACAAGCTTATTGAACTTCGTCGCAAGGCTCGTGCTGATCGGAACCTTGAGTTAAGGGGTCACAACCTCGACAAGGTTGTAGGTGACCTTCGACGAAGAGTTCCTACAAGAAGGGAATTGGCAAGTTTTGGTGAGCGTCAAGCTCACATCTCAATGGTGGAACCCATGAAAGTTTTTGAAGCTCTTGAAGATCCAGACTGGGTTGTTGCTACGCATGAAGAATTGAATAATTTCGAGCGCAACAAGGTATGGAAACTCGTGGAGAAGCCCAAAGATTGCCGCAATGTTATCGGCACTAAATGGATATTTAAAAATAAGCAAGATGAGAATGGCATTGTTGTGAGGAACAAGGTGAGACTTGTGGCAGAAGGCTACTCTCAAGTTGAGGGCATTGACTTTGGCGAGACCTATGCTCCCGTGGCTCGGCTTGAGTCCATCCATATCCTTCTTGCTTATGCTGCCCATAACAATTTTAATTTGCCGCAAATGGATGTCAAGAGTGCTTTCATTAATGGTCCTCTACATGAGTTTGTATATGTAAAGTAACCCCCGGGATTTGAGGATCCTAACTTCCCGAACCATGTCTACAAACTCGATAAGGCCCTCTATTGCCTTAAACAAGCCCCACGTGCATGGTATGAGCACCTTAAAGAGCTTTTGCTAGACCATGGCTTCGAAGTTGGGCAAATTGATCCCACTCTTTTTACTAAGAAGGTTAAGGGGGAGCTCTTCGTATTCCAACTATATGTAGACGATATTATCTTTGGTTCTACTAATAAAGCTTTTAATGATGAATTTTCAAAGCTTGTGACTAACAGGTTTGAGATGTCTATGATGGGGGAATTACGGTTCTTCCTTGGATTCGAGATCAAGCAACTTAGAGAAGGAACCTTCACTAATATAGCAAAGTACATTCAAGACATGCTCAAAAGATTCAAGATGACGGATCTTAATGGTGTCGCCACTCCAATGCAAACAAAATGTCACCGTGAACTTAACCCCCATGGTAAAGATGTGGACCAAAAGGTATACTGGTCGATGATTGGCTCTCTTCTTTACCTCTGTGCATCTAGACCCGATATTGTGTTGAGTGTGGGGGTGTGTGGAAGGTATCAAGCAACTCCTAAAGAAATCCACTTAGTGGCGGTCAAGAGGATCTTTCGATATTTGGTTCATTCCCCTAACTTTGGTCTATGGTATCCCAAGGGCTCCAATTTCTCTCTATGTGGTTATACTGATTCAGATTGGGCTGGTGATAAGGATGATAGGAAATCCACTTCTAGAGCTTGTCAATTCTTGGGAAGATCTCTAGTGTGTTGGTCATCTAAAAAGCAGAATTGTATCTCTCTCTCAACCACCGAAGCTGAATATGTTGCTGCTCCTAGTGCTTGCACTCAGTTATTGTGGATGAGGCAAAATTAAAGGAATATGGTGTCAATTGTGACAAAGTGCCTCTTTTATGTGATAATGAAAGTGCAATCAAAATTGCGTACAATCCGGTACAGCACACAAGGACAAAGCATATTGAGGTTCAGAATCATTTTATTCGAGACCATGTTGCTCGAGGCGATATTGATCTATCTTTTGTGAGCACGAAGAACCAACTTGCTGATATTTTTACGAAGCCACTTGATGAAGCAAGATTCTGATACTTGAGGAATGAGCTAAATATCATTGATTCCAGGAGTTTGTCTTGATTACCCATGCACTCACTCATACATCTCAGTCTTATTTGGTCTAGATGTGGGCATGGATATAGGGGGAGCGGGGTCCTAATTAATTGGGCTAACCCTTCCCCCATAATGCCAAAAGCAAGATAAATCATTTCTCTTAATATCATTTTGTGATATGTGAGCTTATTGATGAGTATTGGTCGTGAACCCAAGATATATCTTCGTGGTGTCACACCATACACTTCAACAAGGTGGCTTCGGACACCGCCCTCTCCCTTGAGGAGAATTGGATTTTTGTGATTCTTTTTGGTTGTTCTTGCTCATCTCATGTTCTTATGGGAATCACACTCAATTTTGGCTCTTATTTAATTTGGTTCTTGCAATTTAACTTGGGGCGCTAGCATCGCTCTTCTTCCTTTTTGGCGTCTCGATGCCAAAGGGGGAGAAGTAGTTCTATTAGGTATTCGACGATTTGCATGGGTCGAGCACAAGCATTTGCACCTTTTCAGTCGTTGTTTTCTTGCTTGTGTCCATTTAGCGTTAAACGACTTTGTGTCGGTGGACGTCTGGATTTATCTCATAGATTATGCCTATGGATTCATTTACTCATATCCTATTATGCTGGTAATCTATCTCAACGAAGGCACGTATATTGGTTATCACGTTGATATTTGTGGATATTTCAAGGTCGCCTCCCTCATTATCTCGGTGGTATGATTATGTTGTTTATATTTCAATGGAATAGACTTTCACCTACTTGTGTGTATTCGTATTCAAATGCAAATCTCTAATATGCACACATTGAGGAGGAGTCTCATCCATGTTTTTTTGGTGGTCTTTTAATCCTTCTTGCAAATCCTAGTATTGTCATCTAACACCAAAAAGGGGGAGATTGAAGGAGCATTTCATGATTTCCCAGGTTTTGTGTGTTCGATAACAATACCATGGATTATTCTAATGTGCACTAAGTGTTGCAGGAAGTTTTGAGAGTTTTGGGGGCGGATTATCCGCCCCCATCGTCGGCCGGATAATTCGGCCAGACCACCTTGGGCAAGGATGGCTCTGCGCAAGTCTCTGTCTAGGGGTGGATTTTCCGCCAGAAAATTTCGGCTCTGGGGCGGATTTTCTCCCTGGGCCGGATAATCCGACCCTCTTGCTGGGGCGGATAATTCGGCCCCAGGGAAATCGCTCAAGAGAGCTCCTACGCAAGCTTCTATCTGGGGACCTCCCCTAGGCTGGATAATCCGGTCCCCAGAAGAAAGTGTGAAGGGCAAGTCTGCGTGAGCTTCTGTCTATGGCCGGTTCTTCTGCTGGATAATCCGAGTCTAGTGTGGAGTTTCCCCAAGCCGGATAATCCGGCCCTCACTTGGGCCGGATAATCCGGCCCCCGAAAGCTCCAACGGCTTAGTTTTGGAAGGGGTATAAATATCTTTTCTTCCCCAACGAGTAGAACGCTTGATTCAGTCGAAATTTTTCAGACCCTTTGAAAGAGCTCCCATTCTAGATCTCCCACTTCAACCACCCGAAGGCTTCGATCTTTGGGGGAATTGAAGGAGGAGAGAATCATCATCGTCATCAAGAATCAAGCGCATCAACTCCTCTCCATTTATTTGGATAAATCCCTGATCTAGTATTCTTGTCAATATCTAGATCTTGTCTTTGTTATAGATAACTTGTTCTTGTGGCAGCTTGTTGTCATTACGGGAGTCTCCAAGTTGATTGTGGAGTTGTGCTCCTCTAGTTGTGTAAAGGCGCCGGTACCTACCTCGAAGGGTTTCAATAGTGGAAAGGTGGCGTAGGCCTTTGGTGGCGGGATCCATCGGAGAACAGGGTGAGGCCTATTGTGGCGTGGTGGTCTTAGTATCGCCCACCCCTCCAACGCAGACGTACTTCCCTTAACAAGGAAGGAACTACGGTCAAACAAATCCTGTGTCTCCGCATGCTTCACTACGGTTCACCCGTTCCTCTTCCACTCACTCTTTACTCGCTAGTAGAAAGGTTTGCATATAGGGAAATTCCACCTAATAGTTTATTTAGAGAATTTACCCTTTGTGTTAAGCCTAAAATTGAAAAAGCATTAAAATTTGAAGTAGCACCTATTCACCCTCCCTCTAGGTGCCCATACTAATTGTCAGTCTACCATAAATGAAGTAGCCCTATATCAAGATGTTTGTGTGCCTGCTACAAAATGTTCTGGTGAGGGGTTTTTCAGCTGAATTTCGTTGACCATGTGTTAAACAGGTGAACTCGAAATAGAAATACTTGAATGTCGTCTGGCAATGATCATATAAAACAGATATTTTCATTTATCAGAAATTGATGAGCTTCATTTATGGATAAAGAAATAGTATGCCATGTTATTTTTCCTCCATGTACTATTATATACAACACCTTCTTTCCCTACTCACAACCGCCACACTGGATTCTCATCCACCAAACCAAAGTTCAATGACGAGGGAAGAGTAATGGGTTAAAAACTAAACAAGAAAGACGTTTTTCGTATGATATTCTTGGATGGAGTATCTACTCAATAACCATCAGTTTCAGATTCATCTTAGTAAACTTTAATTGTTTTCCTGGTAGACTAACAATTAGTAGACCATCATCGTCGTCCTGATCTCTGCTATTAAACCAACATTTTTTACTTCCAAAATGGAATGATAGAGAAAACTCCAGAGTAGTGATCTTGAACACTGGTATTTGCATTCGAGTTACATAATTTACTGGAATCTAATAAAAACAATAAACGAATGAGGGCAACTTAGTTTCAATAGCAAAAATATAGGATGAGATCTACCAGGCTTGTGCATGTCTAAGAAGAACTAAATAGCTTGGCTTTCACAATCAATCTGCACCAACCTTATACGATTCATCCTGAAAGCAGTACAAGAATTCTTATTAACAAATCAAGAAACCGTGTAAGGATTTAACTATGTTCAAGTGGAACGTAGCTACAACTGCTATATATATGTGACATCTAAATATATCAACAATAATTCCATAATTCCATGTAGGTCTCATAGGCAATGTGCAGCTATGAATTATTAATAGCAAGAAAAAGTTTGCCATCAGTGATTATCATTAACACTTAGATCCAAGAGCCATAAGAAACTGAATCTGCTAATCGTTAAGTAAAGCAGGCTCCAGCTGAAAACAAATGCTCATGTCTCGCCCCTCGCGCGGGCGAGCAGGAGCACGCAGTGCTGCCGCCTCCCTCCTCCCCCTCCGCCGCCGTCGGCGCCAGCCGCCAGGCGCGGCCCGGGCGGTGCCGGCGGAGGCACCCTCGTCCTCTACCCGCCTGGTCTGTGGGCACGCGTGGGGCAGCTTGCTTCAGGTGGTGCGTCTTGGGAGCTTTGGGACGGTTCCGGCCGAGGAGCACGCACGATGGCGCCGGGCTGCTGCGGGGTGGCGTGGCGAACGGTGGTGAGGCATAGTAAATGTCTGGGCGGTGGCCGGCGATCCGAGATCTGGGCCCTGGCTGTGTGGCGGCCGAAGCTCCCAAATCTGTGGCCCTACGAGGCCCATCTGTCCGGGGCCCTAGGCCCATCTGGGTTAATGGCGGGCTGCCCAGGCATTGTCTGTGCCTATCCAGATGGTGGTGTTGATAGTTTCTTGAGGCTAGGGTTGGTGCGTTGGCGGCCGGCCTATTGCAGCGTGGCAGCGGACTTTACGGGCCCGCTGGGCCAGACTGGACCTTATTGGGACCGGTGTGCCTCTGCGGAGGCTTTACAGGTCTTTTGGACCTGGCCGGACCCTACTAGGACTGGTTTGTCTTCCTCCCGCGTCCAGTCGACTACCTCCTTTGGTTGTGGAGGCAGTTCCCTCCCGCACGGCCGTGGTACTGCTGACCCTGTTTTAGGTGACCTTCCACCTCCGTTTTATGGCCTCGTGTTGCTAGCTCCGGTGAGACGACGTTGACGGCTTCATGACCGTAGGGGCGCAAGCTGGTGGGCGACGAGTTTGGTGGTTGAGGCTTCGGCCTCACGGGTCTCCTGGGCATCGGATCGTCTGAGGGTAGTAGATAGGTTTTTCGGGAGAAATCATTGTCGGCACGCTCGACACCGATGCGGTGCCGCCTACGGGTGGCACCATTCCTTCCTGGAGGGCATCGTGGCTACCGCATCCACTTCCCTCTATGTATCGGGGGAACCTCTAGGACCAGTCCGCTGGCCCGGGCAGCAAAGTCGTCACTTCCTTCTTGAAGGTGTTGCTCGGTACTTGTCAATCCGATGTTAGGAGCGTGGTGGTATATCTTTGGCGGGCGCAGCGGTTGCGGGTCTTCTTTGTTTAATCGATCCGTCGTTGTCTCCTTTGCTCCTTTTTCTTTTTCTTTTGAGCTCGTGTTTGCTGTCGCCCCAACATTTGTTTGCAGTGTACCTCTTTGTATCATGTGGTTGCTATATTAATATAGCTGGGCGAAAGCCTATTTCGAGAGATCGCCTGTCTATAGAATCGCAAAATAGCTGCTCTCCTTTTGATAACCTGATTTGGATTCTTAATGGACTCTGAATTAACGATAAAGTTTCAGGTGCAAAAAACTCATGACAGTCTATTGATGTTGTTTGTTAATTTTCCGGTACACAACCTTGGAAAAACAAATCCTGTACATCTATCCTCTCACCTTTTTAACAGCCTATTTATCTTTCTACCAGCCTATTTATCCTTTTATAAGCATAAGCTTAGCATCATCAGAGCATATGCTCATATGCACACGCTCAGGACATCAGTTGCATATTCACATGTAGACGCCCACCATCATCATACAGTAACAAAGGCAAGTGAGCGGGCCGAACCTTGACCGTATGACCGGAAAAGCAGCAACGAGCCTCCAAAGGAGCAGGAACAGAGAGCTGGAACGACCTATGGGCAACCATGGATCCTCATAAAGTAGGCATTTCATCAAACAGGAGGAACCGTACCTAAAAAGTATAGAAAGACCTACCAGATCAAGCAAACGGACGAGAGCAAGGAAGAACAAGAAGAAGAAGGGGAAACCGCGGACTTGCATGGAAACCAAAAAATAAGAATCAAACGCCCGTAGCCGCTAAGGAAGCACAGTGTCAAAAGATGTGTGAGGAAGTGCTCATATGGGTAGACGACAATGTGCTCCAAGACAGGAAATGTGTGGGGGAGTCAGCTTCGACATGGACATGGCCAAGGTGACTCATTTTCATCGATGGTGTCCGATGCTGCTGCCATCCTCGACGCCTAGCCATATCCACGCCTAAGTCCATGACCATAGGAAGGAGTAAAGATGAGGCAGACATGGCACGACATAGAGGCTAGAGCACATCTCGAGGCGGTGCACCTTGACGGCGCCAAGGTCCACTGGCACGCCACCACCCTCCTCCGCAACCCGCTCCTGCAGCGCCTCCTCTGCTCGCCGCCATGGCCACAACCTCAGGCCGCGCATCGTACGTAGACCTATAGATTCAGCAAACAAAAATTCTGCAGTAGTTGAAACCCAAAAATAAGCATGATTGGCAGCAACATGGGATTAGTAGTTCTATTCTAATAGATATGTGCAGAAGACACATCACGCATGAGGAAATAAGTATCACACCACTATTTTTATTGGTCCAGAACTCTAGAACAAATTAATATTACAGATAAAAATTGGAACATTGATGAAATTTATGAATACTTTTCAGAAACTCAAATGAGTTACAGACTTTGAGATAACAACATATGTTTACCAAAATAAATCCAATTGCCTATAAACACATTAACGGCAAAAAGTGGTAGACAATAGCAATTTCACAAAAGTGGGTTTTCCGTAGAAATGCTCTGCTCTCCAATTTGTAACAACAAATAGATTTTACATTTGTATATTATAGAAAATCAACTGGAAATTCCAGGTGGAAGCAAGCATTGAAAGGTGATAGATACCGAGTGGGCACGCAAGTCATATGCAGATCTGTCAGCAATTCCAACACACTCGATCCACCAATAAAAACGTTCAGTCTCTGCATACCAACAATCAACAACATAGTGATCCATTTAGTTTGGCCATATGTTGTCAGAACCATAGACGGTATTTGTCAATCCCAAGCTACGTCAAGAAGAGATAGACCCTTCCAATAAAATATCCAAGGGTCTCATTGTTCACAGTTCCCCGCAGGTTGCGGCAAGTGCTGCTTAGAAATAGATGCCACAACTAATAATTAAAAGTTCGGTGCGAAGAGCAGCAAAAGCAAGAGTTGAAATCAGATATTGCTAGAATTATCTGATAAGAAGAGTTGAAATCAGGTCTTAGCACCGACCTTTTAGCAATATTTGATACCTAGTTGCTATAAGTATTAGATAAAAAGAGTGGCATCAGCAAATCCAGATCTGTCGGCAATTCCAACACACTCGATCCACCAATAAAAATGTTCAGTCTCTGCATACCAACAATCAGCAGCATAGTCATCCATTTAGTTTGGCCATATGTTGTCGGAAACCATAGACGGTATTTGTCAATCCCAAGCTGCGTCAAGAAGAGATAAACCCTTCCAATAAAATAGCCAAGGGTCTCATTGTTCACAGTTCCCTGCAGGTTGCGGCAAGTGCTGCTTAGAAATAGATGCCATAACTTATAATTAAAAGTTCGGTCCTAAGAGTAGCAAAAGCAAGAGTTGAAATCAGGTATTGCCAGAAGTATCAGATAACAAGAGTTGAAATCAGGTCTTAGCACCGAACTTTTAGCAATATCTGATACCTAGTTGCTAGAAGTATCAGATAAAAAGAGTGGCATCAGCAAATCCATTGTTGAAATCAGAATAGTGCGGGCATCATCAACTCGCTGCCCAGTCCTCCCGAGGTTCACCCTTCCACCGTCACGGCTCACCATCCCGCCACCGTTCTGGTCCTTCCCAGATGGCTAGGGGACCGACCAGGGGAAGAGGGATAGGACGGGTCAGGGACATGCGAGGAAGGGGCAGCCATGGAAGAAGGAGGCCAGGGGAAGGTCGGCCAGGGAAGGGATGGGGGGATGCGCTTACATGTGCGCTATCGTCGGGGTCCAGTCCCCAGAGCAGCACGTCGCTGCTCGGTAGATCTAGGGAGGCCAAGGGTGAAGGAGACGAGGTGCCTCCTCTAGGAGAGAGCACCTCCCTAAGCCTCTCCTCCACCAGTCGCCGCTCCTCCACCTCCGGCCCAGCGCCTCCCTTCCACCCCTCGAGCTCAATCCCGCTGAGCCGCCGCCGCTGGAGTTGTCCGTCGCTGCTCCTCCACCTCTAGCCCAGCTCCACCCTTCCGGCCATCGAGTCCAATCCCATTGAGCCACTACCGCCAGCCTGTGGAGGAGAGGAGGAGACGCATGAAGAAGAGTTTGGTCAGGATATTTTCATCTCGTGTGTGAAGTAGAGTTTCACCCTAGTTGGTCAGGATGTGCACCACACGTGAGACTTCCAAGTCATGTTCTGGTGACCCCACACTCATCCGGGCCCAATAGTTATTTATGTTAGCAGGCAACACAGAGGTGACCGGGCTGTGGGGTAAATCGAATGGCTCGGCTGAATTGGTGGGATGAAAATGTACTGTTCGTACCGAATCGAATGCCTCACGAGCACGTGCGGCTCCTCTCAATAGCTTGGTAGGCTCGTGCCTTTTATAGAAGTAATTACTTCTGGTCAGTTGTGTTTTCTTGTCTAGGACTTGATTAGTAAAATCAGGTCGGATTGTATTGCTTTCACCAAACTTTTTCTGACGAGTTGGTGCAATTATGCGTATGGAAAAGAAGAAGAAAAAAGAGACACAGTTTCCGTCTAGAGTTTGCGCATACGTATGTGTACTCAGCTTATTTGGACCCTTGACGTGCAGGATTTTGTCCTGTTTGTTTTGGGTGATTAGCAAGGTGTGCTTCCAGGTAGCATTCAGAGGATGATTTATGACTTAATCAGGTTACTGGCACCGAATATGGAAGAAGCACCAAGAGGAAGTCTAGCTAGCCGAGTGGTAGGATGTGGTGTGGCAGGTTTGCAAGACTTGATGTCGGATAGTGGTGATTTTGCTAATACGACGCCATACCCTGGAGAAGACCTTCCGACATTGAGGATAACGCCTTTCCAAGGGGGAGAGGATGATGTGGACATCTCATGTAGTTTGATACACTAGGACAACCAATGACATGTAATAATTTAGTCTAAGGTCATGTCAAACGATTCCTACATTTATGAGTTAGAGTCCAATTAGGGTTTTTATTTGTGTGTTCGGTTTGGGCCTGTCCAAACCGACTAGGTCGAGTCTGACTGCCCCAGCCCTTATATAAGGAGCTGGCCGGTCTAGGGTTTAGGTTAGCTTTGAGTTTATTCAGAATAATGTAGACCTTGAAGTTCATATTATCACCGTCCCTCTAGGATCGACATGTGTGACGGCGTCTCGGACGTTCGTCCAGTTATCAATGAATAAAGACATGAGAGTTCTTGAATTATCAAGAGTAATCATGTGTGCACGAAGGTCCTCGAATTGTCAAGGGTTGTCAAGTTTTGGCGTGTCTATTCCAGCGCGAGGTTTGTCGTTCGTTGTCGAGTTACTCGCGGGATTGGCGTTCCCTAATCTCCAGGTTACGTGTTTCTCTCACGTGATTGGGCGATCTGTCAGATCCATTAGATTAGGAGGTGCATCTTGAAAGATCGGGCCAAGTAATCCGTATCACCAGGCCTTGCACCGGAATCCTTCTTCCGCCTTCTTTTCCAGGCTTCTTTCTTGGGTGTCTTGTCTCCAGGTTGATCCTTGTCCCCTCTTCTTGGCATCATGGTCATGGACTTATTCATATCATAGTATTTGTCTCAAGTAGGATCCCATTCATATGATAACCAAATGAAAGTGAGGTATGGAAGGAAGTCACCTTTGGGGTGATGGTTGGCGTAGCATGATATGGACGAACGGTGATTGCCATATGTTGGGTTGCATCATCTCACCCCTCTTGAAAACGAGTTGACCTCGACAATGTTCTTTCATCATGCAAGGAAGGAGGTGTGCCCTTGGCCTTGTTCTAGGACACAGACGGATCACCGGTGTCAAAGCCATTCTCAAACACTTTGAAGAGCCTTTAGTACTTCTTGCCATCATGTTGTGGTTGGAGATCTTGTAGCATGATCCTTGTAGGTGGTGTTCTATCGTGGGTACCTTGAAAAACCGACAACAAAGATAGAGAATTGTATGATGAATTGTTAGTATGGGTCACACTCAAGGCTCTCTTCTCACATTTGGTGGCCACTCATTTGGGGTTTGTAGCACTCGCTCTCGTGAAGGTGGTTCACTCTCTCACCACTCATCTCACAAGGGTCCTTGGCTTGATTTATTATATGCACGGATGTCATGTTGGATGCCATAACTTGGCTTGGCATCATGGGTTGAAGCACGAATGTCTTGCCGTTCCAGTTGAAGAAGTATTGGTTAGTGCTACCATGATGTATTGCTCTTCTATCATATTGCCATAGTCTCCCAAGTAGCATGTGGCACATGGACATTGGCACGACATCACACTCGACGGCATCTTCATATGGGCCAATATTGAAGGAGACATTGACCTTTGATGTGATAGGGGTGAGGGTTCTCTATGCATGGCAACTTGAGTTTCTCAGAAAGCTCCGTACTTGCGAGGTTGTGTCAACTACCTCTATCAATGATCACCTTTATGGACTTTCCATTAATTTCGGCATAAGTTTGGAAGATATTGCGCGTTGGTCCTCTCTTGGTATGGAGTTTTTTGTTAAGCCATGAGCAATGACTAGGGAAGGACTTGGATCATGCTCACATATGAGGGTGTCCTCCACTTCAATCGTGGCTTCCCTTGCAGTTGCTCGTTGAGTCAACACTTCATATTCCTCTTCACTCACGGAGTAGGTTGCGCCATTCTCATCCGTAAGCATAACCCTTGTGTTGCTACACTCATAATACTTGTGACCCTTCACTCCACACTTGAAAAAAGTGACTTGACTATCCGATGTCGTATTGGAGGAAAATGCTATCGTGGTCTTTGGTTGCTTGGATGAGCTCGGTGCTTTGTTGGCTTGTTGTAGGTATTTGCATTGACGGAGGCAAAGTATGCCTTTGTCTTGTCATACGCATTCTATTTTTGCAAGTGACGCTCGACTTTGGTAGCTTGATGGAGGATCTCAGTGAGTTTCTTGTATGGTTGAAAGTCAACGATCTTCTATATTGGGTGGCTCAAACCATTGAGGAACCTTTCTATTGTTTGCTCTTCGATCTCTCTCACATTGGCTCGTGTCTTAGTCTTCTCCATTTGCTTGTAGAACTCTTCAATTGAATTTTTGCCTTGCCTCAAATTTTGTATCTTATGGAAGAAATTTTGTCTATAATGCTCAGGGACAAATCTCTTGTATATCACTTCCTTCATCTCCGTCCAAGTTTCAATTGGAGGCTCATATTGGTTCTCATGGTGTTTTTTGTAGTCTTACCAACTAAAAATTTGCATAGTCCTCAAACTCAAGGGATGCCATTGCAACTTTCTTCTCTTTAGAGTAATTGTGGACTGAAAAGACTTTGTCAACTTTCAGCTCCCAATCAATGTATGCATCGGCATCTTGTTCTCCCTTGAACTTGGGCATACTGAACATGAGCTTTCCAATCTTACCATCTTCATGCTCACGGTGGTAGTAGTGGCGTTCTTGTCTCATGCTTGCTTCACTTGGTGGTGAACGTGGAGGAGGAGAAGGAGCTCGATTCTCTCGGGGTGGCGGTGGAGGAGGGGCTTAATGATTCTCAAAGTGTTGAGGGCTAACCTTGTGGGTGGCCTGAACTTCACGGATCTCATGGTCAAATTGATGGGGAAGCGAGGGGAAAAGGGGGAAAGGTAGCAGAAGTGGACGCACACCTCGCGAAGAACACGGTGAACACACGCAAAACTCACATGATACAAGGCCGATTGCTACCACCGGTGGCCACCGATCCGATAGAATCCTTGCAAGGAAAGATCGGTCAATGTGCTCCCTTGATCCCAAGCGGAGAGGGAAGAACACCTCGTAGAGGGTCTTGACAACTACGCTCGCACTCGCAAACGTAGGCCTTGTACAATGAGGGAGGCGCGATGCAAACTCCAACAAGGTGGTGACGATAGTCGGTCCCCTTGGGTAAGGGGATGAGGAAAAACTAGAGATTACACAAAGGGGGTTGTAGCCTCCGGATACATGAGAGGGTGGGGCATTATATATAGGACAGCCACATAACAAGGCGTAGGTTGGGGAATAATTCTAGGGTTTAGAATGAACTAGAGGGGTACATGGGCCAAAGGCCAGCTGGCGGCGCGCATGCCCATTCTCTTAGGCCAGAGACTCCGGGGTGCAGGGGACGGAGACTCCAGGGTCGATGACGTTCTCTAGGGTATACTCCGGGGTGGCGGACAGAGAGCTCCAGGCAATGTCCAGAGTCCTGCCTAGAGTCCTGGCGGTGGAGACTCCGGTACGGAGGGCCGGAGACTCCGGTGTAGAGGGCCAGAAACTCTGGGGTGGCCGGAGACTCCGCTGTGGTTGCTTCTATAAGGGCATGTCTCCGGAGGGGTGTACTAAACCCTCCTAGGGAGAGTCTGGAGTCCTTGCCAGAGTCCTGGCCGGATACTCTGGTGTTGGAGGCTGAAGAATCCAGGCTTCAGGGCTAGAGACTCTGGGCTTGTTAAGGGGTAACCTCGTGGGTGGCCTGATCTTCACGGATCTCGTGGTCAAATCGATGGGAAAGTGAGGGGAAAGGGAGACGGTAGCGGAAGCGGACGCACACCTCGCAAAGAACACAATGAACACACACAAGACTCACACCATACAAGGCCGATTACTCCCGCCGGTGGCCACCGGTCCGATAGAAACTTCAGAAGGAAATATCGGTCAATGTGCTCCCTCCAAGAGATCGACATTGTCCTCCTGTGCTTCTTTGGCCTATTGTTCTGTGTAGAGCAGTTTGCAGGGTGCGTCGAACTCGATGTCAGTGGACAGAGCCGCCTCCACCCCATAAACGAGGAAGAAGGGAGTGTAGCCGGTGGACCGGTTTGGCGATGTGCGCAAGCTCCAGAGTACACTGGCAGCTCCTCAATCCAGCAGCCGAGAGATCTCATTAGTGGTTCGATCAGCCCGGGCTTGATTCCAGCTAGGACCAGACCATTTGCTCGTTCGTACTGCCCGTTGGACTGGGGTTGTGCCACAGATGCGAGATCCAGACGTATGCCCTTATGTCCGTAGAATCGTGTGAAAGCTCCCTTGGCAAAATTTGTTCCGTTGTCAGTTATGATGCTGTTGGGGTAGCCAAAGCGTGTGATTATGTCTGTGAAGAAATTGACCACCGTTGGCCCATCCAGCTACTTTATCGGTTTTGCCTCAATCCACTTGGTGAACTTGTCCACAGCCACCAGCAAGTGGGTCATGCCAGCTCTGGCCGTTTTGAAGGGACCAACCATGTCCAGCCCCCAGACGGCGAATGGCCAGCTGATGGGAATAGTCTTGAGTACTACAGACGGAGTGTGCTTCTGCTGGCTGAACCGCTGACACCCGTTGCACGCCTTGACAATCTTCTCAGCGTCTTCTAGTGCTCTGGGCCAGTAGAACCCGTGGCGGAATGCCTTTGCCACCATTGGTCATGACGATGCGTGGTGTCCGCATTCGCCCTGGTGGATGTCGACCAGCAGTCGGATTCCTTCCTCTTGTCCCAAAGATCGTTGATAGATGCTGCCAATGCTGCGCTTGTAGAGCTCGTTGTTGATGATGGTGTATGCACTGGCCCTGCGCTTGATCTGTCTTGCCTACACCTCCTCTTCAGGCAGCTCTCCGTTTGCTAGGAAATCGCTGAACGGCTTGGCCCATGTTGGTGTTTCCTGGATGGCACAAACCGCTTGCATTAGCAGGTTCACTTCTGCTTGGATGGCAGGGTCGGGCTCGTTCGGAGGCCTTCTGGGTGGGGCGGCAGAGCCGGCAGCTTCTAGGTTGGGGGCGGCAGTCCCTGGGTGCGGCAAAGCAGTCCCCGGGTGTGGTGCAACCGTTGCAGAGGTCTTGTAGCCGACAGTCCCGGGGTGCGGTGTAGCCGTCGCGGAAGTCTTGGAGCCGGCAGTCCCCGGGTGCGACGAAGTAGTCCCCGGGTGTGGTGCAGCCATCGCGGAAGTCTTGGAGCTAGCATTCCCCGGGTCCGCGTCCAACACGATGGAGTCGGATTCGGGAGACTGTGCGATTGATGGCTTGCGCAGGTGTTGAAGGCAAACTCTAGGCGGAATTGGTTGTCTTGTCGACCCAATGCGGGCAAGCGTGTCTGCGGCCTCGTTGTTCACCCTGGGAACATGATGAAACTCACATCCTTCAAAACATGCACATAGCTACTATACGAAGAAACGGTATAGAGCCATGTTTGCATCTCTGGCGTCCCAGTCGCCTGACACTTGCTGCACCACCAGATCAGAATCGCTGAAGCATAGGATGCGCCGGATGCCTATTTACTTTCCCATCTTGAGGCCGTGGACGAGCGCTTCATACTAAGCTACGTTGTTGGACGCGTGGAAGTGGATCTGTAGCACGTATTCCAGACGCTTGGTCCCGTCTTGGTCTACCCGGGGGTTATCCCCCTGACAATCAGCAAAAGAGTCAGTCAAAATACATAATCCAAGTAAACAAAGAGTCTCACCTACTCTGTCTTTGCTGTCTGACTCCCTCCCCACCAGATCATCCACCTCTCCCCTGGCATCCGTAGCACTCTCAACATCTCTAGAGCACGAGCACAAAGGATAGAACACCATCGCCAATGAGAACTGCGGGAGGTGGGAGTGGTCAGAATTAGGTTGAACCTAGCTAGGGAACAAGGACCTTTCCATGCATGGTGTATTGAACCACAAACTGTGCACAAACTTGAACATATAGTGCACCAATAAAACTCAAAATTGGTTGCTGGCAATATCCATTCACAGTTATGTGTATCAATTTAGCAATTCGACCATGCAATTATATATTTGGTTATTTATAAAATAAGAACATCTAATTTAGAAATTCGAGCATACAATTAGGCGGAAGATAAGCACCTTTGGCGGCCGAGGGAGCCAAGAACAAACCTCTCTGAAGGATCAGCAATGCACAAACATAATGACCCAGAAGAAGATACATATGGCAAGCAAAACAAACAGAGCACAGAAAGAGGATTAGCAGGCAGACATTTCATGAAACAAGCAAGGCGCAGGGCAGAGAAAGGATAGAGAACACTGGAGAAAGGAGACCCACCAGAATGCCTAAGATAAAAAGAGTGTAGAAGAAATGTGGCAGAAGAATCAGCCGAAACAATTAATAAGAGATTCTGAACTGGAATGACCTTTGAAATGGATCGTATGGGCACCTAGAGGGCGGGTGAATAGGTGCTACAAATTTTAATGCCTTTACAATTTTAGGCATAACACAAAGGGTAAATTCTCTATATAAACTATTAGGTGGAATTTCCCTATATGCAAACCTATCTACTAGCGAGTAAAGAGCGAGTGGAAGAGGAATGGGTGAACCGTAGTGAAGCACGCGGAGACACATGATTTGTTTGACCGCTGTTCCTTCCTTGTTAAGGGAAGTACGTCTGTGTTGGAGGGGTGGGTGGTACTAAGACCACCACGCCACAATAGGCCTCACCCTATTCTCCGATGGATCCCGCCACCAAAGGCCCGATCAAGAAGGGATATTTATACCCCTTCCAAAACCAAGCCGTTGGAGCTTTCTGGGGCCGGATTATCTGGCCTGGGGAAAACTCCGCCCCAGACTCGGATTATCCGGCAGAAAAACGGCCACGGACAGAAGCTCATGTAGACTTGCCCTTCACACTTTCTTCTGGGGACCGGATTATCCGGCCTAGGGGAGGGCCGGATTATCCAGCTGGGGGAAACATCCACGCCAGCCACGGAATATCCGGAGGAAATTCCGCCCCTAGACAGAAGCTTGCGAAGGAGCTCTCTTGGGCGATTTCCCTGAGGCCGGATTATCCGGCCCAACAAGAGGGCCGTATTGTCCGATCTAGGGAGAAAATCCTCCCTAGAGCCGGAATTTTCCGGGGGGAAATCCGCCCCCAGACAGAGACTTGCGCAGAGCCATCCTTGCCCAAGGTGGTCTGGCCGGATTATCCGGCCCATGATGGGGGCGGATAATCCAGCCCCCAAAACTCTCGAAACTTCCTGTAACACTTAGTGCACATTAGAATAATCCATGGTATTGTTATCTAACACACAAAACCTGGGAAATCATGAAATGTTCTTTCAATCGATTGGTATGAGAGCCCCGGCTCTTTATTCAGGCTTAACCTCCTAAGAGAAGTATGGGTACCAAGGGAGATGGGGATGAGGCTGTGGATAAGGTCACAATGGATGATCTCAAGACGTTGGAAACAACCTTGTTGAAATCCTTTGAGGCCAGGATGGAGGAGCTGAATCAAATTATTGCTCGCCTCACATCATCCATAGCTCCATCTCCATCCTCCTCTGAGGCTGCCACACCATCATCCAAGGATAAGGCTTACACCGGATCCAAGGAGGATGAAGTGGTAGGTGAAAAACATAATGGTTCCACCTCCAAGAAGGGAAGTTGTAAGGAGGAATATAGTGAGGTTCGTCATGTATATTCCCCCGACCCACCTATCCCTCATCCTCATATAAACAATAGGGGTGATCCACCCAAGCTTACTGCATCCTCTTTTAATCAATGGCAATTCTTAATGAAGTCTCATGTTTGCAGCTCCTCTATATTGAACTTTGGAGGATTATTGAAGAGGGTCTTCATATTGGCGATCATACCAACCTGACAAGAAGAGAAGTTGTGGATAGCCAATTGAATGCTACGGCTCTCCACATGATACAGCTCGGTGTGGGTCCCAAGGAAATGCCCCACATTGAACATCTCAACACAGCTAAAGAAGCTTGGGATGCCCTCACTGATCTCTTTATTGGGAATGAAAGCATGAGAAGGAATAGGTATGATGCCCTCAGTAATGAAGCTGAAGGATTCTACATGTTGGATGGTGAAAATCATGAAGACATGTATAGAAGACTCAAGGGCATTGCAACAACATTTAGAAAGCATGGATCCACTCACATTCATGATGCATGGATATAGAGAAAATATGTGAGTGCCTTAATGCCTTTCGAGCCAACGGACTTGAAGAGCCTGCAAGGTAGACACAACTACCATCAAATGACATCCAATGAAGTCATGCAAGAAATGGCATCATTCAAAGTTGCTGCAAAGAATGCTGAAGATGCCCGTTCCCGTGCCATTGGAATGCAAAAGGGGGTCAATGTTGCTCTAAAGGCTAATGTTGTTGAGCAAGAGGAGGATGAAAGAGCTTTTGAGGGGACCTCCATGGACTGCCCCGATGAAGTCAAACGTGCTCATGGTGAGTACATGGCGTTTTATGCAAGGAACTTTTGGAAGGATCCTGCCAAGGCCAAGTCAGAACTCGAGCGCAAGAATGGGTCAAGTGGAAGAAGAGAAAGTGGCCCAAAATTGAGGACATGCTATAATTTTGGAGATAGGCTGCACTTCATAGCCGAGTGTCCATATCAAAATAGAGAAGACAATGGTGGCATGCTCATTCTTAAAGAAAAATCCAAGGCACCTAAGAAGAGCCATTTATCAAAAAGAATGGTCCCTACAAGAAGCAACCCAAGATTGTCTTGGTGGCACAAGAAGAATACTCCTCCGCAAGTGAAGATGAAGAGGATGAAGATAGTTCTCACGAGGTGGCTGCTATAGCCACCACATTGTCTCCATCATCTCTCTTCGAATCACCAAACGAGAACATCATCAACAACAATGCCACTTGCCTTATGGCAAGAGGGTCCGATGTATCAAGTTCTAGCTCTTCATTTCCTAAGACTAACATAAACTTGGATATGGATGATGATACTAGTCTTAAAATGAAAGAAGAAGTTATTGCTTTGGACAACTTTTTCACTAACCTTCAAGGTGAGCACAAACTTCATTTTGATACTCTTATGAGTCAACTTGCTCAAGCTGAAGAAGATAGCTTCTTTGGAGAATGCTTTGGAAGAAGAAGAGGAAGCTCGAGTGTCTTTGGAAGAGAGACTCGAATCCATTGAGGAGTCACATGAAGAAGTTGTGGCTCATCTCATCAAATAACGTGACAATGCTCTTGCCAAGGTAAAGAAACTAAAGAAAGAAAAGATTGAATTTGGGGCTGCTCATGCTAGACTCTCGGAGAAGTTTGATAAACTTGACAGTGCTCACAAGGCATTGGAGAGTGATCACTCTACTCTAAATGAGTCTCATGATCAGCTCCAAACTCAATTGAAGTTGTATGATGTGCCAAGTACCTCCACATCATCTTATGGAAAAGAAGATCTTGCAAGAGGTTCTCAACACAAAGGTAAAGAAGTTCTTGATGAGATACTGAGCAAGCAAAGGACAGACAATAGAAAGAAGGTCTTGGTTACATTCCCAAGACAAAGAACAAGAAAAATAATAAGAAGAAGAAGAGCAAGATTTCTCAACCAAAGACTAGCAACATCACCAATGACAAGTCTAATCATGATAGTTTTGCAGGGGCTAACAATCCTAACTTTGAGTTATATTGCGATTATTATGGTGATGTTTATGCTAGTTATGTAGGTCCTTATGATTGTTACATTCCTTGGTCTATTTGGGTCGCCAAGACCCCTTTCACTAACATGAGAGGACCCATTGAAAAATGGGTACCTAAAACCAAGAAGTAACTTTCTTGCAGGGCTATGCTTCCGGTGGGTCTAAATGGGTACTCGATAGCGGTTGCACGAGTCACATGACCGGAAGCAAGGAGATCATCACGGAGATGCAGCCAAATCTTGATCATATAACCGTCTCCTATGGTGACAAGTCAAAATCTGAGGTATTGGTTCTCGGCAAAGTCGTGGTGGCCCACGATATATCTCTTGTGGACGTCATGCTTATTGATACCCTAGGGTACAACTTGCTTTTAGTTCGCGCCCTTGGTAAGATGGGCTTTGCGGTTTATATTGATGCTGATTTGTTGGTACTCTTGTGGAGGAAGTCTCTAAAAGTCGCTTTCGTGGGATATGTCGAAAATGACCTGTACGTGGTGGACTTTTTGGGGAAAACCACTATAGGCCCAATGTGTCTTTTTGGAAAGGCTGACACGGGTTGGTTATGGCGTCACCGACTAGCCCACGTCAATATGAGAACTTTGCAAAATCTCCACAAGGGTGGCCACATCCTTGGACTAAAAGAAAATGTCTCATTTGCCAAAGATCGTGTTTGCAGGGCTTGTGTTGAAGGGAAAATGCACGACTCTCCTCATCGAAGGAAGACTATTATGTCGACAAAAAGGATCTTAGAGCTCCTTCATGTGGACCTCTTCGGACCTCCATCTCATGCAAGCCTCGATGGGAAGAAGTACTGTCTTGTGATCGTTGATGATTACTCAAGATACACTTGGGTTTATCTCTTCAAGTTGAAGAGGGAAACTCAACAAACCATCATCGACTTCGCCAACAAGGTTCAACGTCAGCACAACGTCCCTATTCTGGCTATAATAAGTGATAACGGCTCCGAGTTCAAGAACTACACCTTAAATGAGTTCCTAAGTGAAGAGGGCATAAGACATCAATATTCCACTGCATACACCCCTCAACAAAATGGTGTAGCCGAGAGGAAGAATCAGACTCTAATGGATATGGCAAGGTCAATGCTAGCCGAATTCAAGTCTCCATATAACTTTTTGGCTGAACCAATCTCAACTGTGTGTCATTCATTCAACCGGTTATACCTCCGTAAAATCTTGGACAAGACTCCATATGAAATACTTACCGGTAACAAGCCAAACATCTCATACTTTCTGGTATTCAGGTGTAAGTGTTTCTTTCTCATCAAGAGAGTTCATTTATCTAAATTTGAATCTAAGGCTCTAGAAGGTATTTTTGTTGGTTATGGTGCTGAATCCCACACTTATAGAGTCTACAATAAGCTCTCTGAAACTGTTGTATAATATTGTAGTGTGGTGTTCGAAGAAAATGACGGCTGTCGTGCGGGGCAAGTTGATGTTTGTGATGCAGATGTTGAATACCCCAAGACACCATAAGAAGAATGGGCGTGGGATTTTTTCACCCCATTGAGGACCCCCTTGTGGCGGATCCAGAAGGACAATGCTCTACTCATGAAGAGCCCTCATCCACACATACTCAACATGTTCCAACCACGGGAGTAACTTCTACACCATATCCATCATTTGCTGAAGGTCATGTTGCTCCAGAAAGCTCCAGGCCGGATTATCCGGTGAACACCGGATTATCCGGCCTCCCCTCCCCTGAAAAACAACCTACTCCTGGTGTTGAAGAAATCGCTGCAAGCTCCAGGCCGGATTTTCCGACTGACCCTGGATTATCCGGCCCCTCGCCAGCTCAAGCAAATCCCAAGCAGTCTAATGAAGCTGCAACAAGTTCTCCCAGGCCAGATTATCCGGCCTTACCCTCGGCCGGATTATCCGGCCCTGAATCACCAGTTGTTCAATGACCTCCTGTTACGGCTGCTGACTCTCCTCAAGGACATGCTTCATCACCTCCTACTTCTGTTAACTCGGACTCTAATCAAGGTCGAGCAAATGATTCCAATGAAGATTCAATGGATGAAACTATTCCACCAAGAGACAACAAGCTTATTGAACTTCGTTGCAAGGCTCGTGCTGATCGGAACCTTGAGTTAAGCGGGGTCACACCCTTGACAAGGTTGTAGGTGACCTTCGACGAAGAGATTCTACAAGAAGGGAATTGGCAAGTTTTGGTGAGCATCAAGCTCACATCTCAATGGTGGAACCCAAGAAAGTTTTTGAATCTCTTGAAGATCTGGACTGGGTTGTTGCTACGCATGAATAATTGAATCATTTCAACCGCAACAAGGTCTGGAAACTCGTGGAGAATCCCAAAGATTGCCGCAATGTTATCGGCACTAAATGGATATTTAAAAATAAGCAAGATGAGAATGGCATTGTTGTGAGGAACAAGGCGAGACTTGTGGCACAAGGCTACTCTCAAGTTGAGGGCATTGACTTCGGCGAGAGCTATGCTCCTGTGGCTCGGCTTGAGTCCATCCATATCCTTCTTGCTTATGCTGCCCATAACAATTTTAATTTGCAGCAAATGGACGTCAAGACTGCTTTCCTTAATGGTCCTCTACATGAGTTGGTATATGTAAAGAAACCCCCGGGATTTGAGGATCCTAACTTCCCGAACCATGTCTACAAACTTGATAAGGCCCTCTATGGCCTTAAAAAAGCCCCACGTGCGTGGTATGAGGACCTTAAAGAGCTTTTGCTAGACCGTGGCTTCGAAGTTGGGAAAATCGATCCCACTCCTTTTACTAAGAAGGTTAAGGGGGAGCTTTTCGTATGCCAACTATATGTAGACGATATTATCTTTGGTTCTACTAATAAATCTTTTAATGATGAATTTTCAAAGCTTGTGACTGACAGGTTTGAGATGTCTATGATGGGGGAATTACTGTTCTTCCTTAGATTCGAGATCAAGAAACTTAGAGTAGGAACCTTCATCAATCAAGCAAAGTACATCCAAGACATGCTCAAGAGATTCAAGATGACGGATCTTAATGGTGTCGCCACTCCAATGCAAACAAAATGTCACCCTGAACTTAACCTCCATGGTAAAGATGTGGACCAAAAGGTATACCGGTCCATGATTTGCCCTCTTCTTTACCTCTACTGATCTAGACCCGATATTATGTTGAGTGTGGGGGTGTGTTGAAGGTATCAAGCAGCTCCTAAAGAAAGCCACTTAGTGGCGGTCAAGAGGATCTTTCGATATTTGGTTCATTCCCCTAACTTTGGTCTATGGTATCCCAAGGGCTCCAATTTCTCTCTATGTGGTTATACTGATTCAGATTGGGCTGGTGATAAGGATGACCGGAAATCCACTTCTGGAGCTTGTCAATTCTTGGGAAGATCTCTAGTGTGTTGGTCGTCTAAAAAGCAGAATTGTATCTCTCTCTCCATCGCCGAAGCTGAATATGTTATTGCTGCCAGTGCTTACACTCAGTTATTGTGGATGAGGCAAACTTTAAAGGAATACGGTGTCAATTGTGACAAAGTGCCTCTTTTATGTGATAATGAAAGTGCAATCAAAATTGCGTACAATCCGGTACAGCACACAAGGACAAAGCATATTGAGATTCAGAATCATTTTATCAGAGACCATGTTGCTCGAGGTAATATTGACCTATCTTTTGTGAGCACGAAGAACCAACTTGCTGATATTTTTACGAAGCCACTTGATGAAGCAAGATTCTGCTACTTGAGGAATGAGCTAAATATCATTGATTCTAGGAGTTTGTCTTGATTACCCATGCACTCACTCATACATCTCAGTCTTATTTGGTCTAGATGTGGGCATGGATATAGGGGGAGCGGGGTCCTAATTAATTGGGCTAACCCTTCCCCCATAATGCCAAAAGCAAGATAAATCATTTCTCTTAATATCATTTTGTGATATGTGAGCTTATTGATGAGTATTGGTCGTGAACCCAAGATATATCTTCGTGGTGTCACACCATACACTTCAACAAGGTGGCTTCGGACACCGCCCTCTCCCTTGAGGAGAATTGGATTTTTGTGGATCTTTTTGGTTGTTCTTGCTCATCTCATGTTCTTGCAATTTAACTTGGGGCGCTAGCATCGCTCTTCTTCCTTTTTGGCGTCTGGATGCCAAAGGGGGAGAAGTAGTTCTATTAGGTATTCGACGATTTGCATGGGTCGAGCACAAGCATTTGCACCTTTTCAGTCGTTGTTTTCTTGCTTGTGTCCATTTAGCGTTAAACGACTTTGTGTCGGTGGACGTTTGAATTTATCTCATGGATTATGCCTATGGATTCATTTACTCATATCCTATTATGCTGGTATTCTATCTCAAGGAAGGCACGTATATTGGTTATCACGTTGATATTTGTGGATATTTCAAGGATGCCTCTCTCATTATCTCGGTGGTATGATTATGTTGTTTATATTTCAATGGAATAGACTTTCACCTACTTGTGTGCATTCGTATTCAAATGCAAATCTCTAATATGCACACATTGAGGGGGAGTCTCTTCCATGTCTTGTTGGTTGTCTTTTAATCCTTCTTGCAAATCCTAGTATTGTCATCTAACACCAAAAAGGGGGAGACTAAAAGAACATTTCATGATTTCCCAGGTTTTGTGTGTTAGATAACAATACCATGGATTATTCTAATGTGCACTAAGTGTTGCAGGAAGTTTTGAGAGTTTTGGGGGCCGGATTATCCGCCCCCATCATGGGCCGAATAATCTAGCCAGACCACCTTGGTCAAGGATGGCTCTGCGCAAGTCTCTATCTGGGGGCGGATTTCCCCCGGAAAATTCCGGCTCTGGGGCAGATTTTCTCCCTGGACCGGATAATCCGGCCCTCTTGTTGGGGCGGATAATCTGGCCCCAGGGAAAGTGCCCAAGAGAGCTCCTGCGCAAGCTTCTGTCTGGGGGCGGAATTTGCCCCGGATATTTCGTGGTTGGGGCGGATTTTTCCCCTAGCCGGATAATCCGGCCCTCCCCTAGGCCGGATAATCCGGTCCCTAGAAGAAAGTGTGATGGGCAAGTCTGCGTGAGCTTCTGTCCGTGGCCGGTTTTTCTGCCGGATAATCTGAGTCTGGGGCGGAGTTTTCCCCAGGCCAGATAATCTGGCCCTCACTTGGTCCGGATAATCCGGCCCCCGGAAGCTCCAACGGCTTGGTTTTGGAAGGGGTATAAATATCCCTTCTTCCCCAACGAGCAGAACACTTGATTCACTCGAAACTGTTCAAACCCTTTGAAAGAGCTCCCATTCTAGATCTCCCACTTCAACCACCCGAAGGCTTCGATCTTTGGGGGAATTGAAGGACGAGAGAATCATCACCGTCATCATGAATCAAGCGCATCAACTCCTCTCCATTGATTTGGAGAAATCCCTGATCTAGTATTCTTGTCAATATCTAGATATTGTTCTTTGTTATTGTTAACTTGTTCTTGTGGCAGCTTGTTGTCATTACGGGAGCCTCCAAGTTGATTGTGGAGTTGTGCCCCTCTAGTTGTGTAAAGGCACCGGTACCCGCCTCGAAGGGTTCCTATAGTGGAAAGGTGGATCAGGGCTTTGGTGGCGGGATCTATCGGAGAACAGGGTGAGGCCTATTGTGGCGTGGTGGTCTTAGTACAACCCACCCCTCCAACGCAGACGTATTTCCCTTAACAAGGAAGGAACTGCGGTCAGACGAATCCTGTGACTCCGCGTGCTTCACTACGGTTCACCCGTTCCTCTTCCACTCGCTCTTTACTCGCTAGTAGATTCGTTTGCATATAGGGAAATTCCACCTAATAGTTTATCTAGAGAATTTACCCTTTGTGTTAAGCCTAAAATTGAAAAAGCATTAAAATTTGAAGTAGCACCTATTCACCCCCTCTAGGTGCCCATACTAATTGTTAGTCTACCATAAATGAAGTAGCCCTATATCAAGATGTTTGTGTGCCTGCTACAAAATGTACTGGTGAGGGGTTTTTTAGCTGAATTTCGTTGACCATGTGTTAAACAAGTGAACTCGAAATAGAAATACTTGAATGTCGTCTAGCAATGATCATATAAAATAGATATTTTCATTTATCAAAAATTGATGAGCTTCATTTATGGATTGAGAAATAGTATGTGGTGTTATTTTTCCTCCATGTGCTATTATATGCAACACCTTCTTTCCCTACTCACAACCGCCACACTGGATTCTCACCCACCAAACCAAAGTTCAATGACGAGGGAAGAGTATTGGGTCAAAAACTAAACAAGGAAGACGTTTTTCGTCTCATATTCTTGGATGGAGTATCTACTCAATAACCATCAGTTTCAGATTCATCTTAATAAACTTTAATTGTTTTCCTGGTAGACTAACAATTAGTAGACCATCATCGTCGTCCTGATCTCTGCTATTAAACCAACATTTTTGACTTCCAAAATGGAATTATAGAGAAAACTCCAGAGTACTGATCTTGAATACTGGTATTTGCATTCGAGTTACATAATTTACTCGAATCTAATAAAAATAATATAAATGAATGAGGGAAACTTAGTTTCAATAGCACAAATATAGGATGAGATTTACAATGCTTGTGCATGTCTAAAAAGAACTAGATAGCTTGACTTTCACAACAAATCTGCACCAACCTTATACGATTCATCATGAAAGCAGTACAAGAATTCTTATTTACAAATCAAGAAACCGTGTAAGGATTTAACTATGTTCAAGTGGCACATAGCTACAGCTGCTATATATATGCGACATCTAAATATATCAACAATAATTCCATAATTCCACGCAGGTCGGCAACGTGCAACTATCAATTATTAATATCAAGAAAAAGTTTGCCATCAGTGATTGTCATTAACTCTTAGATCCGAGCGCCACAAGAAATTGAATCTGCTAATCGTTAAGTAAAGCAGGCTCCAGCTGAAAACACCTGCTCCTGTCTCGCCCCCCGCGCAGGCGAGCAGGAGCACGCAGTGCCGCCGCCTCCCTCCTACCCCTCTTTCCTCCCCCTCCGCCACCGTCGGCGCCAGCGGCGGCACCCTCGTCCTCTACTCGCCTGGTCTGTGGGCACGTGTGGGGCGGCTTGCTTCGGGTGGTGCGTCTCGGGAGCTTTGGCGCGGTTCCGGCCGAGGAGCACGCACGACGGCGCCGGGCTGCTGCGGGGTGGCGTGGCGAACGGTGGTGAGGCGCAGTACATGGCTGGGCGGTGACCGGCGATTAGAGATCTGGGCCCTGGCTGGGTGGCGGCCAAAGCTCCCAAATTTGCGGCCCTGCGAGGCCCATCTGGCCGAGGCCCTAGGCCCATCTGGGTTGACGGCGGGCTGCCCAGGCGTTGTCTGTGCCTATCTAGATGGTGGTGTTGATAGTTTCTTGAGGCTAGGGTTGGTGCGTCGGCGGCCGGCCTGTTGCAGCGTGGCGGCGGACTTTACGGTCCCGCTGGGCCAGACTAGACCTTATTGGCACCGGTGTGCCTCTGTGGGGGCTTTATAGGTCTTTTGGACCTGGCCGGACCCTACTAGGACTGGTTTGTCTTGCTGCCGCGTCCAGTCGACTACCGCCTTTGGTTGTGGAGGCAGTTCCCTCCCGCACGGCCGCGGTACTACTGACCCTGTTTCAGGCGACCTTCCACCTCCGTTTTCTGGCCTCGTTTTGCTAGCTCCGGTGAGACGATGTTGACGGCTTCATGACCATAGGGGCGCAAGCTAGTGGGCGACGAGTTTGGTGGTTGAGGCTTCGGCCTCACGGGTCTCCTGGGCATCGGATCTTGTGAGGGTAGTAGATCGGTTTTTCAGGAGAAATCCTTGTCGACACGCTCAACACCGATGCGGTGCCGCCTGCAGGTGGCACCGTTCCTTCCTGGAGGGCGTCGTGGCTACCGCATCCAGTTCCCTCTGTGTACCGGGGGAACCTCTAGGACCAATCCGCTGGCCCGGGCAGCAAAGTCGTCACTTCCTTCTTGAAGGTGTTGCTTGGTACTTGTCAATCCGATGTTAGGAGCGTGGTGGTATATCTTCGGCGGGTGCAACGGTTGGGGGTCTTCTTCGTTTAATCGATCTGCCATTGTCTCCTTTGCTTCTTTTTCTTTTTCTTTTGAGCTTGTATTTGCTGTCGCCCCACCATTTGTTCGTGGTGTACTTCTTTGTATTGTGTGGTTGCTATACTAATATAGCTGGGCGAAAGCCTATTTCGAGAGATCGCCTGTCTACAAAATCGCAAAATAGCTGCTCTCCTTTCGATCAACTGATTTGGATTCTTAATGGACTCTGAATTAACTGTCAAGTTTCAGGTGCAAAAAACTCATGACAGTCTATTGATGTTGTCTATTAAGTTTCCTCTACACAACCTCGCAAAAAAAATCCTATACATCTATCCTCTCACCTTTTTAACGGCCTATTTATCTTTCTACCTGCCTATTTATCCTTTTTAAGCATAAGTTCAGCATCATCATAGCATACGCTCATACGCACACGCTGAGGACAGCAGCTGCATATTCACATGTAGACGCTCACCATCATCATATAGTCACAAAGGCAAGTGAGTGGGCCGAATCTTGACCGTATGACCGGAAAAGCAGCAACGAGCCTCCAAAGGAGCAGGAACAGAGAGCTAGCATGACCTATAGGCAACCATGGATCCTCATAAAGTAGGCATTTCATCAAACAGGAGGAACCGTACCTAAAAAGTACAGTAAGACCTACCAGATCAAGCAAACGGACGAGAGCGCGGAAGAACAAGAAGAACAAGGGGAAACTGCGGACCTGCATGGAAACCAAAAGAGAAGAATCAAACGCCCGTAGCCGCTGACGAAGCAAAGCATCGAAAGATGTGTGGGGAAGTGCTCACATGGGGAGACGACGATGTGCTCCAAGACAGGAAATGTGTGGGGGAGTCAGCTGTGACATGGACATGGCCAGGGCGACTCATTTTCCTCGATGGTCTCCGATGCTGCTGCCATCCTCGACGCCTAGCCATATCCACGCCTAAGACCATGACCATAGGAAGGAGTAAAGATGAGGCACACATGGCATGACACAGAGGCTAGAGCACATCTCGAGGCGGTGCACCGCGCCGGCGCCAAGGTCCACTGGCGCGCCACCACCCTCCTCTGCAACGCGCTCCTATAGCGCCTCCTTCGCTCGCCGCTACGGCCACAACCTCAGGCCGCGCATCGTACATAGACCTATAGATTCAGCATGCAAAAATTCTGCAGTAGTTGAAACCCAAAAATAAGCATCATTGGCAGCAACATGGGATTAGTAGTTCTATTCTAATAGATATGTGCAGAAGACACATCATGCATGAGGAAATAAGTATCACACAACTAATTTTATTTGTCCAGAACTCTAGAACAAATTAATATTACAGATAAAAATTGGAACAGTGATGAAATTTATGAATACTTTTCAGAAACTCAAATGAGTTATAGACTTTGAGCTAAAAACATATGTTTGCCAAAATAAATCCAATTGTCCATAAACACATTAAAGGCAAAAAGTGGTAGACAATTGCGATTTCATAAAAGTGGGTTTTCCGTAGAAATGCTCTGCTCTCCAGTTTAAAACAACAAATATATTTTACATTTGTATATTATAGAAAATCAACTGGAAATTCCAGGTGGGAGTAAGCATTGAAAGGTGATACATACCGAGTGGGCACGCAAGTCATATGCAGATCTGTCAGCAATTCCAACACACTCGATCCACCAATAAAAACGCTCAGTCTCTACATACCAACAATCAACAACATAGTGATCCATTTAGTTTGTCCATAGGTTGTGGGAACCATAGACTGTATTTGTTAATCCCAATCCGCGTCAAGAAGAGATAGACCCTTCCAATAAAATATCCAAGGGTATCATTGTTCACAGTTCCCTGCAGGTTGCAGCAAGTGCTGCTTAGAAATAGATGCCACAATTAATAATTAAAAGTTCGGTGTTAAGAGTAGCAAAAGCAAGAGTTGAAATCAGATATTGCTAGAATTATCAGATAACAAGAGTTGAAATCAGGTCTTAGCACCAAACGTTTAGCAATATTGGATACCTAGTTGCTATAACTATCAGATAAAAAGAGTGGCATCAGCAAATCCAGATCTGTCAGCGATTCAAACACACTCGATCCACCAATAAAAATGTTCAGTCTCTGCATACCAACAATCAGCAGCATAGTCATCCATTTAGTTTGGCCATATGTTGTCGGAAACCATCGGTATTTGTCAATCCCAAGTTGCGTCAAGAAAAGATAGACCCTTCCAATAAAATAGCCAAGGGTCTCATTGTTCATAGTTCCCTGCAGGTTGCGGCAAGTGCTGCTTAGAAATAGATGCCAGAACTAATAATTAAAAGTTCGGTCCTAAGAGCAGCAAAAGAAAGAGTTGAAATCAGATATTGCTAGAAGTATCAGATAACAAGAGTTGAAATCAGGTCTTAGCACCGAGCTTTTAGCAATATCTGTTAACTAGTTGCTAGAAGTATCAGATAAATAGAGTGGCATTAGCAAATCCATTGTTGAAATCAGAATAGTGCGGGCATCATCTACTCGCTGCCCAGTCCTCCCAAGGTTCACCCTTCCACCGTCACGGTTCACCATCCCGCCACCGTTCTGGTCCTTCCTAGATGGGGAGGGGACCGACCAGGGGAAGAGGGCTAGGACGGGTCAGGGACATGCGAGGAAGGGGCAACCATGGAAGAGGGAGGCCAGGGGAAGGTCGGCTAGGGAAGGGATGGGGGAGGCGCTTACATGTGCGCTCTCATCGGGGTCCAGTCCCAAGAGCCGCACGTCGCTTCTCGGTAGATCAGGGGAGGCCAAGGGTGAAGGAGATGAGGTGCCTCCTGTAGGAGAGAGCACCGCCCCAAGCCTCTCCTCCACCAGTCGCCGCTCCTCCTCCTCCGGGCCAGTGCCTCCGTTCCACCCCTCGAGCTCAATCCCGCTGAGCCACCACCGCCGGAGCTGTCCGTCGCTGCTCCTCTACCTCTATCCCAGCTCCACCCTTCCGCCCATCAAGTCCAATCCTGTTGAGCCACCGTCGGCAGCCTATGAAGGAGAGGAGGAGACGCAGGAAGAAGAGTTTGGTCAGGATATTTTCATCTCGCGTGTGAAGTCGAGTTTCACCCTAGTTGGTCAGGATGTGCACCACACATGAGACTTCCAAGTCATGTTCTGGTGACCTCACACTCATCCGGGCCCAATAGTTATTAACGTTAGCAGGCAACACATAGGTGACCGAGCTGTGGGGTAAATCGAACGGCTCGGGTGAATTGGTGGGATGAAAACGTACTATTCGTACCGAATCGAACGCCTCACGAGCGCGCGCGGCTCCTCTCAACAGCGAGTTATGCTCGTGCCTTTTATAGAAGTAATTACTTCTGGTCAGTTGTGTTTTCTCGTCTAGGACTTGATCAATAAAATTAGGTCGGACGTATTGCTTCCACGGAACTTTTTCTGACGAGTTGGTGCAATTATGCGTACGGAAAAGTAGAAGAAAAAAAGAGACACGGTTTCCGTCTAGAGTTTGCGCATACGTATGTGTACTCAGCTTATTTGGACCCATGACGTGCAGGATTTTATCCTGTTTGTTTTGGGTGATTAGCAAGGTGTGCTTCCAGGTAGCATTCAGAGTATGATTTATGACTTAGTCAGGTTACTGGCACCGAATATGGAAGAAGCACCAAGAGGAAGTCTAGCTAGCCGAATGGGAGGATGTGGTGTGGCAGGTTGGCAAGACTTGATGTCGGATAGTGGCGATTTTGCTAATACGACGGCATACGTTGGAGAAGACATTTCGACGTTGAGGATAACGCCTTTCCAAGGGGGAGAGGATGATGTGGACATCTCATGTAGTTTGATACACTAGGACAACCAATATCATGTAATAATTTAGTCTAAGGTCATGTCAAACGATTGCTATGTTTATGAGTCAGAGTCCAATTAGGGTTTTTATTTGTGTGTTCGGTTTGGGCTTGTCCAAACCGACTAGGTCGAGTCTGACTGCCCTAGCCCTCATATAAGGAGCTGGCTAATCTAGGGTTAAGGTTAGCTTTGAGTTTATTCAGAATAATGTAGACCTTGAAGTTCATATTATCACCATCCCTCTAGGATCAGCATGTGTGACGGTGGCTCGGACGTTCGTCCAGTTATCAATGAATAAAGACATGAGAGTTCTTGAATTATAAAGAGTAATCGTGTGTGCGTGAAGGTCCACGAATTGTCAAGGGTTGTCGAGTTTTGGCGTGTCTATTCCAGCGCGAGGTTCGTCGTTCATCGTCGAGTTGCTCGTGGGATTGGCGTTCCCTAATATCCAGCTTACATGTTTCTCTCGAATGATTGGGCGATCTATCAGATCCAATAGATTGGGAGGTGCATCGTGAAAGATCGGGCCAAGTAATCTGTATCACCAGGCCTGGCGCCAGAATCCTTCTTCCGTCTTCTTTTCCAGGCTTCTTTCTTGGGTGTCTTGGCTCCACGTTCATCCTTGTCCCCTCTTCTTGGCATCATGGTCATGGACTTAGTCATATCATAGCATTTGTCTCAAGTAGGATCCCATTCATATGATAACCAAAGGAAAGTGAGGTATGGAAGGAATTCACCTTTGGGGTGATGGTTGGCGTAGCATGATATGGACGAACAGTGATTGCCATATGTTGGGTTGCATCATCTCACCCCTCTTGAAAATGAGTCGACCTCGACGATGTTCTTTCATCATGCAAGGAAGGAGGTGTGCCCTTGGCCTTGTTCTAGGACACTAATGGATCACCGGTGTCAAAGCCATTCTCAAACACTTTGAAGAGCTTGTAGAACTTCTTTCCATGATGTTGTGGTTGGAGATTTTGTAGCACGATCCTTGTCTATCATGGGTAACTTGCAAAACCGACAACAAAGATAGAGGATTGTATGATGGATTGTTAGTATGGGTCACACTCAAGGCTCTCTTCTCACATTTTGTGGCCACTCATTTGGGGTTTGTGGCATTCTCTCTCGTGAAGGTGGTTCACTCTCTCACCACTCATCTCACAAGGGTCCTTGGCTTGATTTTTCATATGCACGGATGTCATGTTCGATGCGATAAATTGGCTTGGCATCATGGGTTAGAGCACGAATGTCTTGCCATTCCACTTGAAGGGGTATTGGTTAGTGCTACCATGATGTATTGCTCTTCTGTCGTATTGCCATGGTCTCCCAAGTACCATGTGGCACATGGACATTGGCACGACATCACACTCGACGTCATCTTCATACATGCCAATCTTGAAGGAGACATTGACCTTTGATGTGATAGGGGTGAGGGTTCTCTATGCATGGCAACTTGAGTTTCTCACAAAGCTCCGTACTTGCGAGGTTGTGGCAACTACCTCCATCAATGATCACCTTTATGGACTTTCCATTAATTTCGGCATGAGTTTGGAAGATATTGCGCGTTGGTCCTCTCTTTGTATGGACTTTTCTGTTAAGACATGAGCAATGACTAGGGAAGGACTTCGATCATGCTCACATATGAGGGTGTCCTCCACTTCCATCGTGGCTTCCCTTGCAGTTGCTCATTGAGTCAACGCTTCATATTCCTCTTCACTCATGGAGTAGGTTGCGCCATTCTCGTCCGTAAGCATAACCCTTGTGTTGGTACACTCATAAGGCTTGTGACCCTTCACTCCACACTTGAAGAAAGTGACTTGACTATCCAATGTCGTATTAGAGGAAAACGCTATCGTGGTCTTTGGTTGCTTGGATAAGGTCGGTGCTTGGTTTGTTGGCTTGTTGGAGGTATTTGCATTGACGGACGCAAAGTATGCCTTTGTCTTGTCATAAGCATTCTATTTTTGCAAGTGATGCTCGGCTTTGGTAGCTTGATGGAGGATCTCTATGAGTTTCTTGTACGGTTGAAAGTCAACGATCTTCCATATTGGGTGGCTCAAACCATTGAGGAACCTTTCTATTATTTGCTCTTCGATCTCTCTCACATTGGCTCGTGTCATAGTCTTCTCCATTTGCTTGTAGAACTCTTCAATTGACTTTTTTCCTTGCCTTAAATTTTGTAGCTTATGCAAGAATTTTTTTCTATAATGCTCAGGGACAAATCTCTTGTATATCACTTCCTTCATCTCCGTCCAAGTTTCAATTGGAGGCTCATATTGGTTCTCTTGGTGTTTTTGGTAGTCTTACCACCTAAACATTTGCATAGTCCTCAAACTCAAGGGATGTCATTGCAACTTTCTTCTCTTTAGAGTAATTGTGGACTCAAAAGATTTTGTCAACTTTGAGCTCCCAATCAATGTATGCATCGGCGTCTTGTTCTCCCTTGAACTTGAGCATACTGAACTTGAGCTTTCCAAACTTGCCATCTTCATGCTCACGGTGGTAGTTGCGGCGTTCTTGTCTCATGCTTGCTTCACTTGGTGGTGAACATGGAGGAGCAGGAGGACAAGGACCTCGATTCTCTCGGGTTGGCGGTGGAGGAGGGGCTTGATGATTCTCAAAGTGTTGAGGGCTAACCTCATGGGTGGCCCGAACTTCACGGATCTCATGGTCAAATCGATGGGAAAAGGAGGGGAAAAGGGGGAAGGTAGCAGAAGTGGATGCACACCTCGCGAAGAACACGATGAACGCACGCAAAACTCACATGATACAAGGCCGATTGCTGCCACATGTGGCCACTGATCCGATAGAATCCTCGCAAGGAAAGATCAGTAAATGTGCTCCCTCGATCCCAAGCGTAGAGGGAAGAACACCTTGTAGAGGGTCTTGACAACTACACTCGCACTTGCAAACGTAGGCCTTGTACAATGAGGGTGGCGCGATGCAAACTCCAACAAGGTGGTGACGATAGTCGGTCCCCTTGGGTAAGGGGATGAGGCAAAACTAGAGATTACACAAAGGGGGTTGTAGTCTCCGGATACATGAGGGGGTGGGGCATTATATTTAGGCCAGCCACATAAGAAGGTGTAGGTTGGGGAATAATTCTAGGGTTTAGAATGAACTAGAGGGGTACATGGGCCGAAGGCCCAGCTGGTGGCCCGCAGGCCCATTCACTTAGGCCAGAGACTCCGGGGTGAAGGCGCCGGAGACTCCGGGGTCGATGACGTTCTCCAGGGTAGACTCTGGGGTGGCAGCCAGAGAGCTCCAGGTAATGTCCGGAGTCCTTCCCGGAGTCCTGGCGGTGGAGACTTCGGTGCGGAGGGACGGAGACTCCGATGTAGAGGGCCAGACACTCTAGCGTGGCCGGAGACTCCGGTGTGGTTGCTTCTATCAGGGCATTTCTCTGGAGGGGTGTACTGGACCCTCCTAGGGCGAGTCTGGAGTCCTTGCCAGAGTCCTGGGCGGATACTCTGGTGTTGGAAGCTGAAGAATCCAGGCTTCAGGGCTGGAGACTCCGGGCTTGTTAAGGGGTAACCCCGTGGGTGGCCCGATCTTCACAGATCTCGTGGTCAAATTGATATGAAAGCGAGGGGAAGGGAGATGGTAGCGGAAGCAGACGCACACTCACAAAGCACACACGCAAGACTCACACGACACAAGGCCGATTACTCCCGCCAGTGGCCACCGGTCCAATAGAAACCTCGCAAGGAAAGATCGGTCAACGTGCTCCCTCCAAGAGATCGACATTGTCTTCCTGTGCTTCTTTGGCCGGTTGATCTGTGTAGAGCAGTTTGCGGGGTGCGTCGAACTTGATGTCAGTGGACAGAACCGCCTCCGCCCCATAAACGAGGAAGAAGGGAGTGTAGCCGGTGGACCAGTTTGGCGATGTGCGCAAGCTCCAGAGTACAGCCGACAGCTCCTCAATCCAGCAGCCGAGAGATCTCATCAGTGGTTCGATCAGCCGGGGCTTGATTCCGGCTAGGACCAGACCGTTTGCTCGTTCACACTGCCCATTGGACTGGGTGTGTGCCACTGATGCGAGATCCAGACGGATACCCTTATCTCCGTAGAATCGTGCGAAAGCTCCCTTGGCAAAATTTGTTCCGTTGTCGGTTATGATGTTGTTGGGGTAGCCAAAGTGTGTGATTATGTCTATGAAGAACTTGACCACCGTTGGCCCATCCAGCTTCTTTATCGGTTTTGCCTCAATCCACTTGTTGAACTTGTCCACCGCCACCAGCAAGTGGGTCATGCCAGATCTGGCAGTTTTGAAGGGACCAACCATGTCCAGCCCCCAGACGATGAACGACCAGGTGATGGGAATAGTCTTGAGTGCAGCAGACGGAGTGTGCTTCTGCTGGCTGAACCGCTGACACTCGTTGCACGCCTTGACAATCTTCTCAGCATCTTCTAGTGTTGTGGGCCAATAGAACCCGTGGCGGAATGCCTTTGCCACTATGGCTCGTGACGATGCGTGGTGTCCGCATTCTCCCTAGTGGATGTCGACCAGCAGCCAGATCCCTTCCTCTTGTCCCAAGCATCATTGATAGATGTCACCAACGCTCTGCTTGTAGAGCTCGTTGTGGATGATGGTGTATGCGCTGGCCCTGCACTTGATCTGTCTTGCCTGCACCTCCTCTTCAGGCAGCTCTCCGTTGGCTAGGAAATCCCTGAACGGCTTGGCCCTTATTGGTGTTTCCCGGATGCGACAAACCGCTTGCATTAGCAGGTTCACTTCTACTTGGATGGCCGGGTCGGGCTCGTCCGGAGGCCGTCTGCGTGGGGCGGCGGAGCCGGTAGCTTCTAGGCTGGAGGCGGTACTCCTCGGGTGCGGCAAAGTAGTCCCCGGGTGTGGTGCAGCCATTGCGGAGGTCTTGTAGCCGGCACTCCCCGTGTGCGGTGCAGCCGTCACGGAAGTCTTGGAGCCGGCAGTCCCCGGATGTGGCGAAGTAGTCCCCAGGTGCGGTGCAGACGTCGCGGAAGTCTTGGAGCCGGCAGTCCCCGGGTCCGCGTCCAACACGATGGAGTCGGATTCGGGATACGGTGCGATTGATGGCTTGCAAAGGTGTTCAAGGCAAACTCTAGGAGGAATTGGTTGTCTTGTCAACCCGATGCGAGCAAGCGTGTCTGCGGCCTCGTTGTTCATCCTGGGAACATGATGAAACTCGCATCCTTCAAAACATGCACATAGCTGCTGTATGAAGAAATGTATAGAGCCATGTGTGCATGTCAGGCGTCCCAGTCGCTTGACACTTGCTGCACCACCACATCAGAATCGCCGAAGCATAGGATGCGCCGGATGCTATTTACTTTCCCATCTTGAGGCTGTGGACGTGTGCTTCATACTCAGCGACGTTGTTGGATGCGCGGAAGTGGATTTGCAGCATGTATTCCAGCCGGTCTCCTTTTGGAGAGGTGATGACCACTCTAGCTCCGAGACCTCCATACATCTTGGAGCCGTCGAAGTGCAGCTTCCAATGCGTGGAGTCAGGGCAAGGCTGCAGGTATTGTGTTTCTGCCCAATCGATGAGGAAATCCGCCAAGGCCTGAGACTTGATCGCCGTTCTTGGCTTGTACTGTATGTTGTGGGCGGCGAGCTCTATGGCCCATTTCGCCAACCGGCCTGTGGCGTCTCTGTTGCCGATGATCGCCGCAAGTGGCGCTAACGCCACCACCTGGATGAAGTGCTCTTGGAAGTAGTGTTTCAGTTTCTTGGCGGCCATGTACACGCCGTACACTAGCTTCTGGTAATGAGGGTAGTTCTCTTTCGAGAGCTAGAGTACCTCGCTCATGTAGTACACCGGTCGTTGCACCGGCTGCGCCTTTCCTTCTTCCGACCTCTCCACTACCAACACCACACTGACGACCCTGTTTGTTGCTATGATGTACATCAACATGGGTTCCTTCGCTGCTGGTGCTTCCAGGATGGGTGGCGAGGTGAGCATGCGCTTGAGGTCACAGAAAGCTTCATCCGCCTGCGATGTCCAAACGAACTCGTCCGTTTTCTTCGTGAGCTGGTATAGTGGGAGTGCTTTCTCGCCCAGCCGGCTGAGGAACCGGCTGACGGAAGCCAGGCAGCCGGTGAACTTCTGGACATCTCTCAAATTCTTGGGAAGTTGCATGCGCTTGATTGCACCGATCTTCTCCGGGTTCACCTCGATCCCTCGCTCGGATACGAGAAAACCAAGTAGCTCATCGGCTAGGACGCCGAATACGCACTTCTCTGGGTTCAACTTCATCTAGAACCGGCGGAGGTTAGTGAATGTTCCTTCAGGTCCTCAAGGAGTGTCTGGCGCTCCTTGGTCTTGACTACCACATTGTTGACGTAGGCTTGTATGTTTCTACGAATCTGATTCTGCAAGCACTTCTGCATGCAGCACTGGTATGTTGCTCCAGCATTCTTCAATCTGAATGGCATTGTGGTGTAGAAGTAGGCTCCATAAGGAGTGATGAATGATGTCTTTATATGATCAGCGGGGTTCAACCGGATCCGGTGGTAGCCGGAATATGCGTCCAGAAATGACAATAGCTCGCAGTCAGTCATGGAATCGATTACTTGGTCTATTCTTGGCAAGGCGAATGGATCCTGGGGACATGCTTTGTTCAGACTGGTGTAGTCAACACACATGCGCCAAGTCTTGTTCTTCTTCAGCATGAGTACTAGGTTTGCCAGCCATTTTGGTTGGAAAACTTCCATGATGAATCCGACTGCGAGCAGCCGGGTGATGTCCTCCCCAATTGTTCTTCTTTTTTCTTCCATGAAGCGGCGTAGTGACTGTTTGACCGGTTTTGCATCTGGCCTAACATGTAAAGAGTGCTCTCCGAGCTCCCTCGGAACACCTGGCATGTCCTTGGGGGACCATGCAAAGATATCCTGATTCTCACGGAGGAAGTCGATGAGCGCGCTTTCCTATTTGCTGTCAAGGCCGTCTCCGACCAGGACGAACTTGTCTGGCTCGCCCTCGTTCAGCAGGATCTTCCTCGTGCCCTTGGACAACTTTAATTGTGCCTCCCTGGCCGACTTGGGTTCGCCAGCTGGCATGTCCTTCTGTAGGGCCGCCACGTTCTGCATGATTATGCATTTTTCTTCCGTGATGATCATGGCCTCAGCTATCTTGGACCCGTCTGTGGAGCACTCCACAGACCGACTATAGCAGCTGGCCACGGTGATGACCCCTTTGGGCCTTGGTAGCGTGGCACCGCCATGAACTTGGTGAGCGCTGGGCACCCCAGGATTGCATGGTACGCGCTGCAGAGGTTGACCACCTCGAACCTGATGGGCTCGCGGCGGAAGTTGTCCTCTGTGCCGAAGATGACGTCCAGACGGATTTTTCTGATGGGGGAGTGCGAAGGGTCGGGGACGGCTCTGTGGAAGGAGGTGTTTGATGGATCCAGCTGTGACTCACTGATACCGAGCTGGTCGAGCGAGCTGCAGTACAGGAGGTTGATGCTGCTCCCCCCGTTGACGAGGATGCGGGAGAATCTACAGGAATGCTTCTGGGAGACGAAGATAGGATCCAGAACCATGGCGTAGGTGCATGTGTTAGGCAACTCAGCCGGCTGGTCCTTCCGGCTCCATGCAACTTCTTGCTCCGACCAGTTGAGGTACTGGGGAACGGGAGGAACGATTGTGTTCACCTCCGCATCGCAACGCCTTTTGTTGTGCTTGGTGTCCGGCTCCGTGGTGAAGATGTGGTAATTTCCCACCGGGCGAGGGTAGTTGTTGTCGTCGTCCTCCCTTCGATGTTGGTTGTTGCGGTCGCCTGGCGGCCTGCCGGCTAGAGAGTTTGGCGCCTGTCTAGCCGGTGCGCCAGCAATCTCCGCCATCTTCTTCGTCCAGGTGCACTGGCGTGTCGTTTGCGTAGCTGGCTTGTTGCCCCCGCTGTGGAACTTGCATGGCCCATCAAGCATGGACTCAATGGTGTACTTGGGCCTTGGAGGCCGGTCATCAGGCTTCTATCTCCAGCTTCCGCCTGCAGTCGGATCCTCCTGCACTGCTGCCACCTGCCTGGAGCCATATTGGTTGTCCGGCTGGTCATCCTTTCTCTTGTCGTGGCGATTGTCGTGCCGCCTGGAGTTGTGCCCATTTCCTTTCGGCTGGCGCCGATCCACGGTGACGTCGACGATTATTTGCCCTTGGTCGTCCACCCAGATGGATCTTTTCATCGCCGCGTTGGCCGTGGCGTACTTGTCCACGATGGCCATGGTCTGTGCCATGGTTGTGGGTTCCACCCGCCGAAGCTTATGCTTGAGCATAGTGTCGTCTCTGTAGCCATTGATGAAGAAATCAACCGCCTGATGTTCGCGTACCCCCTCATAGGAGTTGTGCATGCTTGTCCATCAAGTGATGTAGGAGCGATCAGATTCATCCGGGCCTTGCACACAAAGAGCAAGCTCGCCAGGCCGGCCTGGGCACTTGTAGGTGCCGGTGAAGTTGCGAACGAACGCCTGTTCGAAATTGATCCAAGCGTTGATGCTGTTGTCGGGGAGACTGTTTAGCCACGTTTTCGCTGAGTCGAGGAGCATAAGAGGGGCATAGCGCACTGCCACCTGGCGGTTGCCGTTGGCGATGCCCACGGCGGTGGTATAGTCCACTAACCAATCCACCGGCTTGACCCAGCCGTTGTACTTTAGCATATCCCATGGGAGCGAAAATCCCTTTGGAAACGGTTCATTCCGGATGCGCGGTCCAAAACATCTTTGTCCGGCTGGACTTTCTTCCTCCAGCATGCGTGATTGGACCAATAGGTCGATTCGCGTGCGCGCATCTTGTTGTTCATCTAGCTCGAGTGGTCCCAGCCGGCCAGATAGGCGGGACTTGGGGAGCACTTGGCCTTTTCCGGCTTCGTCAGCCAGCTCGCGATTTTTGCTGGTAAGAGCTGCCGCATCGCGAGCGTTGTGCCCGCGGCCTGCAGATCCACCGAGTGTGCGGTTGCTTTGTCTTGCTCCGTTTTGGGAAGACGCTTTGTTGCCGCCTGCAGCCGGGTTCACCATCCGGCGAGCCGGCTAGGTTTTGCTATAGCCAGCCATGTTGAGTTCTGCCTCGGCCTGTTGTTTGTTCACCATGACCACGAGGAGCTGCACACGCGCTTGTTGACGGAGCAGTTCCTCGCCCTCTAGGTGGCTAAGTTCTGCAACTACCGCCTCCGCGGCCCTCAGGTTTTTGGCGGGGGTGCTGTAAACCGGCTGCACCACGGGTGTGCGTGGATCAGCAGCACGATCCATCTCTGAACCGAGGTTTCGGCCTGGTGGCTGAGCCAATCGGCTGGTGCCGGGTAGGCGCGCGAAGCCATGCACGATGTTGTATTCCCGCAGGCATTCATTCGACGTTTTGTGGCTGCCACCTTGCCGGCTTCCTGCAGAAGGTTCTGGCGGGTAGTTTCCAGGGCTGCCACAGCTGTAGCTGGATCTGCCTCGATAGGGGTGATGGGGTTGCGGAGGTGCTCGATGGACAAGTTGATCAAGTCCGGGTTCGGGAGGCGTGAGTTGCTGGCATGGCCATCCACATTGCGCTCCAGAGGTGGGTGGCGGTTCTCCATGGAGCCTGCCATCATGACTTCAACGCTGCCACTAGCGATGCGCGAGGCGGAGAAGCCAGGTGGTGCGCCGAAGATGGTGACGACCTCACGAGGGAAGGCCACAGGAACGGTGACGACGTAGACGCAGTGTTCGCTCAAGCGCATCATGGATCCTCGCTTGGGAAAGTCCCCCCAGTGAAGCAGGACGCGTTGTCGAGGACGCAGTCGTAGGAGCCGAGAGTGCGGACGAGGCCAGAGGCTACTCGCTCACCAGCGACGAGTGGAAGTCCCATGCGAAAGATGATCCTAGCCGAAGCGCTGTGCCCCACGGTGGGCGCCAACTGTCGTGGTGTGGAACACGGCAGTGCCATCGGGGATGGCTTGAAGGGCACACTCAGTTTGCTATTGGTGGCTACTCGCAACGGGCTTGACACAGATACTGTAGACACAGCGATGTACCCAGGTTCGGAGCCCTCTTAGCGAGGTAAAACTCCTACTCCTGCAAGGATATACTATCAAAGGGGGCGAACGCCCAATACAAGTGCTCCTTGAGCTGTTTCCTTGGCTACTTCTTGCTACGGATTCTCTAAGTCCTTCTGGTGTCTATTTTCCTTCTCCCCCACTTACCTAGAACCCTAGCGCTACCCCTATTATATACAGGTTGAGGAGGCAGCTTACAAGATGGGCTCTAGGGTTTACTGTTTGGATTTGGGCTTTACAAAGTGGGCCGGCTGGACATGTGTAACACCCTCGAATTGGCCCTATGCAAGTTTTAGCCCTTTTCGTGAAACCTGCATAGAAACGATTCAAGGACGCCCACCAGACACTTTCGTGCGGGTGGAAAATGAAGTAATACCATTACACAACAATCCTCGATGGGACCCACAAAGCAGATATATATACAACAGCGACTCAACGAGTCAAGAATACAGATATACAGTACAAGATCCAAATCACCTCGAAAACGATAGAGCGTCCGACTACGGACAAGATGCAAATGGGGCTAAGAGCCCTGAAGAATAACCAATGGCATCCATAACCCTGCCCAGGCCAAGCCGGAAGGGTAACCCTGCTAACGACGTCGCTCTCAAACCTGCTAAAACAAAAGGGATGCCGACAAAGGGCAAAGGAAAAAGAGGAGCGTCAGTACTGAGGCCAGTACACGGCGAGGCTAGAATTCGGCGGCTCTCGCCTACATAGGTATGGTGGGCTGAAGCGGCAGCGCAGCGGCACTAAACAACCTATAGAGACTCAATACAACTGGCGGTTATCAGAGAGGGATAAGAAAGCCCTATTCGGATCCAACCTGAAGCTAACACCAAACAAACCCATCCTGGTATTTCCCCCTCGAGACCAAACGAGGAAGTCGGACCAAGGAACTCATGTAGTTGGCAATTTTACTCATTCTATTATGGTTGCAGCAATTACTAATTAGATATAGATCGCATGAGTCATCCTGAAGCATAAGCAATGGGCAGTTTTAATCACCATTCCATTGTAGTTGGGGCATTTACTAGTCAGATGTAATTGTCCTGAGGAATCCCAAAACCCAACAATTGTTGACACTTTTATCACCTTCCATTGAAGTTGCAATAGTTACGAGGCAGGTATATCAGAACACGATACGACAAGATCCACTAGTTGTTGGCATTTTTAATATCCATTCCGTTATAGTTGCATCTGTTTACTAGTCACATATTAAGTTAAATTGATAGCACTACTTTAGTTATGCTTGTCTATGATCGAGATACTGTGCTCCAAGTCGTCCATAAACGCGGACACGGCTTTCAGAAAGTTTTACCCTGCAGGGGTGCACAAATAGCAACACACACTCGATCCACCTCGGAAAAACCAACTCAAAACCCAACAAGGCATTCACGACAAAGCGATCACAGGATTCCAAAATATTTCAGGGGGCCACCCCATTAAGCTACCCACAACGAAGTTGGCCGACTCCGAGATGGACCCAAGGTTTGCGCCAATGGCTGTAAACGACTAGGAACCCGAAAGTGTGACTGGGCTTGTCGATACCGCGAAAACACTCCGCAATCCCTAAATAGTACAGGTGCTCCACGCACAATCTTAAATAAAGAAGTAAAGCATGGCATAGGTACAGGATAGTAATAAAGCCCCAAACTACTTTGTGGCCCCAAGAAATATAAATGAATCAAGCTCTGGCTCAGGGGGGTCCATAAGGCCTCCTAGATGTGGATAGTGCGAAAAATCAAGGAACAGGTATCAACTACTCGGGGTCCTACGGGACACAAGTGAGCATGGAAGAACCAAATAACATCTATTGCCCACTAATGCCTCTGCATTAGTTATATCTAGCATTTTAATAGTTGTATTTAAAGTCATGATCATCTCCACCGGTAAGCATCTCCACTATTAACATCTGCCAGCATTCCAACAACTGTGGTACTTGACAACACTAGATCACACCTGCGCAAGCGACTACGACTCGCAAGGCCAGCTATCTACCAAACACAGGTAATAGGATGTGTCCAAGGCAATATAGAGGATGCACGGGATATAACTGGGATACGGAAACTAAAGCATCGCGACACGTATAGAAATAGATCAACAGGAGGAAATAAAGACTATAAAAGCAAAATAGGTAGAAGGGGGAGAGATGCTCGCCTAGGAAACACTGTCGACGGATCATATCCGGAGAACTTGTCGATACTCACATCCACTTATCGTTCTAATCCGCGAAGAAGCAAAGCACTAGAAGAAACACCGGATGCAATATTTAATACTATGGCAAAAGATCCGGCATGATTATGATATGATGCAGATGCGGTGCAATTAGGCAATGTTAAGCAGAACCAAGGTCCCGACAATTCATTAATAGGTTCGAGTTATTTATCTGCCCCGCAAATTGAATGTTGGATTAATAGGGCGAAACATGGCATCGGTTCGCTACACCAATTTAAATGGAGTCCGGGATAAGACAAAGATATCCCACATATAGACTCCATATTTAATTATTAGGTGAATCGGCATAATGCCCCAAAACCCTAAAATATGTATGCGACATGAACAATTAATGCAACAAGGAGATATTATATATTATAAAAATAGGGGTCTCGGGTAGGGAATCACATTATGGTTCCGAACATCTTGGGGGGTCGACGGGTTTCGACAGGGATCGGCTTTGGTCACTGGGGTTCAGGGTCTTCGGATCTGAGAAGGAGATCATGGCGGTCCGGGGGAACGGTCTTCGGGTTCCGAGGGAAGAGCTCGGTGTTCCGTGATAAAGGGCTTGGCGCCTCGGATCTTGGGTCGGGTCGTCGGATCCGGAAGGTAGATCTTGGTGTCTCTTGATGGAGCTCTTGAAAAATCCTTGCCGAGTTACTTCAGAAGATCTTGGCGGCGACGCGATGTTCTTGTGGTGGGGTAGCAGATCGCCTCGGTGCATCGTCTGGGTACATCTTCATGTGTCGTCCTTGGTGCTCCGAATCTCTCGCATACTCGGTACCAGGCAAGATCTTGGTCTCACGGAGCCAAACCCTGCAAGCCAACTTGGGGAAATGAATTTCTGTGGTTTTCTGCCAGAACACGGGTCGCAAGGTGAAAACACACCCTTACAAACATATGACCGAATTGCCCCCGATCGTGCTACAACCTGGTCGCGTGATGGAAGCAGGAAGCAGCAACGCATGTTGGGAGCAGCGAGCGATGCGGGTGGACGGAGATGGTGGCCTAGCTCGACGAGGAGCGCGTCAGGGGAAGGCCCGCCGGCCGGGATGAGCTCGGCCGGTGGCGACGACTAGGCCGACAGTGGCAGAGAACTTGGGGAAGTGGGGCCGCGCCGGCCAGCGGCGGACTTGATACAGGGACGCTGAATGGCTTTGGTGGCAGCGGCCCTTCGGATCCGGCGAGGAGGAGGCGGGGTCTGGCAACGAAGGGCGACGCGGTAGAGGGAGTCGGCGAGCTCCTAGAAAGAGAGGGCGAGGGCGACCACGTGCCGAGGCGACGACGACAAGGTCGAGGAAGCCCTGGGCCTTGGCGGCGGCCGGAACGGAGGCGAGCGGCGAAGGGCGGAGCGAGGGTGGCCGGGCTCGGCCGGAGTAGAGGACGCCCGAGGCGGAGGCGCGCGGCAGACCAGGGACGCGAGGCGGAGCTTGTTCGGCGGAGGGAAGGGGCGGCCCTGGTGGCGGGCCGGCTCGAGAGGGACGGGCCCGGGACGGTGAGCATGGCGGGCCGGAGCTCGAGGCGCCTGGTGGAGGGCGTCGTGCGGAGAGCGGGCGTCCTGGGGGAAGGGAGGCGAGGCGCGCAGGCCGCGGGCGTCGGAGACAGAGGAGACGAGGCAGTGCGCACGCGGATGCGGGGGCGGGCGACCTCGTGTCAACGGCGGCGGTGTTGTGCAGAGGGGAGGAGGCGGTTTACGGTGGGTGGCGTCGCGATAGGGGACGGGAGAGACGCGAGGTGGGGATCCGAGGCAGGTAGGGGTTGCGTGCGAGCATGGCGATAGGGATTGGGTGGAGGGAGCGACCAGGTGGTGGTGGGACGCGGGGCCACGGGCGGTGGTCTGCGCGTTGGGGCGTGCGGCGCGGGGTGAGGTGGCGTTGGCGGTTGAGGTGGCGTTCCAGGAGTAGTGGGAGTGAGGTGGCCGGCGGGGCTGAGGTGGAAGGCTGGTGGGTGGGACCGGCCGCTGGGCAGCTACGCGCTGGCGTGCGGCAGGCGTTCCTGGCGGCGCGTTTCTGGCGGCTACTGCGTGTGGTTAGATGGTTAGGGGAGGGACTAGGGCTAGGGCTTCGGTTGGGTAGTAGGTCCGCTGCTGGCTGGGCCTTTTGGGCCTGGGCGGCGGCTGCCTCCCCAAGTTTTATAAAATGTTTTTATTTACTTAATTTTATAAAATCATTTATGAATAGTTTTTAGACAAATAAAAGACCTAGAAAAACTCGGCGTTTTGATTTGAAAAAAAGACAGGGTATTTAGAAAACCAAAACTAGACTTTTCGAAAATAGTTTTATGCAAACAAATGCAAGATGACATGACGATGCTCAAATGCAAGGTGGCATGATGACATGAGCATGCAGTCATGATGATGCGCAACACAAAAACACCGCGATTTTCTAGTAGTGGTTTTTGTGGGGCGCCACAATTCGTCACCACTAACAATTGATCTCGCCCTCGAGATCTGCCTCGTGGTACCGGGAAGAAGGTCGGTGATCTGAATCTTCTCGCTTCGTGTAGATCCTCGCGACACCACTAACAAAGGTTCCTTCTTCGTCTTGAATCGGCGACACCACCAACAAAGTGTCGTTGCTCGCGTTCGTTGAGAGAACACTCTGGAGTAACAAAGACGACGATAAAGGTCTCAAAGGATAAGGCCACCTTTAACTTCCATGGAAGGAGTGAAAATTGCATTGATCCTCCAATTCAATGTACAAAGCGAATGATAAGAGTAGTGGTATGGTCATGACTCCATCCCGCACTCAAAAAATTACTCTGTACATGAATAGTAGAATTATGCAACCAACTCTCGGAATCAGACTGAATATCTCGACAATCGAGATTCAGAATAAAGGAGGAAAGCAGACTCTGCATCAGATCTGGCGTAGATGATGTCGTCGCGTGGGAAAACACCGGAAAGCACGAGAAGGAACAAAGAGAAGTACGACAGATGAAGGATTTCCCAAATATAATGAAGACCGCATGTAGAAGCACCGTTACCAAAGGAGGGAGCGAAACCCTAAAGGTAGGACGGAAAACCCAACCACGAGAATTCCTGGACTCAAAGAAAAGATAAGAGAACAGATCCAAAACACGCAGAGTTAAGAGGAGAACAGAAGAGGGATAAGGAGTAAAAGAAGACCTAATCAGATCTATCCAACAGATTTTGCAAAATAGTTTTGACACTCTACTTCGGCCGTTAGCTAGGTTATCCTACAGGCTGGACTTGTGGGGTATCGCAACTGCTGAGATCTGATACCACTCTGTAACACCCTCGAATTGGCCCTATGCAAGTTTTATCCCTTTTCGCCAAACCTGCATAGAAACGATTCAAGGACGCCCACCAGGCACTTTCGTGCGGGTGGAAAACGAAGTAATACCATTACACAACAGTCCTCGATGGGACCCACAGAATAGATATACATATATAACAGCGACTCAACAAGTCAAGAATACAGATATACAGTACAAGATCCAAATCACCTTGAAAATGATAGAGCGTCCGACTACGGACAAGATGCAAATGGGGCTAAGAGCCCTGAAGAATAACCAATGGCATCCATAACCCTGCCCAGGCCAAGCCGGAAGGGTAACCCTGCTAACGACGTCGATCTCAAACCTGCTAAAACAAAAGGGCTGCCGACAAAGGGCAAAGGAAAAAGAGGAGCGTCAGTACTGAGGCCAGTACACGGTGAGGCTAGAATTGGGCGGCTCTCGCCTACATAGGTATGGTGGGCTGAAGCGGCAGCACAGCGGCACTAAACAACCTATAGAGACTCAATACAACTGGCGGTTATCAAAGAGGGATAAGAAAGCCCTATTCGGATCCAACCTGAAGCTAACACCAAACAAACCCATCCTGGTATTTCCTCCTCGAGACCAAACGAGGATGTCGGACCAAGGAACTCATGTAGTTGGCAATTTTACTCATTCCATTATGGTTGCAGCAATTACTAATTAGATATAGATCGCATGAGTCATCCTGAAGCATAAGCAGTGGGCAGTTTTAATCACCATTCCATTGTAGTGGTAGCATTTACTAGTCAGATGTAATTGTCCTAAGGAATCCCAAAACCCAACAGTTGTTGACACTTTTATCACCTTCCATTGAAGTTGCAATACTTACTAGGCAGGTATATCAGAACACGATACGACAAGATCCACCAGTTGTTGGCATTTTTAATATCCATTCCGTTATAGTTGCATCTGTTTACTAGTCACATATTAAATCATATTTATAGCACTACTTTAGTTATGCTTGTCTATGATCGAGATACTGTGCTCCAAGTCGTCCATAACCGCGGACGTGGCTTTCAGAAAGTTTTACCCTGCAGGGGTGCACAAATAGCAACACACACTCGATCAACCTCGGAAAAACCAACTCAAAACCCAACGAGGCATTCATGAGAAAGTGATCACAGGATTCAGAAATATTTCAGGGGGTCACCCCATTAAGCTACCCGCAATGAAGTTGGCCGACTCCGAGATGGACCCAAGGTTTGCGCCAATGGCTGTAAATGACTGGGAACCCGAAAGTGTGACTGGGCTTGTCGATACCGCGAAAACACTCCGCAATCCCTAAACAGTATAGGTGCTCCACGCACAATCTAAAATAAAGCAGTAAAGCATGGCATAGGTACAGGATAGTAATAAATCCCCAAACTACTTTGTGGCCCCAAGAAATATAAATGAATCAAGCTCTGGCTCAGGGGGGGTCCATAAGGCCTCCGGGATGTGGATAGTGCGAAAAATCAAGGAACAGGTGTCAAGTACTCGGGGTCCTACAGGACACCAGTGAGCGTGGAAGAACCAAATAACATCTATTGCCCACCGATGCCTGTGCATTAGTTATATCTATTGTTTTAATAGTTGTATTTAAAGTCATGATCATCTCCACGGTAAGCATCTCCACCATTAACATCTGCCAGCATTCCAACAACTGTGGTACTTGACAACACGAGATCACACCCGAGCAAGCGACTACGACTTGCAAGGCCAGCTATCTACCAAACACAGGTAATAGGAGGTGTCCAGGGCAATATAGAGGCTGCACGGGATATAACTGGGATACGGAAACTAAAGCATCGCGACACGGATAGCAATAGATCAACAGGAGGAAATAAAGACTATAAAAGCAAAATAGGTAGAAGGGGGAGAGATGCTCGCCTAGGAAACACTACCGACGGATCATATCCGGAGAACTTGTCGATACTCGCATCCACTCATCGTCCTAATCCGCGAAAAAGCAAAGCACTAGAAGAAACACCGGATGCAATATTTAATACTATGGCAAAAGATCCGGCATGATTATGATATGATGCAGATGCGGTGCAATTAGGCAATGTTAAGCAGAACCAAGGTCCCGACAATTCATTAATAGGTTCGAGTTATTTATCTACCCCGCAAATTGAATGTTGGATTAATAGGGCGAAACATGGCATCGGTTCGCTACACCAATTTAAATGGAGTCCGGGATAAGACAAAGATATCCCGCATATAGACTCCATATTTAATTATGAGGTGAATCGGCATAATGCCCCAAACCCTAAAATATGTATGCGACATGAACAATTAATGCAACAAGGAGATATTATATATTATAAAAATAGGGGTCTCGGGTAGGGAATCTGATTAGGGTTCGGAACGTCTTGGGGGGTCGATGGGGTTCGACGGGGATCGGGTTCGGTCTCCGGGGTTCAGGGTATTCGGATCTGAGAAGGAGATCATGGCGGTCCGGGGGAACGGTCTTCGGGTTCCGGGGGAAGAGCTCGGTGTTCCGTGATAAAGGGCTTAGCGCTTCGGATCTTGGGTCAGGTCGTCGGATCCGGAAGGTAGATCTTGGTGTCTCATGATGGAGCTCTTGACAAATCCTTGCCGAGTTACTTCGGAAGATCTTGGCGGAGACGCGATGTCCTTGTGGTGGGGTAGCAGATCGCCTCAATGCATCATCTGGGTACATCTTCATGTGTCGTCCTTGGTGCTCTGAATCTCTCGCATACTCGATACCGGGGAAGATCTTGGTGTCACAGAGCCAAACCCTGCAAGCCAACTTGGGGAAACGAATTTCTGTGGTTTTCTGCCAGAACACGGGTCGCAAGGCAAAAACACGCCCTTACAAACATATGACCGAATAGCCCCCGATCGTGCTACAACCTGGTCGCGCGACAGAAGCAGGAAGCAGCAACTCATGTTGGGAGCAGCGAGCGATGCGGGTGGACGGAGATGGTGGCCTAGATTGACGAGGAGCGCGTCAGGGGAACGCCCGCAGGCCGGGAGGAGCTCGGCCGGTGGCGATGACTAGGCCGACGGCGGCAGAGAACTTGGGGAAGTGGGGCCGTGCCGGCCAGCGGCGGACTCGCTACAGGGACGCCGAACGGCTCCGATGGCTGCGGCGCTTGGGATCCGACGAGGAGGAGGCGGGGTCTGGCGATGAAGGGCGGTGCGGTAGAGGGAGTCCGCGAGCTCCCAGAAGGAGAGGGCGAGGGCGACCACGTGTGGAGGCGACGACGACAAGGTCGAGGAAGCCCCGGGCCTTGGCGGCGGCCGGAACGGAGGCGAGCGGCGGAGGGCGGAGCGAGGGTGGCCGGGCTCGGCCGGAGCAGAGGACGCCCGAGGCGGAGGCACGCGGTGGACCGGAGACGCGAGGCGGAGCTCGGTCGGTGGAGGGAAGGGGCGGCCCCGGCGGCGGGCTGGCTCGAGAGGGACGGGGCCCGGGACGGCGAACGCGGCGGGCCGGAGCTCGAGGCGCCTGGTGGAGGGCGTCGTTGCAGAGAGCAGGCGTCCTGGGGGAAGGGAGGCGAGGCGCGCAGGCCGCGGGCGCCGGAGACAGAGGAGACGAGGCAGCGGGCACGCGGATGCGGGGGCGGGCGACCTCGCGTCGACGGCGGCGGTGTTGTGAAGAGGCGAGGAGGCGGTTTTCGGTGGGTGGCGTCGCGATAGGGGACGGAGAGACGCGAGGTGGGGATCCGAGGCAGGCAGGGGTTGCGTGCGAGCGTGGCGATAGGGATTGGGTGGAGGGAGCGACCAGGTGGTGGTGGGACACGGGGCCAGGGGCGGTGGTCTGTGCGTTGGGGCGTGCGGCGCGTGGTGAGGTGGCGTTGGCGGTTGAGGTGGCGTTTCGGTAGTGGTGGGAGTGAGGTGGCCGGCGGGGCTGAGATGGAAGGCTGGTGGGTGGGACCGGCCGCTGGGCAGCTGCACGATGGCGTGCGGCAGGCGTTCCTGGTTGCATGTTTCTGGCGGCTGCTGCGTGTGGTTAGATGGTTAGGCGGGGACTAGGGCTAGGGCTTCGGTTAGGTAGTAGGCCGGCTGCTGGCTGGGCCTTTTGGGCCTGGCCGGCGGCTGCCTCCCCAAGTTTTATAAAATGTTTTTATTTACTTAATTTTATAAAATCTTTTACAAATAGTTTTTAGACATATAAAAAACCCGGAAAAACTCGGTGTTTTGATTTGAAATAAAGACGGGGAATTTAGAAAACCAAAACTAGGCTTTTCGAAAATAGTTTTATGCAAACAAATGCAAGATGACATGACGATGCTCAAATGCAAGGTGGCATGATGACATGAGCATGCAGTCATGATGATGCGCAACACAAAAATACCGTGATTTTCTAGTAGTGGTTTTTGCGGGGCGCCACAACAGGGCCAAACGGTAGGCCTGGGTCCAGTCAAGCCTCCAGTACAGAGGAGGACCATGCTTTAGCGCTCAGCGCCCCTGCTTTACTTGTCATCCGGCTCTTTATCTGTCAGCGGCTCTTTATGCGTAAGCCGGGGCTTTCCTCGTCAGCCCTTGCTTTACTCGTCATCCTCCGGCTTTGGTGCAATTGTCCAGTAGCGCCGGCCAGCCCAGCCAGCCTGTCCGGTCAAGGGTGCGCTCAGCAAGGAGCGTCATCCTCACCGTACAATATCTAGCGGATCCGAGGTGGCCAGCTAGGAGCGGCCTCCCAGCCGGTTCTTCTGGCTACCCGGCTAGACGGGTCAACCAGGGAATCTTGAGTTTGGACCGGGTGGGACTTCCACCCGGCTGTGGTTCCTTGATCTGGGTCCAGGCGGCGTGTGCTCCTTGGAGCCAGCCGGTTGGTCCCGTCTTGGTCTACCCGGGGGTTATCTCCCCGACAATCAGCAAAACAATCACTCAATATACATAATCCAAGTAAACAAAGAGTCCCACCTACTCTATCTTTGCTGTCTGACTCCCTCCCCACCAGATCATCCACCTCTCCGATGACTTTTGTAGCACTCTCAACATCTCTAGAGAACGAGCACAAAGGATAGAACACCATCGCCAATGAGAATCGCGGGAGGTGGGAGTGGTCAGAATTAGCTTGAACCTAGCTAGGGAACAAGGACCTTGCCATGCATGGTGTACTGAACCACAAACTGTGCACAAACTTGAACATATAGTTTACCAATAAACTCAAAATTGGTTGCTGGCAATATCCATTCACAGTTATGTGTATCAATTTAGCAATTCGACCATGGAATTATATATTTGGTTATTTATAAAATAAGAACATATAATTTAGAAATTCGAGCATACAATTAGGCGGGAGATAAGCGCCTTTACTTGGTGGCCTGGGGAGCCAAGAACAAACCTCTCTGAAGGATCAGCAATGCACAGACATAACGACCTAGAAGAAGATACATATATGGCAAGCAAAACAAACAGAGCACAGAAAGAGGATTAGCAGGCAGACATTTCATGAAACAAGCGAGGCGCAGGGTAGAGAAAGGATAGAGAACACTGGAGAAAGGAGACCCACCAGAATGCCTAAGATAAAAAGAGTGTAGAAGAAATGTGGCAGAAGAATCAGCCGAAACAATTAACAAGAGATTCTGAACTGGAATGACCTTGCCCTATATCAAGATGTTTGTGTGCCTGCTACAAAATGTACTGGTGAGGGGGTTTTCAGCTGAATTTCGTAGACCATGTGTTAAACAGGTGAACTCGAAATAGAAATACTTGAATGTCGTCTAGCAATGATCATATAAAACAGATATTTTCATTTATCATAAATTGATGAGCTTCATTTATGGATTGAGAAATAGTATGCGGTGTTATTTTTCCTCCATCTACTATTATATGCAACACCTTCTTTCCGTACTCACAACCGCCATACTGGATTCTCACCCACAAAACCAAAGTTCAATGACGAGGGAAGAGTATTGGGTCAGAAACTAAACAAGGAAGACATTTTTCGTATCATATTCTTGGATGGAGTATCTACTCCATAACCATCAGTTTAAATTCATCTTAGTAAACTTTAATTGTTTTCCTGGTAGTCTAACAATTAGTACACCATCATGGTCATCCTGATCTCTGCTATTAAACCAACAGTTTTGACTTCCAAAATGGAATGATAGAGAAATTCCAGGGTAGTGATCTTAAACATTGGTATTTGCATTCGAGTTACATAATTTACTCGAATCTAATAAAAACAATATAAACGGATGAATGCAACTTTGTTTCAATAGCACAAATATAGGATGAGATCTACCAGTCTTGTGCATGTCTAAGAAGAACTAAATAGCTTGGCTTTCACAACCAATCTGCACCAACCTTATACGATTCATCATGAAAGAAGTACAAAAATTCTTATTTACAAATCAAGAAACCGTGTAAGGATTTAACTATGTTCAAGTGGCACGTAGCTACAACTACTATATATATGCGACATCTAAATAGATCAATAATAATTCCATACTTCCATGCAGGTCTCATCGGCAACGTGCAACTATCAATTATTAATAGCAAGAAAAAGTTTGCCATCATTGATTGTCATTAACTCTTATATCAGAGAGCCACAAGAAACTGAATCTTCTAATCGTTAAGTAAAGCAGGCTCCAGCTGAAAACACCCGCTCATGTCTCGCCCCCCTCGCGGGCGAGCAGGAGCACGCAGTGCCGCCGCCTCCCCCTCCCCCTATTTCCTCCCCCTTCGCCGCCGTTGGCGCCAGCCACCGGGCGTGGCCCGGGCGGTGCCGACGGCGGCACCCTCGTCCTCTACCCACCTGGTCTGTTGGCACGTGTGGGGCGGCTTGCTTCAGGTGGTGCATCTCGGGAGCTTTGGCGCTGTTCCGGCCAAGGAGCACGCACGACGGTGCCGGGCTGCTACGGGGTGGCGTGGCGAACGGTGGTGAGGCGCAGTATATGGCTGGGCGGCGGCCGGCGATCCGAGATCTGGGCCCTGGCTAGGTGGCGGCCGAAGCTCCCAAATCTGGGGCCCTACGAGGCCCATCTGGCCGGGGCCCTAGGCCCATATGGGTTGACGGCGGGCTTCCCAGGCGTTGTCTGTGCCTATCCAGACGGTGGTGTTGACAATTTCTTGAGGCTAGGGTTGGTGCATCGGCGGCTGGCCTGTTGCAGCGTGGCGGCGGACTTTACGGGCCCGCTGGGCCCGACTGGACCTTATTGGGACCGGTGTGCCTCTACGGGGGCTTTACAGGTGTTTTGGACCTGGCCGGACCCTACTAGGACTGGTTTGTCTTGCTGCCGCGTCCGGTCGACTACCGCCTTTGGTTATGGAGGCAGTTCCCTCCCGCACGTCCCCGGTACTGCTGACCATGTTTCAGGCGACCTTCCAGCTCTGTTTTCTGGCCTCGTGTTGCTAGCTCCGGTGAGACGACGTTGACGGCTTCGTGACCGTAGGGGCGCAAGCTGGTGGGCGACGAGTTTGGTGGTTGAGGCTTCAGCCTCACGGGTCTCCTAGGCATCGGATCTTCCGAGGGTAGTAGATAGGTTTCTCAGGAGAAATCTTTGTCGGCACGCTCGACACCGACGCGGTGCCGCCTGCGGGTGGCACCATTCCTTCCTAGAGGGCGTTGTGGCTACCACATCCACTTCCCTCTGTGTACCGGGGGAAACTCTAGGACCAGTCCGCTGGCCCGGGCAGCAAAGTCGTCACTTCCTTCTTGAAGGTGTTTCTCGGTACTTGTCGATCCGATGTTAGGAGCGTGGTGGTATATCTTCGGTGGGCGCAGCGGTTGCGGGTCTTCTTCGTTTAATCGATCCGCCGTTGTCTCCTTCGCTTCTTTTTCTTTTTCTTTTCAGCTTGTGTTTGTTGTCGCCCCAGCATTTGTTAGTGGTGTACCTATTTGTATCGTGTGGTTGCTATAAGTATAGCTGGGCGAAAGCCTATTTCGAGAGATCGCCTGTCTACAGAATCGCAAAATAGCTGCTCTCCTTTCGATCAACTGATTTGGAATCTTAATGAAATCTGAATTAACGGTCAAGTTTCAGGTGCAAAAAACTCATGATAGTCTATTGATGTTGTTTGCTAATTTTCCTGTACACAACCTTGGAAAAATTCTTGTACATCTATCCTCTCATCTTTTTAGCAGCCTATTTATCTTTCTACCAGCCTATTTATCCTTTTATAAGCATAAGCTTAGCATCATCATAGCATACGCTCATACGCACACGCTGAGGACAACAACTGCATGTTCACAAGTAGACGCTCACCATCATCATACAGTAACAAAGGCAAGTGAGCGGACCGAACCTTGACCATATGACCGGAAAAGCAGCAACGAGCCTCCAAAGAAGCAGGAACAGAGAGCTGGAATGACCTATAGGCAACCATGGATCCTCATAAAGTAGGCATTTCATCAAACAGGAGGAACCGTACATAAAAAGTACAATAAGACCACCAGATCAAGCAAACGGACGAGAGCGCGGAAGAACAAGAAGAACAAGGGGAAACCGTGGACCTCCATGGAAACCCAAGGAGAAGAATCAAACGCCCGTACCCACTGAGGAAGCACAGCGTCGAAAGATGTGTGGGGAAGTGCTCACATGGGGAGACGGTGATGTGCTCCAAGACAGGAAATGTGTGGGGGAGTCAGCTGTGACATGGACATGGCCAGGGTGACTCATTTTCCTCGATGGTGTCTGATGCTGCTGCCATCCTCGACGCCTAGCCATATCCACGCCTAAGGCCATAACCATAGGAAGGAGTAAAGATGAGGCAGACATGGCACGACACAGAGGCTAGAGCACATATCGAGGCGGTGCACCGTGCCAGCGCCAAGGTCCACTGGCGCGCCACCACCCTCCTCCGTGACCCGCTCCTGCAGCGCCTCCTCCGCTTGCCACCACGGCCACATCCTCAGGCCACGCATCGTACATAGACCTATAGATTTAGCACATAAAAATTCTACAGTAGTTGAAACACAAAAATAAGCATGATTGGCAGCAACATGGGATTAGTAGTTCTATTCTAATATATATGTGTAGAAGACACATCATGCATGAGGAAATAAGTATCACACCACTAATTTTATTGGTCTAAAAATCTAGAAGAAATTAATATTACAGATAAAAATTGGAACATTGATGAAATTTATGAATACTTTTCAGAAACTCAAATGAGTTATAGACATTGAGCTAACAACATATGTTTGCCAAAATAAATCCAATTGTCCATAAACACATTAACGGCAAAAAGTGGCAGACAATAGCGATTTCACAAAAGTGGGTTTTCCATAGAAATGCTCTGCTCTCCAGTTTGAAACAAGAAATAGATTTTACATTTGTATATTATAGAAAATTAACTAGACATTCCAGGTGGGAGTAAGCATTGAAAGGTGATACATACCGAGTGGGAACGCAAGTCATATGCAGATCTGTTAGAAATTCCAACACACTCGATCCACCATTAAAAACGTTCAGTTTCTGCATACCAACAATCAATAGCATAGTGATCCATTTAGTTTGGCCATATGTTGTCGGAACCATAGACGGTATTTCTCAATCCCAAGCCACGTCAAGAAGAGTTAGACCTTTCCAATAAAATATCCAAGGGTCTCATTGTTCACAGTTCCCTGCAGGTTGAGGCAATTGCTTCTTAGAAATAGATGCCACAACTAATAATTAAAATTTCGGTGCTAAGAGAAGCAAAAGCAAGAGTTGAAATCACATATTGCTAGAATTATCAGATAACAAGAGTTGAAATCAGGTCTTAGCACCAAACTTTTAGCAATATCTGATACCTAGTTGCTATAAGTATCAGATAAAAAGTGGGGCATCAGCAAATCCAGATTTGTCAGCAATTCCAACATACTCGATCCACCAATAAAAACGTTTAGTCTCTGCATACCAACAATCAGCAGCATAGTCATCCATTTAGTTTGGCCATATGTTGTCGGATACCATAGACGGTATTTGTCAATCCCAAGCTGCGTCAAGAAGAGATAGACCCTTCCAATAAAATAGCCAAGGGTCTCATTGTTCATAGTTCCCTACAGGTTGCGGCAAGTGCTGCTTAGAAATAGATGCCACAACTAATAATTAAAAGTTTGGTTCTAAGAGCAGCAAAAGCAAGAGTTAAAATCAGATATTGCTAGAAATATTAGATAACAAGAGTTGAAATCAGGTCTTAGCACTGAACTTTTAGCAATATCTGATACGCAGTTGCTAAAAGTATCAGATAAAAGAGTGGCATCAGCAAATCCATTGTTGAAATCAGAATAGTGCGGGCATCATAAACTCGCCGCCCAGTCCTCCCGAGGTTCACCCTTCCACCGTCACGGTTCAACATCCTGCAACCATTCTAGTCCTTCCCAGACGGGGAGGGGTCCGACCAAGGGAAGAGGGCTAGGACGGGTCAGGGACAGGCGAGGAAGGGGCAGCCATGGAAGAGGGAGGCCAGGGGAAGGTCGGCCGGGGAAGGGATGGGGGGAGGGGCTTACATGTGCACCGTCGTCGGGGTCCAGTCCCTAGAGCAACATGTCGCTGCTCGGTAGATCGGGGGACGCCGAGGGTGAAGAAGACGAGGTGCCTCCTCTAGGAGAGAGCACCACCAGAATCCTCTCCTCCACCAGTCGCCGCTCCTCCACCTCCAGCCCAGTGCCTCCCTTCCACCCCTCGAGCTCAATCCCACTGAGCCGTCGCCGCTGGAGCCGTCCGTCGCCACTCCTCCACCTCTAGCCCAGCTCCACCCTTCCGCCCATCGAGTCCAATCCCGTTGAGCCACCGCCGCCAGCCTGTGGAGGAGAGGATGAGATGCGGGAAGAAGAGTTTGGTCAGGATATTTTCATCTCGCTTGTGAAGTCGAGTTTCACCCTAGTTGGTCAGGATGTGCACCACACATGAGACTTCCAAGTCATGTTCTGGTGACCTCACACTCATCCGGGCCCAATAGTTATTAACGTTAGCAGGCAACACATAGGTGACCGAGCTGTGGGGTAAATCGAACGGCTCGGGTGAATTGGTGGGATGAAAACGTACTATTCGTACCGAATCGAACGCCTCACGAGCGCGCGCGGCTCCTCTCAACAGCGAGTTATGCTCGTGCCTTTTATAGAAGTAATTACTTCTGGTCAGTTGTGTTTTCTCGTCTAGGACTTGATCAATAAAATTAGGTCGGACGTATTGCTTCCACGGAACTTTTTCTGACGAGTTGGTGCAATTATGCGTACGGAAAAGTAGAAGAAAAAAAGAGACACGGTTTCCGTCTAGAGTTTGTGCATACGTATGTGTACTCAGCTTATTTGGACCCTTGACGTGCAGGATTTTGTCTTGTTTTTTTGGGTGATTAGCAAGGTATGCTTCCAGGTAGCATTCAGAGGATGATTTATGACTTAATCAGGTTACTGGCACCGAATATGGAAGAAGCACCAAGAGGAAGTCTAGCTAGCTGAGTGGGAGGATGTGGTGTGGCTGGTTGGCAAGACATGATGCCGGATAGTGGTGATTTTGCTAATACGACGCCATACGCTAGAGAAGACCTTCCGGCGTTGAGGATAACGCCTTTCCAAGTGGGAGAGGATGATGTAGAAATCTCATGTAGTTTGATACACTAGAAAAACCAATGACATGTAATAATTTAGTCTAAGGTCGTGTCAAACTATTGCTACATTTATGAGTCAGAGTCCAATTAGGGTTTTTATTTGTGTGTTCGGTTTGCGCCTGTCCAAACCGACTAGGTCGAGTCTGACTGCCCTAGCCCTCATATAAGGACCTGGCCGGTCTAGGGTTTAGGTTAGCTTTGAGTTTATTCAGAATAATGCAGACCTTGAAGTTCATATTATCACCGTCCCACTAGGATCGGCATGTGTGACGGCATCTCGGACGTTCGTCCAGTTATCAATGAATAAAGACATGAGTTTTCTTGAATTATCAAGAGTAATCGTGTGTGCGCGAAGGTCCTCGAATTGTCGAGGGTTGTCGAGTTTTGGCGTGTCTATTCCAGTGCGAGGTTCGTAATCATCGTCGAGTTGCTCGCGGGATTAGAGTTCCCTAATCTCCAGGTTACGTGTTTCACTCACGTGATTGGGCGATCTATCAGATCCATTAGATTTGGAGGTGCATCGTGAAAGATCGGGCCAAGTAATCCGTATCACTGGGCCTGGCACTGGAATCCTTCTTCTGTCTTCTTTTCCAGGCTTCTTTCTTGGGTGTCTTGGCTCCAGGTTCATCCTTGTCCCCTCTTCTTGGCATCATGGTCATGGACTTAGTCATATCATAGCATTTGTCTCAAGTAGGATCCCATTCATATGATAACCAAAGGAAAGTGAGGTATGGAAGAAATTCACCTTTGGGGTGATGGTTGGTGTAGCATGATATGGACGAACGTTGATTGCCATATGTTGGGTTGCATCATCTCACCCCTCTTGAAAACGAGTTGACCTCGACGATGTTCTTTCATCATGCAAGGAAGGAGGTGTGCCCTTGGCCTTGTTCTAGGACATAGACGGATCACCGGTGTCAAAGCCATTCTCAAACACGTTGAAGAGCTTGTAGAACTTCTTGCCATCATGTTGTGGTTGGAGATCTTGTAGCATGATCCTTGTAGGTGGTGTTCTATCGTGGGTACCTTGCAAAACCGACAACAAAGATAGAGAATTGTATGATGGATTGTTAGTATGGGTCACACTCAAGGCTCTCTTCTCACATTTGGTGGCCACTCATTTGGGGTTTGTGGCACTCGCTCTCGTGAAGGTGGTTCACTCTCTCACCACTCATCTCACAAGGGTCCTTGGTTAGAGCACGAATGTCTTGCCGTTCCACTTGAAGGGGTGTTGGTTAGTGCTACCATGATGTATTGCTCTTCTGTCGTATTGCCATGGTCTCCCAAGTAGCATGTGGCACATGGACATTGGCACGACATCACACTCGACGTCATCTTCATACATGCCAATCTTGAAGGAGACATTGACCTTTGATGTGATAGGGGTCAGGGTTCTCTATGCATGGCAACTTGAGTTTCTCACAAAGCTCCGTACTTGCGAGGTTGTGGCAACTACCTCCATCAATGATCACCTTTATGGACTTTCCATTAATTTCGGCATGAGTTTGGAAGATATTGCGCGTTGGTCCTCTCTTTGTATGGACTTTTCTGTTAAGACATGAGCAATGACTAGGGAAGGACTTGGATCATGCTCACATATGAGGGTGTCCTCCACTTCCATCGTGGCTTCCCTTGGAATTGCTCGTTGAGTCAATGCTTCATATTCCTCTTCACTCACGGAGTAGGTTGCGCCATTCTCATCCGTAAGCATAACCCTTGTGTTGGTACAGTCATAAGACTTGTGAGCCTTCACTACACACTTGAACAAAGTGACTTGACTATCCGATGTTGAATTGGAGGAAAATGCTATCGTGGTCTTTGGTTGCTTGGATGAGCTCGGTGCTTGGTTTGTTGGCTTGTTGGAGGTATTTGAATTGACGGACGCAAAGTATGCCTTTGTCTTCTCATAAGCATTCTATTTTTGCAAGTGACGCTCGGCTTTGGTAGCTTGATGTAGGATTTCGGTGAATTTCTTGTACGGTTGAAAGTCAACGATCTTCCATATTGGGTGGCTCAAACCATTGAGGAACCTTTCTATTGTTTGCTCTTCGAGCTCTCTCACATTGGCTCGTGTCATAGTCTTCTCCATTTGCTTGTAGAACTCTTCAATTGACTTTTTTCCTTGCCTCAAATTTTGTAGCTTATGGAAGAAATGTTGTCTATAATGCTCGGGGACAAATCTCTTGTATATGACTTCCTTCATCTCCGTACAAGTTTCAATTGGAGGCTCATATTGGTTCTCATGGTGTTTTTGGTAGTCTTACCACCTAAACATTTGCATGGCCCTCAAACTCAAGGGATGTCATTGCAACTTTCTTCTCTTTAGAGTAATTGTGGACTCAATTTTTGTCAACTTTGAGCTCCCAATCAATGTATGCATTGGCGTCTTGTTCTCCCTTGAACTTGGGCATAATGAACTTGAGCTTTCCAAACTTTCCATCTTCATGCTCACGATGGTAGTTGCGGGGTTCTTGTCTCATGCTGTCTTCACTTGGTGGTGAACATGGAGGAGGAGGAGAAGGAGCTCAATTCTCTCGGGGTGGCGGTGGAGGAGGGGCTTGTTGATTCTCAAAGTGTTGAGGGCTAACCTCGTGGGTGGCCCGAACTTCACGGATCTCATGGTCAAATCGATGGGAAAGCGAGGGGAAAAGGGGGAAAGGTAGCAGAAGTGGATGCACACCTCGCGAAGAACACGATGAATACATGCAAAACTCAAATGATACAAGGCTGATTGCTGCCACGGGTGGCCACCGATCCGATAGAATCCTCGCAAGGAAATATCGGTCAATGTGCTCCCTCGATCCCAAGCAGAGGGGGAAGAACACCTTGCAGAGGGTCTTGACAACTACGCTCGCACTCGCAAACCTAGGCCTTGTACAATGAGGGAGGCGCGATGCAAACTCCAACAAGGTGGTGACGATAAACGGTCCCCTTGGGTAAGGGGATGAGGCAAAACTAGAGATTACACAGAGGGGGTTGTAGCCTCCGGATACATGAGGGGGTGGGGTATTATATATAGGCCAGCCACATAACAAGGGGTAGGTTGGGGAATAATTCTAGGGTTTAGAATGAACTAGAGGGGTACATGGGCCGAAGGCCCAGCTGGCGGCGCGCGGGCCCATTCACTTAGGCCAGAGACTTCGGGGTCGATGACGTTCTCCAGGCTAGACTCCGGGGTGGCGGATAGAGAACTCCAGGCAATGTCCGGAGTCCTGGCAGTGAAGACTCCGGTGCGGAGGGCTGGAGACTCCAGTGTAGAGGGCCAGACATTCAGGGGTGGCCGGAGTCTCCGGTGTGGTTGCTTCGATCAGGGCATGTCTCCGGAGGGGTATACTGAACCCTCCTAGGGAGATTCTAGAGTCCTTGTCAGAGTCCTAGCCGGAGAAAATCTAATAAGTATAGAAATATAAGTTCATTCCTAACAAGGGGTTTGTCCAATTCCTAGGGTTACGAACCTACAGGCAACACAGTGCTCTGATACCATCTGTAAAGACCCAAACCTGGCTTGGTTCGAATCCCTGTGATTACAGTGCTAGTCCCTGGATCGAATAGCTAGCACCCACAGTTTAAGATGTAATGTCAAGATACAAAGGTCATATTACATCGCATGATCCAGAATATGAATACTTTATTACATATTCATAGCCATAGGCTATCTTATTACAAAGCAGCAGAATACGAGTAAAGCATGGAGTCCTTCATCCTCATGTGTCATAGGCAAACATGTTGGGTGTAGACTCATAACTCCTATCATCAATCCTCACTCATCAATAGAATAACCTGCAACGTGATAGGTTGCAGCCACAAAGGGTCAATACTTTGAATGTATTGGCAAGTGTCACAAGTGAGCGAATATAAGTTGGACTATCACTACATGCATATTTGGCTAAGTAGAGCTTAGGCTTATTTGCAGAAAGCAACATGGTTTTATCCTATCTTTGCAAAATATTTTTCATCTTTCAATAACTTTCTGAACTCCTTGGCAAACTCCAAGTTCTTATAATTCCTTATTGACACCATCAAGTTTTACTTTGAGAAATTGGAATGTCGAGATCTTCCATAGCTTCAGGCCTTAGTTGCTTAGAGTTGTCCATAACCGGGGACACGGCTAAGTACTTAGAATTTAATCTTCTGCAGAAGTAGTACACTTTACCCACAAGACACAATCTCGTCATGACGCCACCAATGGCCGCTGGATTAGTACTCACCAAGATGGAGTACCGGCAGATCGAGAATGTGACAAAGTCTTTCCATAGAAGTCCTCTCAATACATAATGGCAGCACATCTACCAGGCACCAATGCAAGGATAAACCTCCAATGCATAATTCTAGTTAACCTGAAGAGGTACCAATGCATGGGTCTCCCACTATGTAATTGACTAGGCCAGAGCCCATTTGGCATGTGGCTATACACGAAAGCCACTGTAAGAGAAACATGTTCAATCTCTAAGTTCCTGGGTGGTGTTCTCCTAGTGCACACACGAAAGAGATAGCCATAGACATGGTTCCCTTCGTTGCCACCTTATTCTCAATTGAGTATCCACTTTCCACCCAGGTGATTCATGGAGTACTTGTTTTATTATATAAAACATATATTTTTCCAACTCCTCATATAGTCACAATATGGTATATTCCACCCCAAATCTATAGCAGGGCTAAGCATACTACCACTATGGTATTTCCACTAAGGAATATATAAAGGATATCCTAATAGGATATAGCATAGCATAGTGTCATAGTAGTCCTGTCATGCATACTACAAAAATCCACTAAGTGTAATGAAAATAGTAGGACATGGATGATAGTGTGACTTGCCTTAGTAGTTGGTGGTGTTGGTACACTCTTTGCGGTAACACACTTGACAATCCACACAATCTATCAAACAAAACAACCAAGACAAAACATGCACAAGATCAACACTAATGGCAATACAAAATCATGCAAAATATGCAAACATGCAAGATGGCAATTTTTATTGTACAAATTGTTATAGCAAAGGTCTTGAACACTACTAAGTGTTGTCTGAACATTTTACAATTGCAAGATTACAAATGCAACCATTTGTGTAATTGTAACAATTAGCAATAATTTCTAGTATTTGGAAAGGCCAAACTCACTAAATAATTTCCATGCTATTAGGTTTAATCAACCAAATTTATAATTTGGTCTCACTGGACAGAGGGTTCAATTTGCAATCCATAGCAAAAAGATTCACCGAAAAACAATTTACAAAACAAATTTTTTTATGGTTAAAATACTCCTAAAAAGTTTCTTCCTAAAACTTCTATTTTACAGAAGCTAAAGGGTGAAATAAGGCCTCTATAATAAAGGTCTTATTTTTCTGAATCCATAGACACCAAATTTGCATTTTTCTGATTTGTGGAACAAAAGTTATTGAATTTCTAAGTTTAATACAAAAACTGCCTATTTTCTAATTTAAATAGACGCTCAGGCCTACGTGGCGTGTTCTTATTGGCTCGTACCGGTTCGGGCGGATCGCCAACGTGGGCCGTTAGATTTAAGTGGAAACGAGTGGATCTGATCGGCTGATACCACTTCGGTAAGTGGTCTAATCCTGGCCGCTGGCGACAGATCAGACGGCGCTCAGCGCGTCGACCACGGACTGGCAGTGCTGGCGACGACGCGCAGCGCCGGTTCGTCGGAGGGTGGCGTTCCGGTGGTTCTAGAGGGGCAGGGGGGCCGTGGACTATTACCAGCAATCGCCGCGGTCGTGGTGGTCTCGAGGATGGTCGCGGTCGATGAAGGGGCGCTCAGATTCGCCGGAGATTCCTCGCCGGAGTACCTGCCGACGGTGGAGCTCGCGGCTTAGAGTCAGAGATGACGACCTGGTGCAAAAGAAGGTATGTGGCCGGGGTTAAAACGCACGCCAGGACACGGCAAACAAAACATTGCAGAGAGTAGGGTGCAGCATGGCCGGAGCTCACCGGAATTGTCGCCGGAGCTCGTCGGCGACCGCGGTTGTCCGAGCTCGATTCCGAGCAGCCTAGTGGCTCTTAGGTGGCGGTGTCTGAGGGGAAAACGAAGAGGAGGGGGTGGGGATTAAGGGGTCGTGGTCGGGGTGGAGTTTAATTCATGGAAACGCTCGGGTTCGAGCCGATTTGGAAACGACAGAGGAGGGGAGGGGGTGTTCGTCGTTCGGTTGGAGACGGTGTGGTGGAGGGTGACGTGGAGGTGGGGTCGAGCCGTCAGCGAGGGGGGGTAAAGAGGGGGAGGGTGAGAAACAGAGGGGGAAGGGGAGTGCCGGGTGGGCTTAGTGGGCTAGGGTTCGGGCCGAGCTGCTGCTACTGTTTTTTTCCTCTTTTAGTTTTTCTTTTCCTTTTTCTGTTTTCTTAAATAATTTTTGATTTAATTATCCAATTTGAATCAAACAAATTTCTAAAAATTTGTAAAACTCAAATTAGGTTTTTAGGGCATTATAGAACTCATTTAATTTCCAACTCAAAATTTTCTAATCAAATTTATTCACTTTGGCTTTAATAGTTAATATTGCCTTTCTTAATTCTATTCTCAAAATAATTCATATCTTTGTATCCATGGCTCCAAATTGGATGAAACCAATTTCTATTGTTTTATTGTTTTACCCTTTATCTTTTTATCTCTCATAGGAGTTCTTTTGTTTAATGTAAATATGGAGTATATCCATAATATTGTGTTGTTCTTAGTCTTAACAAATAATTAGAGTTTTAGGGTTTGAGATATTTTTCACTTCTCTTAGGTTTTTTTTTAAATGCAACCAAGTCAAGATTCTCATGCATGCTTCATGATTTGGGATTTTAAAACATGCACACTACTTCACAAACAAAAATCATTTTGTTTGGCTTGGGTTTTGGAGGCATTATATTTAAATGTTCCAAAAGTTTTTTTGTTCCTTCTGAATTTCAAAGAACTTGGTTCTTTATTTTGTTTAAAATTTTCACATTTCAAAATTTGGAAAATTTTGGGATGTGACAACTCTGGTGTTGGAGGCTGAAGAATCCAGGCTTCAGGGTTGGAGACTCCGGGCTTGTTAAGGGGTAACCCCGTGGGTGGCCTGATCTTCACAGATGTCGTGGTTAAATAGATGGGAAAGCGAGGGGAAAGGGAGAAGGTAGCGGAAGTGGACGCACACCTCGTGAAGAACACAATGAACACATGCAAAACTCACACAATACAAGGCCGATTACTCCCGCCGGTGGCCACCGGTCCGATAGAAACCTCGCAAGGAAAGATCGGTCAACGTGCTCCCTCGATCCCACGTGGAGAGGGAAGAACACCTTGGAGAGGGTCTTGACGTCTTGTCAAAGGGACACCGATACCAAGGCCTTGTACAACGAGGGAGGCGCGATGCAAACTCCAACGAGGTGGTGACGATAGTCGATCCCCTTTGGTAGAAGGGGATGAGGCAAAACTAGAGATTCCACAAAGGGGTTGTCTTTAGTCTATCATCTATGCCTAAGGGACACATGAGGGGTGGGGGCTCTATTTATAGGCCAGCCACTAGAATGGGGGTAGTTTATGCAAAGGGGTAAGTAAAGGGAATATTCCATGGCATCAAACCCAGATCCGTGCGCAGACGGGATTTCCGGCAATAAGTCCGGCGACGCCAGATCTGGCGCCGGGATTTCTGGCGGTCGCCGATATTTTCGGTTGGCGCCGAATTGGCCTTTGGTATGCAGGTTCGGGTGGACTTCCGGTCTGTCGGTCTAGTCGCCGGTTTGGTCAGCGTCGATTCCGGTGCGTTGGTTCTGGCGCTAGAAGTTCTGTCGGTGGATACTGTGGCGCCGGTTTGGCTCTGCCTCCTCCATCTTCTCCTCCAATCCTCCGTCTTGTCGGGCGTGAGTCCTCGGGCTTCCTCCCCTATCTCCGTACTTGGCGGTGTGAACCTATCATGGTCATATGACGGAGTATGAAGTAGCATACCATTCAATAGGGTTGGAATTGGGATCACATAGAGGAACGGATTCTCCTTTGGAGTCCATGACGACTTGGCATAAGTTGGAGACCTTGATGTTGCAACGACCGTAGGTCGGCCTACATCATATCCCCCCTTCAAAAAGAGTCTTCCTCGACTCTACATGCTAATCACAAAGTAGAATATGTTGAGAGACCTTCTTGATCCTGGGGTTCACCATATAGTCATCCTCGGGAAGATTGAATTGACAACATCTCAATGTTCCTTCACCTTCCATGAAGCCTACAAATCACAACACAAAAGCGAACCAACACTCAAAGCATAGCCAATTCATAAAGATTATAGCATTACTCCTCAAGTAGAGTGAAGTCACCTTACGATGTAGAGATAGCTCGGTGAGGAGCAGCCATAGGTAACTCTCTATGGTTCGTCTTGTCAACTCTTTGCCCATAGAGATTGACACGGAAGCAATTGTACCTTCACACAACAAAGACCAAGCAACATATGTATGTGTGTGATAGAGGAGCATGTCATTTGTGGCATGTCCATTCTTGTTCACAACACTATTAGCACAACTCAAGTATCACAAACAAAATGTGTATTCAAGGTGAAAGTGTATGGAAGTTAATTGATCATCATCCAAATGTGGGAACTTAAAAACTCCATATAACGTCTTAGTGTGGCACTCAAAGCAATGGACTAAAATATTGGTCAACATCTTCAATGCAAGGATAGGAGAATTCGGCAAAAACACATGAGGAAAGATATCCAAAACAACATCATTATGTGTACAAACCAACCATTGGAAAGAACAATTGTTCAATATGTTGGATGCCATACACATATCATCAAAAGCCAAAATCTTGGGGGTATAGTATCGCAAGCGGAAGCAAAAACAACATGTTTGCAAACAAACCATATGAAAGAGCAAGTGGTCCTTATGTTTGTCACAAGGTGAAAGAATACCATTAACATGCTTGCAATCAAACCATAGGAAAGAGCAATTTGACAACATGAAATATGCAAAGCATGCAAAAGGTATCAGAACTGGGTTTGATCTTTCATATGAGCCGGACTTATTGCCGGAATTCCCGTCTGCGCACGGATCTGGGTTTGATGCCATGGAATATTCCCTTTACTTACCCCTTTGCCTAAACTACCCCTATTCTAGTGGCTGGCTTATAAATAGATCCCCCACCCCTCATGTATCCCTTAGGAATAGATGATAAACTAAAGACAACCCCCTTTGTGGAATCTCTAGTTTTGCCTCATCCCCTTCTACCAACGGGGATCGACTATCGTCACCACCTCGTTGGAGTTTGCATCGTGTCTCCCTCATTGTACAAGGCCCTAGCATCGATGTACCTTTACCAAGACGTCAAGAACCTCTCCAAGGTGTTCTTCTCTCTCCGCGTGGGATCGAGGGAGCACGTTGACCGATCTTTCCTTGCGAGGATTCTATCGGACCGGTGGCCACTGGCGAGAGCAATCGGCCTTGAATCGTGTGAGTTTTGCGTGTGTTCATCGTGTTCTTCGTGAGGTGTGCGTCCGCTTCAGCTACCTTCTCCCTTTCCCCTCGCTTTCCCATCGATTTAACCACGAGATCCGTGAAGATCGGGACACCCACAGGGTTACCCCTTATCAAAAGGTATACCTCAAATCTCAGCTAGTACGTGGTGTTTCCCTTCCAGTCTTCGACTTCTTCCTAGAAGTCCTGAAGCACTTCTAGGATCAACCCCATAATCTTTCTCCTAATAGTATCCTAGTACATAGAAGTTTCGTAGCTTTGTGCGAAGGATACCTAGGAATCAAGCCTAGGTTAGAGCTGTTTTTTTCACCGTCAAGAGAGAGTCCGGAGAGTCCAAGGATGAAATGCGGAACTATGGAACCATTAGCTTCAAGATCCATCCTTACCAGTGGTTCCCCGACATTGTTGGCCAGGAGTCCTGCAAAAACTAGAAAATGACATATTTCTACGACCCATATATACGTCTAGCAGGCTGCCAAGACTCGTACCCCGACTTTGTCAATGGAGCCACTGCCGAGGCCCCCACCTAGAGATCCGAAGGCCCCGTCCTGTCCGACGACGAAGCCTCTCATGACGTAAGGTGGATAGAATGGCTGGTAGATGGAGGGCTAATCGGCATGGACCTAGCCATGTGCTAGTTCACAAGATGGATCCAACCTCTACAGCACTGCTTCGAGCTGATGTATAAATATTCCAAGGTGAGGAAAGATCCCATGTGGATTTCCAAGGACAACTTCTCCTTGGACTCCATCAAGCTCCATTTTCAGGATATTATCAAGGTAAAGGATAAGAAGCGTGGCTTCAATATCACCTTTGACATGTTCGAATGCGGCAAATTCCTAGAGGTAACCTTGTTTCCTTTATTGCTTATATATGTACTCTAAGGTTTCCAACTTAGTGTATCAACCATCTGACATGGTTTTTGACCCATTAGCTAGCGACATTGGCGGCGGATGTAATGGCCTCCCAAGTTTATGATCCGAAGCTGAAGGATGTTCACGTTGTGTCCGATGATGATGTCTCTATGGATCATCCAGCTCCGGCAACCTGGAAGCAGAAGAGATCCACCTTTGACGATGTTGCTGAGGGCAAGAAGAAGAAGAAACCGGAGAGTGGAGTCTCCATGAAATCCACTGCCGCCTTAGAGGTAGAGAAGAAGAAGTCTACCAGCATCTGCTTAACCAAGGCACCTATTGCGGTGTAAGTTATTAATTCTCCGACTTTACATTGCACCTACTCATTCCTGTACTTTTACTTTGTATGTTTCAGTAAGAGATCTGATATTAGTTTGAAATAGACCTCTAAAGATGTTGGAGGTTCTAAAATTATTTGCAAGATGCTGACCAAGTCCTCACCCATCGTAGGTACCCCCAACTCCTGCCGTCAAGCCAGCAACAGGCTCTGCCGAGAGCTTGTCCCCCATCGTTCCTGAGATCTCTGACATGGAGATAGACATCAACCCAACACTAGATGTCTCAAGTTCTACCAGCACAGATCTTGCTCCTAGTGGCCAGGTGATGTAGGAGAGTACCTCTTCAAAAGTGGCTAGAGCTCCGGCTAAGGATGCCACCGAAGAAGGGAAGTTGTTGGCAGAGAAAGCAGAAGCAGCATCAATAAACAAGACGGGAACCTCTATGCCATCAACTTCTATGATACCGTAGGAGATGGCTAGGGCTTCATCCATGCCTCCGACTACTTCATCTTCCCTGCATATAACGCCTCCAACGCTGATCTTGGATGATCTTATTCAGCAGGCAAATGCTATTTATAACAAAGCCAGGACCTTCCACGATGTATATTCCAATTTGGCAAATAACCTCAGGATTATTGCAATTGTAAGTCTTTGATCTTTTTACATTTCTCTTTATAATATATCCCACTATAGGCCCCAAGCTCTTAGGCGTAAAACCAATAGTTATTGGCCCGAGTGCTCCAAAGAAGAACTAAGTGTAGAATTTGATAGTGTAGCGCCCGAGTTTCTAGGTAGAATGAATAATTCCGGATAGATACTATAAGAAGGAACACACATGAATTAAAATCTAATACTATATCCCCCGATCCTTTAGTTGAAACTGATAAGTTCCCACTAGATGCTCTAGAGAAACTAAGTATTCTGCTCGTTGCAAAATGAGAATACCCGGAGGAAGGCTGCCAATGCAAAGTATGCCAAGCTGTAGAAAGAGTTGTATCTTGAAAAGGGTAAAACAACCTTTTTGAAGGAGAAAATCAAAAATAGATAGTGTCTGTTTTCCTCCATCATTTCCCTAATCCTTCCTTTATAGCCATTTCATCTGAATCCTCATATGATGTATTTGTTCAGACTTGCAGATGCCATTGCCATTGCCAAACGCATCATTGAGCAATCCAAGCACATCCAAGAGCCGGACGATGCGAATAAGATCCTGAAGAAAGACTAGTTGCTGTCGTCAAGGGGCATGAAGAGGCAATGAAGGTTCCGCAAGAATCTACTGATGCCGAGATGTAGTGCCTGAAGAAGGAGATTGAATGCCTTAAGGATCAAAAATAAGATGACGAAGCATAGAATGCTCGGGGCCTTCAAGCGTACAAGAAACTCTAGAAGGAGCATGTCTTCTTGGCTGAAACTTGCCATCAAGCTGAAACTAGCATCTTCGGTAGCTTTCCTCCATCTTCCTCAATTCTATAAGTTGGATAAATGTACAATACTGTTGTGCTCATGACCCTTGTCTCTTACGAAAACATAGTTCCCATTTGTTTAACCAACATGGGTGAAGGTTCTCCGGATTTAAAGGAGTGCATGATTCTTGTTGGCACCTTCACTAATACTTCCATCACTCAAGCCAAGCAGATAGCGAAGCCCCTGGACATCACCATCAAAGAGACAAATTATGTCACCAAGTACTCGGAGATCCTCTGCCGAGCCCCGATAAAATAAAGGACTGGAAAGCATCCTCTATTCAGTATGGCGCAAGGATGGCCTTGTCCTTGGTGAAGGCAAACTACGACGATGCTGAAATGGACCTGATATCCTTTCGTATGCCAAAGTTTGACGAGGAAGGCAATCCAATTGATGGTGATGCTATTTGGAACTCCCTTGTCTGCTATGATACCAAGGTTTCCAAGGTGTTCAAGGCAGATGTCTTCGTGCCAGGTGAGGAGATGGATGATGATCAGGTAGACTAGGATTCTACCCTCAGGTCTTCCGAGTTGGATGATCTCTCCAAGCTTGCTTCTCCTATTGCTAATGATGCAGCATCAAAGTCCCCTGGAGTAGAGCCATAAACACTTGTTGTATTAAATGTGTCTCCATGTTTTTTGTTTGTATGCAGAAAAACTTGTATATCTAAGACGGAAAACTTGGATGCAAGCCTGCTTCTACTTATCTATATCCAACATGTATGTATTTTTTAAGCATGTGTTGTCTTATCCATTATTCTGGTTCATATGCTTGACCTTTCGTGAGAAGGAAGGCTCCTAGCATAGAACTATGTTCTCAAGCGATGATGCTTAATAGCACCGTCAAGAACCTAAGAACAAAATTGCCGGCTTTGAGTGTCGAAAAGTCACTACTCTGGAATCCACATAAAAACAACTGAAAACATGTAGACCAGACAACTTAAGCTAACGCCCGCAGGCGGAATTTTCACAAGTGCAAATGCAAACTTGCACATAAAGGGTTTACATGATCCAAAAATGAACACTAAAGGAGGTAAAAGACTCAACAAATATGAGTGAAGCAATGCTTTATTTCATTGGTCATATAAGGTCTTATTACATAATTAAAAAAAATCTGAGTGTAAAAAGGACGTAGTTGTGCTATGTTCCAAGGCCAATCAGTCTCTAGATAATCATCATAGGGGTCATGTTGCTTGCGCTTGCGTTCTGTTGGCCTATCTTTCAACTCGCGAATATCGACGAGGTAATAGGAACCATTGAGTAGTGCTTTTCTTATGACGAACGGTCCTTCCCAAGGAGGGGATAGTTTGTGTGATTATTCTGCTTGAGACGAAGCACCAGATCCCCTCTTTAAACTTGTGATACCTAACACGGCGACTATGGTAGATGCGTAGCTTCTGCTTGTAGATGGTGGATCTTAGGCATGCTAAGACATGTTCTTCCTCGAGCAGGTCCACAAATAGACATCTACATCATAGGCGATGACTCTCGGTGCATCATGGAGGATGTCGGATAGTAGAACGCCTTCTCCTCCATAAACCATGAAGAAAGGGGTCAAGCCGGTAGATCTGTTGGGTGTTGTTCGAAAACTCCAAAAGATAGACGGTAGTTCCTCCGCCTAGGCTCCAGTTTCTCTATGTAGCTATGCCTCTAAGCATGGCTTAATTCCTTATAGAATTAGTACATTAGCTCGCTCTACTTTCCCATTGACTGTGGATGTGACATAGATGCTAGGTCAAGGCGGATGCCCTTTTCATGACAATACTCTCCAACTTCTCCGAGTGACAAGTTGCTGCCGTTGTTAGTGATGATACTATGTCGGAGACCAAATCTCACCACTAGATCCCGGACAAATTTCAGGGTTGTTTCCACATCGAGCTTTCTAATGCGTTTAGCTTCAATCCATTAAGTGAATTTGTGAACTGCAACTAACAGATGCGTAAATCCACAAGGTGATATCTGCAAAGGACCAACCATGTCAAGCCCACAGACTGCAAATGGCCAAGTTATTTATAACATCCCAATTTCTGCAACCCTGATTAGTTGTCCAGAATGCAAAAATCAGGGGGAACAAAAACTTTTTTCTTTTTTAGTGACGTAGTGCTTGATTGTTGTTTTTTGTTCTTATGCATCTAAATGTGTAGCAGATGATAAACTCATCCCGTAACTCTTAGTTTACAAAAGCTATTTCACAAAATGGTATTGGCTTATTTTCCATATTTCAAATGTTTTGGCATTTCAAAACTTGAGCATGATGCCTTTGCAGCAACAAACTATTTTCTTAGCTTCTATTTACAAAACTATGGAGATCCATATGATATAATCTCCCTATGTTTTCAAGGCAAAATCTTCAACTACTCTTACCTCTAGGTTTTCCCAAAACCTTTTTATAAAGCTTCTAAATTCTACCCTTGGTTGAGATACCAAGGACTCTCACCTTATTCAAACTCCCACCTTTCAAAATACCCATCCTTACCTCAAGCTGGGCTTGATGGTAACCCTAGTAGTAGTTGATTTGCTTGGAAGATTTCCTTGATTTGCTATTTAACTTATTCTAGGAAGTAGTGTGAGCTACCCTAGGGGATTACCTTAGCCTCACAGTACCCAAGAAATGCAGCCTCTAATCCCCCAGGCATAAATCAACAAAAAATGATGGGAAGATAAACCATTCCCCTGTATTCAGGATCACCTCTAATAAACTACTTAAAAACCCCTAGCTCCTTATCTCAGGCCTAGTGCCACCTCTACCACCATCCTTGAGATGTAAACCACCTTATCCTATAATCCCCTATGATCAATGGATTCATTCACCAGCATCCCCAAGCTTAGTTTGATCCTTAGACTTTAACCAGACCATCTAGTTTTCTTTATCAGATTCAGTTCTGGCTCACATTATTTATATAGATCCCAAGGTACCAGAGGCCAAGTCAAGTCTTGGATACCTCCTAGATAACATACTCTTCAACACCATCCATTGGATTATGGGTTTGGACCCTTACATCCCCTCAAAAACATCTCCTCTTGTACCCTAGTCAAAAACCACACATCTGCCAAATTTTGACTAAGTGTGGAATTCTTATCTAGATTCAATCATTGAGACTCAACCTATTTCAACCCATGTGACTTTTTTAAAATGTAATTGAACCATCTTGTAGTCCATCCTAAATGTTACTAAGTACCAATCTTGCCCTTGGTTAACCCCCTCTTGGACCCACTCCTCCTTGATGGTTTTGTAGACAATAAAATATCTTTTTCTGCCAATCTTACCAACATGCCAACTTTGGCAGAAGCTCACATCCTCATGTCACCTTATTTTAGCCAACCCTTGGCATGGTTGTGATCTTCTAAACACGGTTTATCAAGCCATGTAACTCTTGTTCCCATTGGAGCCTTATATTTCTCAAACCAACCCTGTTTTGAAGGCAAGGTGACATTTTGTCCTCGCAACCTTATTTTCCACCCTGTTTTGAAGGCAAGATTCATCTCTCGGACAACTCAACCATGACCAACCCCAACTCTCTGAACCATATTGATATATTTCACATGGACTATCAAACCATAGGCCCCATAACTAAAATGGATCCCTTGACTACCTTCTATCGCATGTCAAGGTATGTATGAAAATACTAGAAACCAAGATCCCCAAAACCACTCCAAATCAAATATTTCTAATGCAAATCCTTCTCAAAAATAAACTAAAAACCTAAACTAACCTATCTATCCTAGTAGATCATGCTCAACCCCATCACTTCTCCTTTAACCATTGTCATGGAAGATGTTGAGGGATGTTTAATACAAAACAAAAGGATCATTTAACTAAAATTTGCCAAATTCACCAAAACCTTACCTTAGGCCTCTTGGATCATCTTTACCTACCATATCCCTACTATTCAATCATATACCCCAAGATCATCAAAATAGAGCTCCATCAAAAACCCTAATCCTAGCATCATGCATGCAACCATGGTCATCATCTCTCCTTAACTTAACAAATTGATCTTAAACTTCCACCATCCACAACACTCCACCTCACTCTCTGGTCATGTGCTACAGTACCACCACTGTAGAAGCACCCTCCCCTTTGTCTCTTAGTCCTTGGAGCAAGTGAGAGAGAGAGGCCACCATATCAATGCCATGTCCTTGAAATTTTGCACAGTAGCTGAACCACGCCTCCCACTCCCTCTCTGCTTCTCTGCCATGACATAGGACCCCACCATGTCACTGGTCTATCCTAGCCCAACTCTTTTTTCCATGTCCAAAGATGGACAATGTCCACTATGAACCCTCCCACTCGAGATAAAGAAGCACAGGCCACCCAGCCACTCTCTCTGCCCTCATTGTACTCCCCTCACTCCCCTCTCATATCCTCAGAACACTACCCTATGTTCCTCCCTCGAGTCGCCTTGGAGAACCATTCCTCTTCTCTCTCTGGCATGCAAACGCTTTGCAGGTGGACACAAATCTGGACCACCCCTGCCCCATTTCTTCTCCCAATTGTGCTCCCCATTCTCTGATATATCCCTCTGTACCCTCCTTTTTGTCCCATGTCTATTGGAGATGCCACCACCGAAGCATGTCTGAATGGAGATCTCTTGGTGGGCTCGACGTCTCCGAGCTGCTGCTGCCACGCCAGGACCTCCACCTCTTTGCGGCGAGTCGCAACACCCCTCTCCATCACCCTCCATCAACATTCATGCAGTCTTGAGCAGGCGTCGGCGTTTTCTCGAGCCCACCACGACGTCCTCCATAGGCGTTCCGCGCGAGACTACTCCTAGGGCCAAATCTAGTCGTGCCACCCCTTATCTGGCTCCCTGTCGAGGACCGCATCCTCCTGGACCATCTCGGACATCAGACGAGCGACCCAGGTAAGCACCCGCAAGATCTCTGGTCATGCTAGGGTTTCATCCCGACGAGCTCCTCATGAGGAGGAAGACAAGTCCCCTCAATCGATGCGTTCTAATCCAACCGCCATCCTTCACCGATACCCCTTTATCTTACTTTAGTCTCTGACATCCGGGTGCCACCCGGGCCAATTCAAATCGTGGCTCTCCCACGCGTTGGGCAACGAGTTGGGCTGGCCTGCCCTAGATCTACCTCGCGTAGTTGGTTGTCGGCCTGTCTTGCACCCCTTTCTATTTTCTATTGATTTTAAATCTGCCTTTTTACCTGTAGAAACAAATACAAAATAAATCTATTTGTTTATCCATTTATCCTAACTAAAAATCTCTACCCTCCAGATGTATTTTGTGCAACATGCATGACCATAAATAGATCAAAACATTATCCCAATAATTCTAGGAATTAAAATGGTAAAATAGATCTATTAGACAAAATAAATCCTTCAGCCAGTTTCATAACTATAAATAACTTGAAACCTTTTGGTACTACAAGGTATCCTTGATGCCTTGCATGTCACTTTTGCCCCATACAAAAGAGTCCAATGGTTCATCTGTAATAAAAATAACAAGATCACCCCTATCCTGCCTTTAGATATTCCTCTAGGTCAAACCAAAATGGGTACTGACCTAATTCCAACTATAAGAACACATGCAATGCATGGTGTATCTAAATACAGAAGCTCATTAATTATGGAGGATTTTATGAATTTTGGTGAATTAAACTCCTCTACAAGGGGTATTTCCACTAAATAATTAATTCTAGGAATTCTATAACTCCAAAGTGGGTGAATCCAATTTCTACAGAAAGGTGTTTGAAATACCTAACATATGTCCTTGGATACATATCAATATCCCATGTAGATTAAATCTAGTGAAAAAGACAATTTAGCTATAGAAGTGACTTTGGTATTTTCCCAAGGGCATTATGTTAATTATTTTGACGTGATTCCAACTCTTAGTGAACCAGCACCAAAAATACATCATAACCATCCAAGGAAAGAATTTTTGTACATTCAGATCATTTCTAGTGAATTATGCCCTAAAACTAGTGTTTATTTCCCTAGAAAACCATAAATAAATAAAGGAAGGTGCAAAATTAGTGAAACCACTTTTGGTAGCCTTGTTTTATCAAAACTTATCTAATGATATCATTATTGCACATTGATATCCTACTGAACAAGGCTTCGGTTCAATACCCCTTATTGAAGTAGTTTTGGGTTAATAAATCAAAATAGAAATGCTCCTAACGCACTTAAAGTAATTCCACTCGCTATGGCACCTTTTATCCAATCCTACTGAATTGTAGTGGTGCCTTGCTCATTGTTTGCTATATTGTATTGGTGATTGTATGCCTTGTGTTGATTCTGCCTTTTGTTTGCTTGCATGTGATCCATATCGACGATAGATGCGATTATATCGGAAACTAGAAGAAGATGATTGTTTTCATTGGTTATTTGGATTACTAAGAAGAAGTACAGGGACATATTACCATATTGTTGATCACAGGAAAGCCACCTTCTTGCTGATAAACTTTGTCCAACTGTTTTACTTATGCCTATTTTACCTACTATTTATATTAAAACTGCATTGTTTTATTATATGAAGATCTATATCTGGTAGTGGCTTGGCTTGTCCAAACCATTACACTTATGTACTACTAAGTACAACCCCCTTGATGACACCTACTTGACCCTAGTATGGTAGATGCTGTACAACACCATACCCCTTTTGAGAGCCTGTTTTAACCGAAGAAAAACTAGAGGATGGAAACACCCCCGAAAAAGTTTTACAGAATGTTTTATGGCAAAACTTTGGTGAGTTTTGACCTACCAAGAGAAGTTTGATAAAAGAAAAAGGTTTTTTTACAAAAGAAAGCGGAGGAAAATGTTTTAGAAAACGCACCTGTTTCTTTGTAGTTTGCTAGAATAATTAATCCGTGCAACCACATTACTCCTCTATGGGAAGGGGTGGGGCTAGAAGTTTGTCTTCTCTGGTATGAGTTGCCGCACAACGACTACAGGGGATTTTGATCCCTGGAGGGCGGGCCTCCTCTGTGTTGCTGTAATGTACCTCACACCTAGGAGAAGGAACAAAGGGTCAACAGCCCTCCATGCGTTAGTATGAGCCTCTCATTGAAAGCGTACAAAGGCGCTCCGGTTGGTCCATGGTACCCGACGTCCTGGTGTTGAAGGGAATGACTCAGGGGGTACGCGCTTGCACTAGAGTGGGCATTCCAAAGATCTTGACTGGTTTCTCGAGCCACGATCTATAGGTGATCAGGGCAGGGTACCTGGATGGTGTGGGTAAAGTGTACAATCTTACAGAGTGTAAATCTATTCGAATAGCTGTGATGAGGGGTAACCTCGGCAATGCCCATGGTGATGTACTTGGGGTTTTGCGGAAAAGAGAACGCTGGGGATTTCGTCGGATGTCAGGAAAACAATGAAGATAAAGTCGCCTGAATATTGGGAAAACACTCTATTAAAAGTTGTCTTCTAGATTTTTGTACCCTCGCTTGGGCTTTTCCCGCCCTATATATAATAGGTCGGGTCTCAAAGTTGTATGCGGATAGGTTTTATAGACGCATGATTACAATACCAATATAATGTCAGTTCATGGTTTCTTTCGTAATATAATAAAAAGTCTCTATCGGTTGCTTCCTTCAACCGTTTATCCAGAATCTTTATGGGCCTTAGGCCTTTTACCCAATGTAGGGTAGCGAATAATGAGCATCCGAGTAATCATACCCATGTCAGTAGCCCCCGAGACTCTATCTGAATCCGCAGTTTTCAGGTTGAGTCTGAAAGTTTTCTCTCTTCCTTTTCTTATTCTATTTGATTTTATTTTGTGAAGGGATTTTCATACAACGAGTTTGATGCTTCCGATGGAATGGGAGTTAGTTAATTGCTCCTGGGAAAAAACAAGGTTGACCTACATCAGACTCAAGTCCCGAGGCTTGAATCTGGAATTTGTAACTGGTGTAATTCAGTTCGAGCCGCTAAGGTCTTACCAAATACTGAATTCCAGTTTTCTATTTTTTATCGGGTACCCAACGCGTCCGTCAGGATATTTCGTCGTATCATTGATACGGATTTTTACTAGCAGAGCACATTCTTTTGCAATTACTAGGCCACACATGACGAATCCTAGGGTCTTACCTTCATGTTTCTGAACACGACATCAGGATTTTTTCCTGCGTCTGAGCGTGGTTCGAGAGTTTTATTTTACTTTCTGTATCCTGCTCCTGATAGGAGTATTTATCGTCGAGTGTTTCCGTTATTTTTCTTTATCAGGTGCTCTCCCGGTACGAGTAGCACCCGAGGCTATGTTTGGATATATGTATCAAGACATCGGCTCGAAAAATGAGTCATTTGTTTCTATAAACTTTGTCGGGTGCACGACCAGTGCTCCCGATAGGAGTAGCCCCCGAGGCTACAGTCGTAATGTTGTATATTTCGAGTGTAGTCTCAAATCTTCTCCTGGAGGAATTTACTTCGACTCCAATTGAATTTCTTCAGGTCATACCCTGAGAAAGCCGAAATTTTTGCTGTAGTGATTTTTGTGACATTAGTGATGACGTATCTGATGCTCTTAGTTTTCAGAAACACACCATGACGGGACGTGTCGAACGTGGGTCCATGCGCAGTAATGATGACGCGTGATGGTGTTTTTAGTAGAGATTCTTTACTGCACGTACCCTCGCTGCGCGAGAATCGAGGTGTCACGTGTTGTTCTCCGTTTTTACCACAGTCATAACCTCTTTTATATTTTTCCTTTTCGAGACCTTTGTAAACACGTGTCATCAACGCGCAATCCTCTGTTGTTTCGATTGTGCATCGAACGGTTAGGTCTTTGCATTGTTGCTCTTTATAAGGGAAGGGATATGATTTTTACTATTTCACCTAGCCTCCCTCTGCTCCTTCTTCCTCCTTGCGCTCTTTCCCCTTGCGAACTTTGTTTTTCGTGCCTAGATTTCCTTGCTCCGCCGCCAATGGCAAAAGCAAGGCCGCTGGGACTTCCGCTGCCGCCGCAAAGGCCAACAGGAAAAGGGCCGTCGGGTGGGCTCCCACCAAGTGCACGACGCGGGAGCTCTGCAAGGCGCGGAACTCTTGCCTTTTGATGGAGGGATCCTTCAAGCTCCCCACTGACAAAGATGCTCCCATCCCCGAGCTTGGATGGAGGGTAATGTTCCTCTCCTTCCTCTTCTGTGATCTTTCTCTCCCCGTCCATGAATTCATGTGAGGCCTCTTATTTGTTTATGGCGTGCAACTTTATCAACTCACGCCCAATTCCATCCTCCACGTTGCTTGTTTTGTCACTCTTTGCGGGTGTTTCCTTGGGATTCATCCCCATTGGGGCCTTTGGAAATACTTCTTCTATGTTCGCCGCAACGCCACTAACACCATTGTCCATGATGTTGGTGGCGTCATTTTTTCTGTCCGATCCGACATGGATTACTTAGACTTCAAACTCACGGATTCTGTCGAAGGTTGGAAGTCTAAGTGGTTTGATGTCAAGGACCAGCCACTCGAAGGACAATGTTTCGGGTTAGCCCCCTTTGAACCTAAAAAAGTCTGTCATAAACTCGACTCCTGGGATCAGCGTCCCTCTGCCGAGGAAATGGTCGAAATCCAGCCCTTTTTTGATCGTATTTCCGACCCGCGACATGAGGTTGGCAAATAATTGTCGGGTCTCCAGGTCCTGGCATATTTGTTGTGGATCCGTGTCCAGCCGCTTCAAGCCCGGTTGTCCGGTATGTGGGTGTATATTGGGAAGAAGGACCCCATGAGGATTTCCTCGGGGGACCTCACCCTTAAGTTGTATGAGAAGAGAGTTCGGAGCTTCACAACTTTAATGGCAAAGAAATCAGTTCCTTCAACTTGCCTTGTAGAGCCTTACGGCAAGAAAAAACGTCTTCCCGGGGTACATTTCCTTCGCCTTTGTCTTTTCCTTGTCTTCTGTTTATAGATACATTTTTTCAATTCTTCCGCTTTCTGTAGGATTTTGATCACCTGAACTCACTTCCTCCCCTTCCTAAAAGTGGTGAGCCCCCTATCCACCCCTCTTCATTCGACGATATCCCTATGACTGGGACTACCGCATATGAGGAGGGGGATATTTCTATGTCTGACTCTTCATCAAAGAAGCAATCTCTTCCTTCGGCTGGCTCTAGGGATTTTCGCGTGGAGCGTGCCAGCGAAAAGAGGAAGCACCCTTGTGCTGTGGAAAGGGTCAATAATTCGGATGACTCGACTTCTTCCAAGCCCTTCGGCACTTCTCCGATCGCAGCTGCTCCTGCCCAGATGAACTTGTTTCATCTTGCATAGGATGTGTCTTCGTAAGTATTTGCTTTCTCCTTTTTCTGTATTCACCGAGTGTTTTTACTGCTGATGCTTACTCTTGGTCGTGTTGTTTGTAGTGATGATGAAGATCTTCCTGCTTCTCCTCTTCCCACATATGTGGGCTGCTCCACAAGGAAGACCCCTCCGCCATCGGTAGAGCCGAGAGAGAAAATGTTGTCTCCTGTGGAGAAAGAGGTCCAAAAGGATGTTGCCGCTTCATCCAAGACACCGCCACAGAAAAGGAGGAAAAAGGCGGGTAAATGGGTGGTGATATCTGAAGCACCCATTGATGTGGACATGAAGGATGTAAGTTACTTTTGACACCGAAATTTTTTCTTCCCCGTATATTTAATCTATCTTTATATCCTTTTGCTGTGTTTTTCCCTTGCTCGGCCTTTGATGCGTGAGATGGTCGGTATGGCCACTCGCTTTATAAGGATCTGTGATGATGCCAAAGAGCTGAAAGGTATGTGCTGATCGCTTTTGTAATTTTCTTATAAACATGTTCATCCTCATTTTTGCGTTTCTCTCCTACAGCCGCTGCCAAGCATTCCGCGATTATCCGGGATGAGGCGATGAAGCATGCCGCTGATCTGGAAGGCAGGCTCCGAGCTACCGAAGAGGCCAATCGGAAGGCAAAAGCTGATGTTGAGGAAGTGGCCAGGCAAGTCGCTGCCCGAGATGCAAATCCGCGCTAGCGCCTGGAGGCCCTAAATAACTCGCTGACCCGAAAGTTTTTATCTGTGCGTGTATTTGTTGTTTCGTTTCTTTCTTTTGGTTGTCAACCTCTTCTTCGCTCTTTTTGTTTGTCAGAGCTGACTGGCCAGAACCTGATGCTGGATGATGATAAGAAGGTTGATCCTTTATCAGATTCTTTTAGCACTTTGGAGGCTAACAACGTTAGTGGGCGCAATCTTCTTGTCCGTTCGTGCTACACCTTCAAGAAGCTCCATACCGAAGTATTTCCAACCACGGATATGCCGGAGGACCTGAATGATCTTGTCATGGTTTTTGGTGCTGATCCCGACCCCCTTGTTGGTTATAGTCTGACGCAATCAAGGAGTGGTGCCGAAACTTTGATGGCTCTAGCGATGGCACATGGCGACAAGGTCAACTGGGAGAAGGTTAGCTCCTCTGTTCCGGTCACCTCCCATGGCAAAGTAGTTGACCTGAAGCCGCATATTAAAAGGGCCAGAAAATATTCTCGGCAACTCCTGAGTCTGGTCTCAGGTTCAGGGAAATTGGTTGCCCCTTCCTCGACTCCTCTTATAGTGTCGGATGCTCCTTCTTTGGCTACTCCTGCCGCTGTTGTAGCTAGTGCTCCTTCTGCTAGTCCCACCTTATCTTTGAAGGACACAGCCCCATAGGCCCTTATTTTGGAATCGTTTGTCGTGTCTCCCCTTATTGTAATGGATTCTGAGCTTGTCTGGCCTCCTTTTGCTTATTTTTGCAAGAAAGCAGCTTTTGAATATATGCATGTGACATTGCCTTTGTATGCTGAGTGTTTCGTATACTTCTTTGTCTTGCCAGATCTTGAGTGATTCTTTGGCTCCTTCTGGTTCCACGCAACCGTTGGATGTTGTTCCGCCCTTCGCTATAGCGGGTGCGATCAGTCCTGTCATCGTGTGTACGGTGGACCCACCGCTATATGCAGAAAAGATAGAACAAGTGAAGAAACTTGAAGGAAAACTGCATGTTGTTCAATCGATGGTGGATGTTTGCCAGTCAAAAACAAGCCAAGCTCTCAATTGTGAGGCTTTTTTCTGGAAGAGATCTCCTGGGCGAGTGAGAGGCTGTTGTGTAAGTACTTGTGCTCTCTCTTTTTTTCTTTGGTTGCCTCTTCCGTCTTGCAGGAAATTGATTTTTTTGTCTTCTTGATTTCTAGGCATCCAATTGTGCGAGAGGGATGAGACCCAACATCTGCACAACTGAATACAAGTTCTTGTGGATCCTTCCCGAAATTCTGAGACAGACTTTTGGACTGATCATCGACGCGCCTATACTATAGCGTTGCTTCAGGATTCCTAGTCGGAGTTGGAGCAATTCCTCAAGTGCTTCCGCGGATCTCTGGCCATTACTTATAATGCCATGTTTCCTCGAGACCCTCAGCCTAAAACCTTGGTGGACTTGATTGCAAAATTTCAACAGGGTGAGAAGATCTTCATTTTGGACTTCATTTTGTGAAGCTTCAACTTGTGGCAGGTGCTAACCTCACGCTTTCCTGGGTGCATGTGCATCATCTGACGCTAGACTTGGATGACGTATCTTCGTGTCTACCTTCTCCTTATGATGGTGGTCTTATTGATATGTTGCCTCATTACGCCGTTGCTCGTATATCTTCCATTATGATTGTCTGAAAATATTTGCAGGCCCACGAAGAATTTTTTGTAAATTTTCCTATCTAATTATTTACTTGCTTCGCCTTTGTACTTTGCATAGAAACACTTTATACTTGTCAAAAAGGTCGTATGTTTTATACGAGATTTTGATTGTATGTTGTATTCTCATACGGGGGAAACTGGCGAACTGATGTGCCATAGAAGTTTTTTGTCGCCGAATACTTTCTTTAGTTATTCATATCAATGTGTGAGAGTACATTGTGGTGGCGCGATTGCCTAGCCGTTGGCCTTTATTGAAAATAAGGTGTATCTAAATAGAAATTATCTAAAGGGACTTCGGCTTCAATCAGTGGGTCTTCTTATGCGCGGTCGTTATTGGAGGCCGCATACGTTGCTTTTTGCGAGGTTGTTGCGTGCTTGCTCTTCCAATGTTTTCTTCTTGCAGGTGTGCCATTCGTGTGTCGAATCTTCATCCGCCAATTTTAGTTTCTCAAGCTCCGCCTCCATCTCGGAAGATTTCAAGATTTTGTCGAATTCTCGATCGCAGCTATCTGCGCGGCTGAAGCTACCTTTGACTGTGATGACCCCGTTGGGGGCTGGGATTTTCAGTACTAGGTATGTGTAGTGAGGTACTGCCATGAACTTGGCGAAAGATGGTCGCCCCAGGATGGCGTGGTATTGAGATGGCCAGTCCATAACTTCGAATTCTAGCTTTTCTCGTATGAAGTTGTGTTTTGACCTAAAAACGATGTCGAGGTGGACTTTGCCCAATGGAATTTCAGCTTTTCCAGGAAATATCCCATGGAAGGTTGTGTCGGTTGGGGTTAGGTTCATCATGGACCAGTTCATGGCCCGTAGAGTTTTGGCGTAAATCAGGTTGATGCTGCTCCTTGCATCCAAGAATACCTTGCTCATGTCGAACCCGCTGATTTGCGCTTCCACTATCAGTGCTGACTAGCCTAGCTGAGGAACCCGTAATGGATGGTTAGCTCTGCTGAAAGTGATTTCTTGCTCTGACCAATGGATATACTCTGGTGTAGGAGGTTGCTTTGTTACGGCCAAATTTACTTGCCTAGTGATCAGATTTTGCGTTCTATTGGAGGGTGGCCCCTTCTGGATCATTGACATTGCTCCCTTTTATCTAGGATATTCGTTGTCTTGGTATACTGTGTTTTGTGGCTGTCCCGCTGGTGGAGGCCCATGCGGTGGTGGTGGAGCGCCAATGGCCAGAGTGCCAGGTGTAGGGGCGTAGTTTCTGTTTGTTGCTTCGACTACCTTTGTGTTGCATAGTTCTAGCATCTTTAGGAATGTCCGGCAATCCTTTAGGAGGTGATTTGATCGCCTTTTCCCTGTTGAGTCGACATAGTAGTGCATATTCCAGGGTCCTTCTAACATTTGTCCTGCTAACATTGGTGGGTCTCGGTTCGTCGGCTGGATGGATTTGGGGATTTCTCACCGTGTAAACGAGGAAATCTGATACCAAGATCATACGGGGTGGCGATTATGATGCTGGATGGTAGATAACTAGCATGTAGCTATGAATTCTCCCGCTCGAACCCGGATGCCAATGCAACAGCTCTCGAACCATGTGGGATATTCACAACACCATGCTCTTGCGCACGCACCCATCGACCACGAACGGTAGTTTGCAATCTACTGATTCCCAGTGGAACAACAGATCACACTCAATTGCAGCAAGTATTTCGATCACAAGTAATTCCAGAGGTTCTAATAAGAATCAACTCTAAAATATTTTAACGTGGTCTAACCTAATTGTGACGGCTACGGAAGTATATATGAGGGCTAGGGCATCGTCCCCTCTAACGGGCCTAAAAATAGCCATATCTTGGCCCAAACTGACCTGGTTTGACTCAGACTGATACATACCGAGCCATAGATCGGTTCGTCCTACTTGGCACGCAGGCCTTATGTCGTGGTGCACCTCCAATGTGTAATTCCTGGTGCGCCACACCTCTAGCTCAAACATGCTTGATCTCCTCATTGCTCCTAGTGCGTTTGCCTCCCTCTCCTCCCTCGCGCACTTGCTGATATTTGAAATCAGTGCTTGTTCTTCTTGCAGCTCTGCTTCTTCTCCACGCGCCACGATTTTTATTATTTCAATCCTAAAGATACACAAATACAATGACTTAGGTAGTACATACTTCTTATAAATCAAAGTATCATCTCCAACTAGGAATGAATTCACCTGATAGTCATCATCGATTTGACTCAATATTTCCTTCCAGTTCAAGCAGTCAGAATCATTGTAATCCCTGTATATATCCTCATCATGTGTTTTTTTCATAAAACCACATGGATCCATTAGATGTCATTGTATGTGTGTCCTTTTCATAAACCACATGGATCCACTAGATGTCATTGCATGTGTGTTCTTTTCCTAAACCACATGGATCTACTAGAGTCATTGCATGTCTGTTCTTTTCATAAACCACATGGATCCACTAGATGTCATTGCATGTGTGTTCTTTTCATAAACTACATGGATCCACTAGATGCCACTGCATGTGTGTTCTTTTCATAAACCACATGGATCCACTAGAGTCATTGGCTGCATGTGTGTCATTATTGTGGTTTTAGAAAAGAACACATGCAATGATGCCACTCCAGCATGTGTCCAGGAACCCTAGCAACATGCTGGGATTCAACTACAACATGCATTGTATCACCAGTTTGAAAGATGTTGCATCACCACACCCAGTTGGATGTGTGTGTCTGTATCAGTGTGAATCATTGTGGTTTTGGAAAAGAACACATGTAATGATGCCACACCAGCATGTGACAAAACATGTTCAGGAACCCTAGCAGCATGATAGGATTCAACTAGAACATGCATTATATCACTAATTTGAAAGATGATGCATCACCACACCCACTTGGATGTGTGTGTATCAATGTGCATCATTATGGTTTTGGAAAAGAACACATGCAATGATGCCACTCTAGCATGTGTCCACAAATGTCCAGGAACCCTATAGCAGCATGCTGGGATTCAACTAGATGTCATTGCATGTGTGTTCTTTTCATAAACCACATGAACCACTAGATGTCAATGCATGTGTGTTCTTTTCATAAACCACATGGATCCACTAGATGTCAATGCATGTGTGTTCTTTTCATAAACCACACGGATCCACTAGATGTTAATGCATGTGTATTCCTTTCATAAACCAAATGGATCGACTAGATGAGATTGCATGTGTGTTCTTTCCCTAAACCACATGGATTCACTAGATGTCATTGCATGTGTGTTCTTTTCCTAAACCAAATGGATCCACTAGATGTCATTACATGTGTGTTCTTTTCATAAACCACATGGATCCACTAGATTTCATTTCATGTGTGTTCTTTTCATAAACCACATGGATCCAATAGATGGCATTGCATGTGTGTTCTTTGCCTAAACCACATGGATCCACTAGATGTCACCAAATGTGTGTGTGTATCATTGTGGTTTTGGAAAAGAACGCATGCAATGATGCCACTCCAGCATGTGTCCAAACATGTCCAGGAACCCTAGAAGCATGCTAGGATTCAACTGCAACATGCATTGTATCAATAGTTTGAAAGATGCTGCATCACCACACCCACTTGGATGTATGTGTGTGTATATCAGTGTACATCATTGTGGTTTTGTAAAAGAACAATGCAATGATGCCACTTCAGCATGTATCCAAACATGTCTAGGAACCCAATAGCAGCATGCTGGGAGTCAACTAGATGTAATTGCATGTGTGTTATTTTCATAAACCACATGGATCCACTAGATGTCATTGCATGTGTGTTCTTTTCATAAACCACAACGATCCACTAGATGTCATTGCATGTGTGTTCTTTTCATAAACCACATGGATCCACTAGAGTCATAGCATGTGTGTTCTTTTCATAAACCGCATGGATCCACTACATGTCAGTGCATGTGTGTTATTTGCATAAACCAAATAGATCCACTAGATGTCATTGCATGTGTGTTCTTTTCCTAAACCACATGGATCCACCAGAGTCATTGGATGTGTGTTCTTTTTATAAACCACATGCGTCCACTAGATGTCATTGCCTGTGTGTCCTTTTCATAAACCACATGGATCCACTAGATGTCATTGCATGTGTGTTCTTTTCATAAACCACATGGATCCACTAGATTCCATTGCATGTGTTTTCTTTTCCTAAACCACATGCATCCACTAGATGTCATTGCAAGTGTGTTCTTTTCATAAACCGCGTGGATCCACTAGAGTCATTGAATGTGTGTTCTTTCCATAAACGACATGGATCCACTAGATGTCATTGCATGTATGTTGTTTTCATAAACCAAATGGATCCACTAGATGTCCTTGCATGTGTGTTCTTTTCCTAAACCACATGGATCCACTAGAGTCATTGGATGTGTGTTCTTTTTATAAACCACATGCATTCACTAGATGTCATTGCATGTGTGTCCTTTTCATAAACCACATGGATCCACTAGATGTCACTGCATGTCTCTTCTTTTCATAAACCACATGGATCATTTTCATAAACCACATGGATCCACTAGATGTCACTACATGTGTATTCTTTTCATAAACCACATGGATCCACTAGATGTCATTGCATGTGTTTTATTTTCCTACACCACATGGAGAATATCATTTTGGAGCCCGGAAGTTGGGGTGTCCAGGCAATGCGGTACCCAAGTTCCCTGAAATCATCCGCGATGACTACAGTTGGTGTGCCAAATACTCAGAGGGTCTTTTTCGGCACGAATTCAACTTTACGTTTCAATACAAAAAATCAGGCTAACGGCCGTCAAGTTGGCCCCCCCTATCAGTTCTCGCCGTTATGTCGCTCCCGTCGCTTAGGTGTCAATTAGGCTTGCAGCGTTGGCGCATGCATTCATTACACGTCTTCTCCTTCCCCGGAGCGGCAATCTGTGGGGCGTCGTAGCCATGGTGCAGAGTTGGGACGTGGACGAACCTGCTTGGCCTAGCTCTCCTCCCTGTAGGCTTGCAGCGTTGGCGCATGCATCCATTACGCGTATTCTTCTTCCCCGTAGCGGCAATCTGTGGTCACGGCCATGGCGCAGAGCTGGGACATGACGAAGCTGCTCGGCCCCGCTCTCCTCCCCATCCCGAGTCGGAGCTTGCCCTCACCATGGACGCACCCATGGCACGGTCGGGGACGAGAATTGGTTCCCGGTGAGATCTATCATCTTGTCGACCATGCTCGGTTCTGTTTTCCTCCTCTAGAATCCGATTTCGCCGTCGCCGTGGTTGCACCCACACCAATTCTGCCACCTCTGCCGAGGTCTCTGTGGTGCTTAAGTTCTGGGGCTCTCCAAGTTCTGCCATGTTGGGCCTGTAAGTGTTGTTGTATGTTAAACTAGCAAATCTCTTTCGTTCTAATCTTTTGGGCTGTACCAACTTCATTGTGTTTAATTAGGAAAGACAAAATATAAATGACTTCTCTCAATTTCTCGCATAGAAAAATGCATAGCTAATTTCATATTCTCACAGGAACTGGCCCCACTTGTTGAACCGGCGGCACTACCATGATCTCCACGTAACCACGGTGAGTTCTCGAACCGAATGTTGCAGTTACCATGTTTCTTCTGTAGTCATTCCACTTCCTCAGTCATTCCTCTGCAGTTATTCCCGGGCGCTTCTTCTTCCTTAGTTCTGGAACCGTCGGTTCATCTTCTTCTTCCTCTTGCAGGCAGTTCCTTGCAGGCATTTCCTTTCACCCATTTCCTTGCAGGCATGGACGATGTGAAACGCACAACAGAGACCCACTTGGTCCCTACCCATGGCACCACGACTTTGACAGTGGTGTATACAAATAATGAAGCGACTGTGGAGATAACTCTCGCCAGGTTTGAGCAATTGCTTGAGAAAGAGAAGCACAAGTTTGTGGGGCTAGACTTGGAGTACACCCGTGAAAATAAGAGAAAAAATCCTCCACAATAGATCACTGTCGTGCAAATCGCCATACATGAGGAGGTCCTCGTTTACCACTTCTTCATGTATGTGAAATTTAAATTTGAGATCACCACTTCTGCATCCCTTGTTCCCTTACATCCCTAGAACCATCTAAGTGCATGAGTAAATGAACTGAGATGCGTTGTCCGGCTCTAGTCGAGTTCTTGTGTAGGAAAGGGATAACTTTCACTAGCGTGGATATCACAAATGACACAATTATGCTTTCTCGTGCGTTGATAAAAATCCCAGAGGGGCACCACATCGACATCCAAAATCTGTACAAGATCAAATCATACTCAGCGAAGGATGGCATGGGTGATCTGGCAGCGGAAATCATATAAATCCTATGAAAAACTAAAGAAATTGAAGCGACTCGATCGCGACTACTGGGAGTGCAAGCCGATGAGCCAGGTGCGCGTCGCGTATGCAGCCAGAGACGCCTACATGGCGTACGAGTTGTACAGTAATCTCATTACCATGAAAGATGGGATGGTTAAAGCGGGGTTTTTCGCGAGAGAGCTATGCCTTGGTTGCAAGCTAGCCCAGGAGAAGAAGTGCGAGGAGGATAGAAAGCGGTTTCAGGACGAGTAGGGATCTTGGGACGGTGGCGACATCAAACGGTTGAAGGGGAAGCAAGTCAAGGACAACAACAAGTGGTGGTGACACATTATGTGTTTGAACTAGATTTTAGTTTCTAGTTTATTATGTGTGTGATAATTTAGTTATTTCAATACAAAATTTCAACCAATTTAACTTGTTGATGTATTTCTTGATAATTATAATATAATCGAGCACTAGAAATATTTTGTAGTGTGCATGAGCATGATCAGTAAATATAATTGAACACTAGAAACTTTAAGGCACTCCATATAAAGGAGTAGATTAATATAGAAGGTTCACCAGAGACACCACGGATATATTGTCTTACATGCCACACACAGGTAATAATTAACTAGAACAAAATAAAAGCAGGGGCTGCAGCAGGAGGCCGGGACATGAAGACGCCTAGCAAGGCAGGGGTTTATCAGTAGGAGGCAGCGACAGCCTAGTCGATGGGATACATGCCAGTCTTGACATACTCCCAGAGGAATTTGCCATAGGCTGCGTGCCGCGCCAAGGTAATTGGCCTATGGCTTCTGCCTCCGCCTCTGCCAACGCCCTCCGCGTGCTGGATCATGCTGTTGAGGTCCACGTTGATTGCTCTGCCATAGAATGGGCAAAACAGTCTCCCCCTACAGTGGAAACGGATTAGCCCACACCGTAACCGCCTCAGCACGCAGCGGCTCTTGTTGTCCCTAGATTCCTTGCTATCGTCCAGATCATCATCATCCTCTTGTTGATTTTTAAGAACATAACTTAGAACTCATGCATATGATTGAATTGTATTACAACTCAAGAATTGACAACATGTATATGTAAGACAATATATCCGTGGATATCAAAGATAAAGCATCTCAGTAATAGTTTGATCGGTTCATATATAATTTCATCACAACACAATGACAAATAACTGCATCAGAGTGAATGTAGGATAAATCTAGGGGCCTCATAAGTTTCTTCGGGGATGGAGTAGGTGAACCAAGTATTAATTGCACAACCTCAAATGTTGTACATTGCCCCAGGTTCACTAACTCATACCTGAAAAAATCTGACACCAATGTGTCTGCCTCTCTTTTGGGACAAATTTGAATCAATTGGCCACAATAAGAAATTGAAATGTAATCGTACAAAACATTATTCAGGGATATACATAGTCAGGTACAAAAACAGGCGTAAATATTGTAATTATCAATAAAAAAGCAAACAAATCTTCAGGTGCATGTTAAAAATACTTATGATAAAAACCATTCATACACATGTGCATCATACCAATCATTAAAAGATCAGAAACAATTCAAGTATCATATATGTAGTTCCATATGAGAATAAATCTAGGGCCTCATAATTTGTTTCAAAGAGGGAGTTGGCGAACCAAAGTACCAATTGCACAACCTATATTGTATGTGTGCATTGCTGCCTCAGGTTCACCCACTCATCCCTAAAACACGACACCGTCATATGTGTCTCCCCTTGAACTCTTTTGGGGCAAATTTCAATCATCGGCCTCGGTGACAAACTAAAATGTAATTCTTATACACTGAAGGCATGGAATAGGTAATTAGAATATCATAGTTCTATGAATGTAGAATAAATATTAAGGCCTCATAAGTTTCTACAGAGACAGCATAAGTGAACCAAGTAACAATTGCACATCCTATATTGTTCTTGTACATCGCCCTAGGTTCACAAACTCGTCCCTGAAAAAATCTGACACCAATGTGTCTACCTCTATTTTGGGGAAAATTTGAATCATTGGCCACAATTAGAAATGGAAATGTAATCGTACAAAACATTAATCATGGATATACATAGTCAGGTACAAAAACAAGCCTAAATATTGTAATTATAAATAAAAAACCAAACAATTAATCTTCAGGTACGTGTTAAAAATACTTATGATCAAAACCATTCATATACATATGCATCATACCAATCATTAAAAGATCAAAAACAATTCAAGGATCATATATGTAGTTCCATATGAGAAGAAATCAAGGGCCTCATAATTTGTTTCAGAGATGGAGTAGGACAACCAAAGTACCAACAGCACAACCTATATTGTTTGTGTGCATTGCTGCCTCAGGTTCACCAACCCACCCCAATAACACGACACCGTCATATGTGTATCCCCTTGAACTCTTTTGGGGAAAATTTCAATCATCGGCCTCGGTGACAAACTAAAATGTAATTCTTATACACTATGAACGCATGGAATAGATAATTCGAATATCATAGTTCTATGAATGTAGAATAAAGATTGTGGCCTCATAAGTTTATTCAGGGATGGCGTGAGCGAACCAAGTAACAATTGCACAGCTTATATTGTTTTTGTACATGGTCCCAGGTTCGCTCACTCATCCATGAAAAAATCAGACACCAATGTGTCTGCCTCTCTTTGGGGCAAATTTGAATCATTAGCCACAATAAGAAATTGAAATGTAATCGTACAAAACATTATTCAGGAATATACATAGTCAAGTACAAAAACAAGCCTAAATATTGTAATTATAAATAAAAAACCAAACAATTAATCTTCAGGTACATGTTAAAAATACTTATGATCAAAACCATTCATATACATATGGATCATACCAATCATTAAAAGATTAGAAACAATTCAAGGATCATATATGTAGTTCCATATGAGAATAAATCAAGGGCATCATAATTTGTTTCAAAGATGGAGTTGGAGAACCAAAGTACCAATAGCACAACCTATATTGTTTGTGTACATTGCTGCCTCAGGTTCACCAACCCATCCCTAAAACACGACACCATCATACGTGTCTCCCCTTGAACTCTTTTGGGGTAAATTTCAATCATCAGCCTCGGTGACAAACTAAAATGTAATTATTATACACTATGAATGCATGGAATAGATAATTCAAATATCATAGTTCTATGAATGTAGAATAAAGATTACAGCCTCATAAGTTTCTAAAGAGATAGCGTAAGCGAACCAAGTAACAATTGCACAGCTTATATTGATCTTGTACATGGCCCCAGGTTCGCTCACTCATCCCTGAAAAAATTTGACACCAATGTGTTTGCCTCTCTTTGGGGCAAATTTGAATCATTGGCCACAATAAGAAATTGAAATGTAATCATACAAAACATTATTCAGGGATATACAAATGCATCATACAACGCATTCATAGATCAGAAACAATACAAAGATTATATATTTAGGTTCCATATGAGAGAAAAAATTAGGGCCTCATATTTTTCAGCGATGGAGTCGGAGAACCAAAATACCAACAGCACAACCTATATTGTTTATGTGCATTGCTGCCTCAGGGCCACTAACCATCCCTAAGAAAACGACATCATCAGATTCCCTTGCACTATTTTGGGGCAAAATTGAATCATTGGGCTCAGTAAGGAATAGAAATGTAATGTTATAGGCCTGATGTGTATCGAAATCAACACTCAACTAGCAAACTCAACTAGATGGCAGATGAGAAGATTGGGGTTTTGTGACTAGAAGGATTGGGGTTTTGTGACTAGATGGCAGATGCACCAATCAACCGATCGAATCATATATATACTACCCTACTTCAAGAGCAAAAGAATCTTTACACGATTGAGCAAATCCTATGTATGAACAGTGAAAACTGTGGCTGCGAATAGAGAAGCTAGCAATGTAGTACCTCGGACTCCTCATCAGGGACATCCTCCTCGAACTC